>CM046381.1:19033233-19090057 GCA_025413485.1 Ficus microcarpa | reverse complement strand
CTATTAATTAATAGATTCAAGTATAGCAGAAAAAGTACTTCTTTCATTGTGCTTTATTTGTCTTTATGCTATAGTGTTTCTCTGAAAAAGTATAACATTGGTATCAGAGCTTGGTTTGGTGAGAGAGTGAAACACGTGAGGTCAAGAGTTAAAAAGAGAGAGAGAGAGAAAGTGATATAGAGTTGGTAGCTGTAGCTTTTTTTTCTATTTCACTTGGTTTCTTTTTTGCAGTAGTAGCAGTGAAAAGACGTGACCTCAGAAAACTTTGTACAGCCAGCAATCCCTCCCTTGGTATAGTCGTATTGATACTTATTTTTCTAAAGAGGGATTTAAGAAATGTCCATATGAGCATACACTTTTTACAAAAACTGGAGATGGAGGAAAATTGCTCATTGTTTGCTTATATGTTGACAATCTTATTTTCACTGGAAATGATAGTGTCATGTTTGAAAGTTTTAAGAAATCCATGATGATTTTGATGGAGAAGAAAGGCAGCAACCTTTGGAGAATGCACAACCTGTAGAAAGCGAACAGCAACCAGTAATCAATCAAAACATTCCAGCTGCTGAAACAGAGGATGAGCAACGACCTCAACGAGTTCGAAGAAGACCTGCATGGATGGAGGATTATGAGGTAACGGGAATCGATCAATCTGAGGATCCATTTACCTATTTTGCTCTATTTTCGGATTGTGATCCTACAGTTTTCGAAGAGGCTGTCAAAGAATCCAAATGGCGAACGGCAATGGACAAAGAAATTGCAGCCATTGAACGGAACAACACTTGGGAGTTGACAAAGCTTCCAAAAGGGGAGAAGACCATTGGTGTTAAGTGGGTGTACAAGACGAAGCTAAAGGAGAATGGTGAAGTTGACAAATACAAGGCACGCTTGGTTGCTAAAGGCTACAAGCAAGAGTTCGGCATTGATTACAAAGAAGTTTTTGCTCCAGTTGCAAGACATGATACAGTCAGATTGGTGATCTCAATGGCAGCGCAGAACTCGTCGCCTATCTTTCAGTTGGATGTGAAGTCAGCCTTTCTACATGGAGACTTGGAGGAACAGGTATTTATTGATCAACCTCCTGGTTATGTGAAGCTTGGAAGTGAAAATAAGGTTTATAAACTCAAAAAGGCATTATACGGGCTAAAGCAAGCTCCACGTGCTTGGTATAGTCGTATTGATACTTATTTTTCTAAAGAGGGATTTAAGAAATGTCCATATGAGCATACACTTTTTACAAAAACTGGAGATGGAGGAAAATTGCTCATTGTTTACTTATATGTTGACGATCTTATTTTCACTGGAAATGATAGTGTCATGTTTGAAAGTTTTAAGAAATCCATGATGATTGAATTTGATATGTCTGATCTTGGAAAGATGCATTATTTTTTGGGCATTGAAGTGGTGCAATCTACGGCTGGATTTTTATTTCTCAAAAGAAGTATGTGCAAGAAATATTAGACAGGTTTCAGATGAAGAATTGCAACTCCGTTAGCACACCAACTGAGTTTGGTCTAAAGCTTGTTCGAGATCCTGAAGGAAGGAAGATTGATAGCACTCTTTACAAGCAAATTGTAGGAAGTTTGATGTATTTAACAGCTACAAGACCAGACATAATGCATGCTATAAGTCTCATAAGCAGGTTCATGGAGTGTCCAAAGGAGATTCATCTCTTAGCAGCCAAAAGAATCTTTCGATACTTGCAAGGGACTGCTAGTTATGGGCTGTTCTACAAGAAAAGAGAAAAGTCAGATTTGTTTGGATTCACTAATAGTGATTATGCTGGAGATTTAGATGATCGGAAAAGCACTTCAGGATATGTTTTTATGTTGGGTTCAGGGGCTGTTTCATGGTCATCTAAGAAGCAGCCAATCGTCACTTTGTCAACTACTGAGGCTGAATTTGTTGCTGCAACTTCTTGTGCATGTCAAGCTATTTGGCTGAAGAAAATTCTTGAAGAGTTACATTTCAAGCAAGAGGGAGCAATTGCAATTTATTGCGACAGTAGCTCAGCAATAAAGCTCTCCAAAAATCCTGTTCTTCATGGAAGAAGCAAGCATATAGATGTGAAGTTTCACTTCTTAAGGGATCTCACGAAGGAAGGAGTCATTGATCTCATCCATTGCAGAAGTAAAGATCAAGTTGCTGATATTTTTACCAAGTCCCTCAAGTTGGCTGCGTTTCAGAAGCTAAGAAAGCTGCTTGGTGCTGGCTCGTTGGAGTTAAACTGAATGTTTGCAAACTTTCAGTTTAAGGGAGGGATTGTTGAATAATTTTTGAGTCACGTCTTATGCTTGACCCAGTCTTTGTTATTTTGTTTGGTTTGTTATGAATAATCCTAGTCTTTAGGAGTCATTAGTAGTGCAGAAGTGATGGTCCATTGTTTAGCTTTATTGGTTAGTGGTCAAGGTTAGTGGTCTAGTGGTCAATTGTTTGTTGCTATTTTCATGCTTTTATCCGTTGGTATATTGCCCATATAAAGGCTATTAATTAATAAATTCAAGTATAGCAGAAAAAGTACTTCTTTCATTGTGCTTTATTTGTCTTTATGCTATAGTGTTTCTCTGAACAAGTATAACAAATTAATCATACTCGTACAACTGCAAATGATATGCATTGCATCTTAAATATAAAAAGTACAAGAGAAAATTATCTTTTACAATACAAGTCACTAAGTAACTACAATTACACCTTCACAAATCTCATCAAATTGGGGAATGCAAATCTTATGTTCGAACTAATTCAGACTGACTAAGGAAAAAAAAAAAAAAAAAAACCGACCAAAAGACAAAAACAGAGTGATTAACTTACTAGGCACACTTCAATCACACTCGATTGCTCCCCCGCTACAATTGCTGGTTAAGTAGCCGTCCACAGAAACCACTTCCTTGACACAGCTAATGGAAAGATCTCGATAATGATGTCATCAACACGTTCGTAGTACCTTATCCTCCATCCACGGGAAAACATGAGTGGCGCAACAACAATCGCAAAGCCAGTGAAGAGTCCGATTTCAGCACTTAACAGAGTCCAATCTATCTTTCTTCCAGCATTTGAATGCTTGTCTTCCTTTGGATCTGCCACTTTATCTGAGCAGTTTTTTGTCAAAGGGAACCCGCATAGTCCTTCGTTTCCGATGTAAGAATCTGCTGTGAATGTTTGAAGTTGACTGCCTGTTGGGATCAATCCAACCAGATGATTGAATGAGAGGTTTAGAAATGAGAGGAAAGAGAGGCTCTGGAGTTGCGTCGGGATTCTTCCACTGAGGTTGTTCCACGAGAGGTCCAAGGACTCCAGCTTTCGCAAGTTCCCTATAGAAGAAGGGATATGGCCTGTGAGACTGTTATGGGACAAGTTGAGGATGTAAAGTGCTCGGAGATTTCCTAATTCTTCCGGTATTCGTCCACAAAAACTGTTTCTTGAAAGATCAATGTAAGTGAAGATATCTAGGATCTTCGGCAGCTCCATCTCTAATCCTTTGTAGGTCACTGTCACTGTATACTTATAATATGCAATCTCCTCAACCGTAAACCGTGTAACAGCAGTTTCTATATGGTTTGGACTACACCAATATGTGTATTCAGGGCCTGATCCCGAACACAGAGTGCTAGAAGCACTAGCATGCCGAGCAAAGTTAGGCAACCGGTTCAAAGAGTGTGTCGATCTATGATAAAGGGATTTTCTAAACCCATTATCTAAACCGAGAACATCTAAAAGGGCATCACCTCCATCGGCCATCATTCCGTGCAACTTTGTTAACCACCGACTTGGTATTTCTCCGCTAAAATTGTTGTCAGCCAAATCGAATATTTGAAGCATCGGCCAGCTTCCGTTAGCATTTGCACACTCAATGCTACCATGCAACTTGTTAGATTGGAGAATAAGGACACGCAAAGTGGTTATATTCTTCAACAAGCAGGGGAAATCATCTGTCAATTCATTATGCCCAAGGTCCAAAAGCTCTAATCCAAAGCAATTGACTAGAGATTTTGGAATCTTCCCTTCAATGAAATTCCCATTGAGATTTAGTGCCCTTAACTTACAATCCCTCGGGAAGACATTGGGAATTGGGCCTTCGATGCTGTTATGTTGCAGATTTAGCATATCACGTAAATCACTGGTCTCAATTAAACATGTTGGTATTCCACCACTGAAATTGTTATGAGACAGATCGAGAGATGAAATGTGTCGGAACGTACATATGCTATCAGGTATAGCTCCTGCAAGGCTATTATTTGAGAGAGAGAAGAAACTGGTAGTTGAATTGCCACGAAAACTGCCATTTGGAAGGGAAGTAAAATTATTGCTAGACAAATCTAGATAACCAAGAGATTGTGCAAGGACAGAGATGTTTCCTTGTAGTTGGTTAAAGTGAAGGTCAAGGTATACGAGAGACTCGGGAAAAGAAAAAGGTTCCTCCATGCCCACCAGGTAATTACCTGAAAGACTCAGATGCAAAAGTCTATTGTTCCCAATTCCCCAAATCCAATTAGGTATCTTTCCTACAATCTGGTTATTGGAAAGGTTCAAAATCCTTAACTCTGACAGGTTTTTTAAGTCAGGAAATGATGTCAGGCTATTATATGAAAGATCAAGAGTGGTAAGATTGCTCTTCCCTTGAACCATTTGTCGGCGTTGGGTGTCACTGAACTTGTTGTGAGAGAGATACAGAGAACTCAAACTTACGATTCCGAAGAAGGATGTAGGAATCTGCCCTTCTAAATTGTTGCGACTCAAATCCAGAGTATTGAAGGATGGAGATGTTGTTGGAAACTCGAGAATGTGACCACTGAATTGGTTGTTGGATAACACAACCCTCTCCAAAAATGGAAGATCAAACAGAGATAGAGGAATATCACCGGTTAAACCATTATTAGAAAGATCTATCTCAATGAGTTTCGTGGACAAATTAAAAGATGGGATTCTTCCCGTAAAATTATTGTGCGATGCACGAATGTTGACAACAAGAGTGAGGTTTGACATGGAACTTGGAAACGTGCCATTAAATTGGCACATCGAAAGGTCTAACATGGACAAGCTCCAAAGGTTGCCAAAAGATGCAGGCAAGTTCCCCACAAACTTAGTGGAAGAGAGATAAAATTCTTGAAGAGAATTATTTATGGGAAACTCTGGTAGAGTACCCAGAAGAAATTCATTGTTTGATATGTCAATTATCTCAAGTGTTGGTACCTGGAATATTTCGCTAGGAAATTTTCCATGTAGCCCGCAACCACTAAGATTCAAGAAAGTCAAATTTGAGAATTTTGCAAAGGATTCTGGGACCGGAGAAGACAAATTGGTACCTCCTAGATGAATTGACGACAAAGATTGAAGCTCCCCAAGCGACTCATTCAATGGGCCTGGAACATGAGAATTGACTAACCTCAATATTCGCAGGTTAGGCAGTGAGGATGACAATGCTTGGCACCACCCGTTCTCATGTGCTGATATGTTTGCACCATCAAGACGTAGTTCTTGAAGCTCCGAGAAGTTCTGAACCAGCATACTCAAATTTGGGATCTCAAGATTCCTTTCATCTGAAGAACAATTGGTGGATAAATCAAGAGTGATCAAGCCACTCAAGCGAGATATTTCAACCGGTACTTGCCCCCTGAAACCTGCACACCCGAGATTCAGATGACTCAAATTTGTTAGACTACCAATCCTTGAAGGGATTGTAGAGTTGAAGTGATTATAAGACATATCAAGGCTCTCGAGATGTCGGAGATCAAAAAGAATGCTTGAATTGTCTAGCCTTCCATAGATTCCCTCCTGACGTAAGTCGAGATGGATGACACGGCCTTCTTCACAGGCGACACCTACCCAGGAGCAGCAGTCAGAGTCTTTGTTCCAATGCACGAGCTTCGTTGAAATCCCAGGGGAGAAATTTAGGCTGTTGTTCAATTGGAGCAACAAAGATTTCTGCGAACCAAGACATTCGCTGGAAAACACGAGTGCACAGAGGCCGATTAGGATTAAACACATGAAGGGTAACGAAAACAGTGGGTTATTTCTCATTTTTACGCTTCAATAGAGAAAGAAACAAGTTTAGCTCATTCAAGTGGTACTAAAATCAGAAGACCAACGCCATTTATATACGCATTCCATAGTCAATGGTTTAAATTAATTATGATTACTTGGAGGAAATGTGGAGTAACCAGCACTCCAAACAAATGAAGTAATTGTCGTTGCAGGCACGGGGAAGGCAGCTTTGGGTCAGTCAATTTCTTTGCTTCTCTTAATGGGTCAAAAGCAAAGGACTTTATTGTTCAAAAAAGAAGCCCAATTTACAAGTTTTGACGGGATAGAACGATGGTTCTTCCAACGACCAACGACCAACGACGAACTTGCTTTGTTGATAATGATTTTTTTGGTAAATAAGAGCTGGAAAGCTGTATCCAACAATAAGACCTTTTCAAAGTAGCTTTTGTTTTTCTTTTATTATTATTATTATTTTTTTTTATTAATGCTTCTTTCGGTGTACAAAATTTTTTTATCATTACATGGCCCAAACCTTCATTCTATGAGCTTAGTTTTTAAAACTGATTCTGTCACTGAGAAAAATTACCAAAATTACCAAGCCTGAAAGTTGAAAGCATCAAAAACATTCCAAAATTGTCTTCTAGACTTCTCGTCACTAAGTCTTCTATGTAACATTTTATAATTATTAATTTATATGTGGCTTAAACTAGAGAAAAGAACCCGACCAAGCTAAGAAATGTGTCACCATTATGTCGTTGGTATTCAAATCTTCTCTCCTTGGATAATTTTTTTTTTAATTAAAAATCTAAAGCAATTGAGCTTTAGGAAGACCTTAAAAAAAAAAATGAATAACAATGGAGACGGACAACGCCATTTCAGCGAAGGATCAACCATTTTGGTAGAGGTGGTGCAAATTTATTGGCCATGAGGAAAATAAGATATGGACCTGAGACTTGAAACGATTGGCTAAACCTGTTTTGTTTTGTTTTGTTTTTTTTTTTTTTAAGGAGTCAAGTTTATCTTCTCTCTATTGTAAGAAATATTAAGGCGGGAACTTGAAGGATTTAGTAGTAAATGATTATTATACTAGAGATTTGTAGCTACTAACTTCAATCATGTCCATGACAATTACTAGTAATTAAAACAATTATTCAAATAATTATTACTAGTAATTGATATTCTACAAGCTCCTTATGATTTTCTCTCCTAATCTAGTTCATATTAACAACTAGCCAAGTATAGATTTAATGGATCATCCAAGAAAATAATTTACATGATTCAACTTACATGTGTTATGTACATCTGATTTTTTCCATCCAATTTTTAAACTTTATCAATAACAAGATCCCTAAATTCTTTAAAATGATTCAAACTATTCCTTTTACTAATAAAGGTTAAAAATTGGATGAAACATATCACGTGTATAACAGATGTAACTTAAACCATGTAAATATTTTTCTTACTTACTCTTAAATAGTAAATCATGTGTGATTTCCGTTACATTTGCTGTTAAATGTCTGTTAACAAAAAGGACCATTTTGCACCATTTTAAAAGAGTTAAGGGAGCTTTCAAACCCAATGGAAGGAAGAAAAAAAGAAAAGAAAAGAAACGAAAAGTTAGAGACTAAATGGCAACTACATAAAAAGAATTAGAACCAAACAAACAATTTATCCTAAATACATTAAAGACTAAAAAGGGTAGGAAGAGTGAGAGAAAGTAAAAAAAAGGAGAAGCTAAATTCTAGTCACGCACATGTACATAAAATATTCATCAATCAAGGAAGTAAAATAAAAATTTCCACCATTTTAAAGAGTTAAGGAAGCTTTTAATGCACTTTTTTTTTTAATTATTGAAAAGAGAAAAAAGACGTGGTAGTTTGCTAATTTTCTACAAAACGGTAACGCCTTTATGTAAATGAGACATTGGGGATTAAAATTTCCAAGGCTTTATGGAAAACATCAAAAGCAAAGGCCCTTTTAAATCTTAAACCGTTCATTTAAAAATGGCAACTTTCTTAGAATTAAATCTTCCAAAGTTGTCTCCTAGACTTCTAGTCAATAGTCTTCTAGTCAATAGTCAATAGTCTTCTAATAATACCAACACGTATATAAAACGGAATTTTAAAAAAAAAAAAAAAATCAGCACGTATATGAAACGCTGGTGAGAGATTGAGTGAGAAAGGAAAATTAAAAGGAGGAAGGAATTTCATTTTTTTTTAACCTTTTGTTTTTTTTTAATTATACGATATATCTTTGAAGATCCACTAATTTTGAAGATTAATCTTGTCCCTTCAATTTTGTTTGTTTTACTAAATATGGATGTTATATATATGTATATAGCTGTTGTCGTTTGGTGTTATTGTCGTTTTAATCTTTCTTGACTTTAGTCGCTTTTTTATGTATATTGTCGTTTTGTATATCAGTCATTTCTTGTATGGTCATCTTTAATCAGGTTTATTACAAAGACTCAGTTTGGTCATTATAATCGATCATATGATGCCTAATGTTTTCGTCACGGTGTTTTATTGTCGTAGATCATACCTTTTTTTTTTCCCCCTGACAGATTTTTTCTTTCGGATTTTTTCTAGCAAAAGGCTTTTAATGAGACATCAGGCTGTCCGAGTAAATCCTGAAAGACAATAAAATAATGATTGTTTCTGTGTTTTCTCTTCTCTTTAGGAATTTTTTAAGTCAAACTTCATTTTTGTTTTATTGTTTTATTGATTTCATGAATGAGATGTAAATGATAAAACGTGTTAAAAATGTACTGACCTAACTAATTAGGATGTCTTGATACACTTACTGGTTCTATCATTTATTAAAAAAAAAAAAAAAAAAAACCATAATGGTTTATCAATCTCTTTGCTTCTCTTTATGGCCCAAAAGATGAAGGGAGAGTTCTATTAAACAGAGGAGAGTTACAAACAAGCTCCATTAATTCAGGCTCCATTTGGATCACGTATCTATTTTTAAAAATGAAAACATTCTTGTTTTGAATGAGAAAATCTCTTCATTTTGAAAATAAGATGGTGTTTAAATATGTAAAAAAAAATTTTCTTCTTAAAATTCTTATGATGTGAACCACTAGCCCCTGCGGAGTAATATGAAACTCATTATAGCTAATCAGTCCAAATATGCCTATCACTCCCATCACCAAAATCTTACGTCTCTTGCAAGAACTGGATTGCTTATTCTACTTAGGATGCTATAGCCCCTTCAGGATTATTATTATTATTATTTTTAACTGGTGAGATTTAAAGAATATATATATATATATATATATATATGTATAAACTTGTCATTTAAATTTAAGAAACTTGATTCAATATCATCAATCGTGTAGTTTTTCAATTAAAAAATGGATGAAAAATGACAAAAATATTCATTAATAATTGATTAAGAACATTATATACATTTAAAGACATTTTTAAAAACTCTAAAATGAAAATAATAATAATCTTGGATTTTAAGTTTTTTAAACTGAATTTTATATTATTAAAATATTTAGAACATTATTCAAATTTTTTTCTCAAGAAAAAAATGTTATTTCAAGAATAAATAGGGTCAACATAAAATGTTTTGTGTTTTTCTCCCATTTTTTGTCCACAAAGTGAGCGAGTGATGAACTTAAAACAAGTTTTTCAAATTCAAATAATACTTGGAGCTTCTCAAACCAGAAGTATAAAATTGAAAAATAACTAAAATAAAAAGATATAAGAATATAATTAGCCTTTTTAAAATACTAATGACTTTAAATACAAAAGCCACATTTATAATATTTCTATGGAAATCAATTGCTGCCTACTTGAATATGATCAACAACTATCACTATCACTAATTTGAGCAAAAAAAAATTATCAATATCAGTAAAATACACACACACACACATACTTATATAATTGATGTCCATCAAATGTAGATATTATTGGCCAGAAGAGTCAAATTGGAGCCAATTGCATGCATGGTCCCCCTGAAATGTAATGGGGGGGCCAAGTACTTGTGTATTGCTAACAAATCATCGCCTATTCTTATTGATGAGATAAGATAACAAAGATGCTCATCAAGAACTTTTGACTCAAACGTATACAAAAACATCATTCATGCTCCCATATGTGTACGTAACTTTTTTTAATCTAAATAAAATAATATTTTTTTTTCAAAAGAATTTAAAAAAAAAAACGAAAACAAAAAAGAGTGCTATGTTACGTACACATAGCTTGTTACCTCTGAACCTCTCCTTTCTCGTCTCAAACAGTGCTTGTTACTTCTCCATGTCTCTCTCTCTCTCTCTCTGGTGGAAAAAGAGAGTACTATGCTTGCACATAAATATAGACCACATATATATTAACTAATCTATATTTATCAAAGAAAAAAGTAAGTGTTTAATCGATGAATAGAAAATGAAATCAAGCAGCGACAAATAAGAAGTAAAGCATAGCACCTCTCTTTACTATAAACAGACACCTTTCTTTTTCAACTTCCCAAAAATTATAGGATCCACATTCCCCATTTAATTTTTGGTGTCTTAAATAATATTTAATCAATAATATCATGATACTTTATTTGAAAAAATTTAAAATGCTTTATAAATGATTTTTTATGTCTTAAAATACAATTTATTTTCAAATGACGTATCAAAATATAATTAGTTAGATATTATATAAGACATCAAAATTAAATAAGAGCTGTCAATCCTTGATTAAAAGGGCAATTTTTTTTTTGGTCAAACAAAATATTTGTCGACCAACCTAATAAATTGATTCTTAATTCTTAATTTATATGTCTAATCATAATTGGTTCATAACTTTCAAAATATCTAAAAAGAATCCCAGATCTATTAAGTTAATAACTGTAGTTAATTAGTACTTTGTCCCATCAAATTATTAAAATCTGAGTAAGAGACAAGTGAGGATTATTGATTTAACATAAATTAATTTTGATGATTAATAAGAAAAACCATGTGTCTTTTATATATAGAATTATCATTAAATTATGTTTATAATCTTAAAAGCATATTAAAAAATTATTTATAATAACGTGGTAATGCTTCATATTCTTTTTTAGGCAGGAGGAATTAATATCTCCTCCTAAAAAAATAAATTACATCTTATTTATTTTAAGTTATCATCATACTCCAATTACTTCTTGTCCGCTACTATTTTCTAAAACTTATTTTAATGGTAAAAGGACAAAATTTGAATGAATAATTGTTCTCTTATGTATGCAGATATGGACAACAAAGGTTCAGATCCCCTAGAAGATATATATGACTCACATTTAAGAGCACCGGATAATTGTCAAGAAAGGACGTCGAATTAATTGTTTTATGTGATCCAATTGTGTGACATCCAATTTTAAATCAAATTTTCAAATTTTTTACTTTAATGATTTCTTTTATAAAAATTTAAATTTATTTATGTGAATTGTGATTTCTAGATTCATATACATCTTATTTATTTTAAGTTACCCAACAATTTTTTGAGTCATCTTTTGTGATTTTCACTAAAAAGCTCTTTTATAAAGTACTTGAAGCTCCTTTAAGAGCGTTTGGATCCAAATTAATCGGCAAATTCCAAGAAAACCCAATCAAAAATGACCTACATATTATGTGACTTCTCAAAAAAGAAAAAATAGACTTCCAAAAATTAACTAAAAAGTTATGTCCTCCTACAATCTCTTCTTGTCAAGCAATGCTAAACAACTCCGCTTTTTCTCAACCCTGCTTAGCTCCTCTTGATGTGGCAAACTCCACGTTTGGAAATTGCTGTAGACATCAGACCCACCTTCCCGCCAGACTATGACGACTCTCATTTGTGTTTTCCTCTTTTTAAGTGACTCTTTAAGAAAGTGGAAACATGAAGTTTGTTACGTTTGATGGAGCTTAGCGAAGCTGGAAAAAAAGCGCAGCCAATAAGCATTTCTCCTTCTTCTATTGCCTAAAAGCGTAAGTAAAAGCAATTAATGCTAAGCAGTTGGTAAAATATTAATTTCAGGGTCCGTTTGGTTCGTTAGTTTGAGTTGAAATATTTTAGTTGTAATATTTTAGTTATAATAGTAAATTTTTTTGAATTTTCAGAAAAGACAAAAAACTTTTTGAGAAAAAGACAAAAATTTTTTGGAAAAAAGACAAAAAAAAGTAGAGTTTGAGTTGAAATGAGATGATGAGGCAAACGGATGCTCAGTATTCATTGCCTTGGCCCCTTAGAAAGCTATTAGAGCCAGCACATGCAACATTTGACAATCTCTACTTCTAAGTTTGTAATCCTATAATTTTTCCCTCAAAACATAACTATCCAATAACTCCTCCCTAATTTCATATAACGTCTCTTACAACCGTTGCTTTTGGCATTTGCTTTGAGCAAAAACTCTTGATGGATGATTAGTTCTTGCAGCTTATTATCAAGCAAATATATATATATATATATATAAAGAAATTTACGCCTTCAGCATGTATCTATTGTTATTATTAAGCTTCAATAATAATTGTGAACGACACCAAATTTGACCTTTGAATATTGCCATATTGTCACACTAGAATATAAAACTAATATTGGGCTTTCTCATAATAAGTTAATCTTTTTAGGATAGTTGGTAGACTAACAAGACAACAAAATAGGAGATCCTCAACTCAAACTCTTGTAAAGTATAATCTTTATCTCCTTCATATCCGTTATGATGACTCTGAATATCACATTTGATTTTTTACGGCCATTTTAGTATTTGAATGTCATAAAACAGGGAAAACCACTACGAGGACATTCATCCATTTTTTTACGGCGTTTTGCTATTTGAACGTTGTAAACATATGTACAACGACATTACTTAAAAATGTCATAGAAAGCATTCAAATAATAATTAACGACATTCAAGAACGCGTCGTTAAAGTTGCTGTTATTAACATTATGAACAAGTGCATTGATGACTATGTACGTAACGCGCTGCATGTTTGTCATAGGATCATGATTTTGACCGTTTGAGGTAAGGGAGTGTGAAATTTTACGTAAAAACTAACCAAATATAAAACTGTCAATTCTCGGATCAAATGGTCTTACATATCTTACACTTTCTATGTACCATGAGAAAGTCTAATATATAGGCAAAAGGCATAACACAGAAGCCAAAACAACAGACTTGAACATGACGGAAGACGGTATGCAACCGTTGTCATTACGGATGAAAAGCGCTTGATAAACCGGCAAATTGATCAAAACTATCATCCCACAGAGAACGATCTGCAAAATCAGTTGTTCTAGAGCCTTGAAATCCATGAGAATCTTCATAATTCCACAAACAAAAGTGAAGAAGTTAAGCAGTGCTAATGTTGCCAATATGGTAAACATTATATTCGAGCTTCCGAACTCCATGATCTCCTGCTTGTACCTCTTTGAGGCATCATCTTTGACAACTTTATCGGTGAGAATAAACGTAGTTTCGGTTAAGCCTAACTTCCGCTTAAAGACGTCTAGGAAGGCAATGAAATATGATGTGGTCCTTTGAAACAGCCACATTCGCTGCAAGTTCCACCAAGCTTTTAGTGTACTTCCGCAATTCATCGCTTCGAATACGCTGAAAACATTCTTGGCTACGAAAACGTAGCCAAATGGCACAAACCATGGACTTGACATCTGAAATTTACAATTTTTAAATTGTCAAACTGACCTCGGTCGTAACGTGACACATTACAGTCGTTAAGAAAGAAAAGATTTGGACAGAGATATGTACCTCGGGGAACAAAGAAATTCCTTTGAGCAGGCAAAGAGAAGGAACTATTACGTAATACAAAGTCGGCAAGGAAAATGGTGCCCAAAGAAGGTAGATGCAGTATGCCATTTGAGCACCTAAATTTATACTCCCATGCCCGTATGTGAAGGGGCAATATTCAGATAAGAATGTCTGAGACAAGCCTTCAGACCATCTTTTGTGCTGGACAAGACAGAGTTCTAAGGTCGTCGGGGCAACGCCAAAAAATGCTATTCGCTCTGGTTCGTAGTAAAGTGACTTCCAACCCCGGCATTGGATTGCCAATCCGGTAACAACATCTTCAACAGGACAACCATACACCAACCCCATCTGCACAGGTTCAAGAAATAGCATAACACCATTAGAACTGAAAATTTCGAGAAGGCGGTGAGGGACGGGAATTGAAAAGGAAGGAGACTTCGAGGATTGACCTCTTTTCCCCACTGAGTACCCTTCTCATAGCTGCAACTAGCAAGCACTTTTGATGATTCTTCCAAATCAACAACACTTTTGCCCTCATTCTTTTTAGGCCTTGTGTTCAATTGGACTCTCGCACCTTTGGAGTACTTCTCTCCGTTAAGACTTTCTCTTCGATGGAAGCATGCGGTGCCACAGTAAATGGCCGCACCATATCCACCCCCTCCCGCAAGTTCAATCTTCAACACAAGAATGAAAAATCAAAAAGAATTTTTGATCAGTACTCCATAATCAAATGAAAGAATAGGCCAGTCTAGCTGTAGCAGCCAGATCTCTTTATTTATTTACTTACCACATTCGATATATAGTAAGCATTCCCATAAATATCATTCTCCGTTACGTTGTCATAGAACTGTGGAAATTGCACGAACGCGACCTCGTCGCCTTGCTTTGCATCCAGGAAGAAGCATAATGCCTCTTGGATTGTGTCTGCTTTGTTCGAGTACATATCGCAGTCCAAGTTTAGAATGAAGGGTGCATTGGTTATCTCTGATGATACCCTTATCTGTCATATGCAGATATATATGTATACATTTATTCATTTATTGTATTTCCAAAGTCGATGAAAAGTTTTCTTGTCTCTTTAGGAAGAAATAAAGCAAGCTTACAAGTGCATTCAAGGCTCCAGCTTTGAAGTTGTGAGGCCAATTCGGTCTCTTCTCTCGTGCCATGTACACCAATGTCGGCAAGCGACTTCCTTCATCGTCCACAGAACTTGTGTCCCTTCCATCAATCAAAATCTAGGAAGAAAAATCTATATGAAAAAAAAAAAAAACAGAGAGAGAGAAAATTGTCAGGCATACTCCTACAAACATTACCTGCACAATTGACTGATGATCACTCTTTTTTATGTGGAGGTTCCATTCCGAAAATCCTTTGTGTTGTTTCCTTGTTTCTTGCGGAATTTTTTCTGCCTCAAGAGCTGTCTCGATCCGGATTTTCATTTCTTCATACAATTTCTTCGTAGAAACACGCAAAAATAATCCGTTGATTGATTATTTAGTAACGAATAATGGCATTAACGATTATGCAAGATATATCACATAAGCTTTATCATAAGAAACAATCCAAGCTCGTATTTGCTTTCCTAAAACAATTGTCCTACTAACCCTTTTTTTTTTTTTTTTTTTTTTGAAACCTTTTGAAGAACACAAGTCCTCTATTAAATTTGTTGCCTTACTTTTCATTAAGAATCACGAGCAAGTAAGTTATTAGCGACAAGGCAGGTTCGGAGCAAAATAGTCATTTTTGTTCTATTGATCCGTTTAAGTTGGCACAGAAAGATAGGTTATTACCGTCACATGTTTAGGGTACCCGCGGCCAATTAAATTATTGAAAACAAAAATAACAGAAATGAAAATTGTAATAAATAACTAGGTTATAAAATTATTGAAGTAGATATATTTACTAATAAATAATTATAATGTACTCTAATAAATAAGTTTATTTACAAGAGTAATTTGTTTACTTTTTATATGTTAAACTTATGTCCTTTTAACAGTTTCGCAAATATGCTATTTCCTTATTTAAATTTCCATAAATATACTATTTATCACTTTCTCTTCCACAAAAAAATAAAATAAAAAACAAACAAACAAACAAATTTTGTACCTTAATAGCTAACAGTTCCTCAGCAAATTTGCTGTCTTGGGGAGAAGGCTGTTGTGCAAAATAGGCCTCCGGTGCTCTTGGTTCAACATTGAACCTTTTGGAAAAGGGAATCCAATGCTTGGAGAAAAGAGAGGCCTCAAGGAGAGCATAGAAAGTGAACTCCGAACCGCCATCATCGGAGACATAAACACTCAACTTCTCAGGTAGATAATTGTAGGACATTGCCGATAAAACCGTGCTGATCACCATTGTTGGTGGCTCCATTTTTGGGTCCGCCGTGCAAATGAAAATGTCCATGCCCGGTAGTTCGTTCTCATATCTATTTCCATTCAATTAAAAATGTAAAACTGTAAGAATCTATGATCTTGGACAATAGATATGAACAACTTTTAACTTTCACATTGCACAAAATTGCAAAACGACAACAAAAATGGCGGAGTCAAAAAAAAAAAAAAAAATTCAGTGCGACGTTGTTTTTATTGAATCGGGACATAGTTATAAACTATATTTATTGACTGGGGGTACAAGTACAAATTTTCTTAAAAATTACATATTTTCTTAAAAATGGGGGCGATAACTGAAATTATTTATTTATTTTTTTTTTTAAAAAAGGGAAAGAAATTAAGGGGCGAAAAACCCAAATTCTTCAATAGGTGTAAAAGAAAAATGAACCATCAAAATTCAAAATTTGTTGTCAAAATCTTTTATCTAACTTTCTACCTCTAACCTTTCTACTCTACCTTGGGCCTCGTTTGTCCTATTCTTGCCAAACAGTGAAGTTAACGCAACATTTATTGTGATATGGTTTTTTTCTTTTTTTTAGGACTATTGTGATATGGTTTGTTCCAAAGATTATTGTGACTACGAGTGATATTTCTTTTTTCCATCAATCGTGATCTATGAAAAGACCTTGTGTGTCGTTATATGCAACTAAATTTCTACAAAGATATTATATACTTATAAATAGATAAAATAATTTATTTTAGGACTGAATTTCTGAAAATAATATTTTAATTAGAAAATTGCGAAAGGCAGTCATATTTTTTATTTTGGTAGGAAAGGCATACAAAAAAACGTTTATTTTAATAGGGGAAAAACATCTGAATGACACAAATTTAAAAACTATTATATTAATATGATACAAATTTAAACTAAAATTAACTATAATTTATATCATGCTAGTTAAAAATGTGAAAATTATGTCATATTGATCAATAAATGAAATATATATATATGCGATTATTTACGTAATTTTCTCTTTAATTAAGAGAAATTTAAATGAACACAAAATTTCTTTTAAAATAAAACATAGAAACTAAGCAAGCAAGAACCTATAACCTATAAATCTATAAAACCATTAAAAAGAACAATTCTCCATTCTAATTAATACATGTAGATACAGAAATACTTAGGCCCAAGAGAAAACAAAACAAAGCTAGCACATTTGATGAGGAAACGGAGGCCATTGAGGATTAGGAGCTATAAGTTTTAGTGTACGTCAGCTTTGAATATTCAAATCGCACGACCAAATTATTTTAAAAACAAGTATACTTATATATCCATCTGAACTT
The DNA here is from genome assembly GCA_025413485.1 of Ficus microcarpa. Classification (NCBI taxonomy): domain Eukaryota; kingdom Viridiplantae; phylum Streptophyta; class Magnoliopsida; order Rosales; family Moraceae; genus Ficus; species Ficus microcarpa. The sequence continues at coordinate 19,072,676 of CM046381.1, read as the reverse complement.
GACTAAAAGGCCCTTAGATGTTGAATGAATTTACGAATTGAGGCTTGTTCCTTGAGCTGAGAGATCGAGAAAGGCATCATCTGAACGTCATTAAAGGCAACTGCATATCTACGGAGTTGCTAAAACATATATATATATATATATATGTATGTATGTATGTATATATCATTTACACGTCAAATTTTGACTTTTATATTTATGTATAAGTAGATAAAAATTCATAATTTTTAGATTCTTAACTTGAAAAAGAAAAGAAGAAAAATTAAATTGTATAATAGCCTTCAAATTATATAATAAGCTTGTACAATATTGGACTATGACACAACAGGGTGGCTCAAGTCTCGTCTCAACCAAATTAAAAAACAAACAAAAAAAAAAGTTTGACCGTCTAAAAATTCTCATTTTGGACGTGTAAGTTTTTTTTTTTTTTTTTTTTTTTTTTTTGGTAAGTTCCTTTTGGACGTGTCTTTTTCGGACGATCAGATTTTCTTTGGCACAAAAATGATTCTTTTATAAAACGATAATATTGAATTATCAACAAGGAATATTTTTCTTGACAACAGATTTAAACTAATAGACCCTTTCACTCAAAGTTAGAAGAGACACTAATTTTTTTTTATCACAAATTTGTCTTTCACTCAAAGTTAAAATAAATAAGAGTAGTGTCAAAGGAGACATCAATTCAATATTAACTTTTTGAGAGTCAATTCGTATGTCATATTTTCGTTAGTAAGTGGATCAATTATTATTATAACAATATTGTAAACACTTATCATTAAAAAAAAATCAACAACTTATATATTACATAAATTAGTATTTAAAAATTGATATTAGAATTTGTGTCTTTAATATTTTTTTTAATAAATAAAGAAATAATAGTTTTACTAATTATTGGGGTAGGGTTGTTCCTAAACAGACCAACAAGCACAAAACATGTTTTTTAATTTAGCTTTGTCAACTCTTCCCACTCTTTAACCCGCCAATAGGACCTCGCTGTATATTTCTTCTTCTTCTTTTTTGTTTATTTTTTGCGAGATTCTATAATAGGGTAAGGTTTTTTACCTCATTGATGTAGTAAAAACTTCCAACCTTCAGATTGATTTTGACGGTCAAGATTGGAGAAATACATCAAACAAGTTGTGAAACCATTTACATGTGATTATTTTGGGGGGAAAAAAAAAGTCACACCACCCAACGTCCAAAGAAACGAGCAACTGTGGTGGCTCCCGGCGAGGGCTTGCGAAGGTGGGGCTCGTGTGCGACGGATTAACAACGAAGGGTGGGTGACAGGCGGCGACAGATGTGGGAGGAACGGCAATGGCGATCTGCGAGTTCGCCAATGGTGATGGATCTTATCACCGGAGACTTTCCCGAGGCAATTAACCAGCTATGCTCCAAGTGCTTTCCGAGCTCAACAGCCCCACCCCCTCCCCTCCCTGCGGCGACCCACCCACAGCGTTCCTTTCCACCAGGATCTGGGTTTAAACCACCACAGAGGTCGCCGGAATCTGGGTTTTAACTTTTTTTTTTTTTAATAATGTTTTTAATGTTTTGTCCCTGTGATCGAAACCCTAAGAAAGGACTTGGACCAACTGAACGCCATCACCATGATCCACTCCGTCCTCGCCGGCGATGGCGCTTCCGTCGCCGACGGAACGTTGCGCTGTAGATCGTCTCGGGAACAGCCACCACTTCACCGTCGACTGTTCGTCCCTGTTGCCGGAGAAGGCAAGCCCGACAATCTTCACCTCCGGCAAGCTGCTCTGCCACATCCGGCGACGGGCTGTTGTCTGTCGACAAGTATTAAGATTTTTTTTTTTTTTTGTTTTTTTAGTAATATTGTGTGGTTAATCTTATAATTGTTAGTTATATCTTTTTAATCAAAACCATCCAAAATTAATGGGATGGTGAAAATTTTTACGTGCGGAGAATAGCCCCGCTTTCTTTTTTCCTTCTTTTCTTTTGACCACAACGCGAGCTCTATTAACTTTCGCACCTCCTTTTCATTATATTCGATTGCTCTTTTCAAACACATTGCAAAAGTCAATATTTTCAAACAAGAAAACAAATATCCATCACTGGAAATTACCCTTTTTCACAGCTAATGAGAACTACAGTTTCAACATTTGGATTAATTTTTTAATGATACGACATGTAATATGGGGTTATTCTTATTTGTAAATGATGTAGTTGAAAATTAATTTGACGATTATAAGTATATTTTCTATCGATAATAATGGTTTTAAAACAAGAGAAGATGACTATCACGTATAGATTCAGACCAAAAGGAAAAAGGTGTGAAAAAGTTGTAAATTTTCATTTTTAGTTTTATTTCCTTTCAAGCTCTTCCAAAATGGAAACTTTGTGAGGCAAAAAAAAAAAAGGAAGAAAATTAAAGGAAATTCTTTGGCAAAGTATGAAAAAAAAAATCCGCACATAGGACATGGTACGTCCTGTAACTTTGTGTGTAAGAAATATTAGTGAAATACTTTATAAGACATAGTTTGAATGGTCATGTTAAATTATAAAATCATAATAAATATTATAATAAAAGATGTTTTATTTTTTTTTATACTCAAATCAATTTCTCAAAAAACACAATCAAGTTAAGTTTAAAATAAAAAAAATAATCAAACACAAGTTCTAATAAATATCTCAAAATCATTTTCAAAACATTTTTATTGTTATTTCAAATATTCAAAATAAAATCATTCTTGAAATACGTACAAATGGCCTCTTTCTCTTCATTTATATTATATAAAAGAAAATTAAAAAAAAAAAAAAAAAAGTGGTGAAAAATTTAGCAGTTTAATTTACCTGTGAGAAAGTTTGTCCGTGAAAGGATGAAAACGAGTGAGACTCCATCGAACAGACTGAGTAATAATCCAGTACAAACCGAATCCTACCTCCGCCATGAACATCCCAATCCATGCCCATCTCCCTGCCGTCTGATGATAATCATGATGATCATGATCTCCACTTGATCTTGGGATGTTCAGCAATCTGTAAAGCCATATCAAACATATCCCCACCATTTTTGTGCTCGCAAACACCCTGTATATGCCTCTGAACCTCGCCTCTCTCGTCTCAAACAGTGCTTGTTGCTTCTCCATCTCTCTCTCTCTCTCTCTCTCTCTCTCGTGTTTCTGCTGCATCTATGCTTCCACATAAAGATAGACCACATATATATTATTCTAAAAAATATAGACCACCGCCGTAGCCCTTTTTTTTTTTTTAACCAAAAAAAAAAAAAACTTTTTACCCTTTCTTGAAAGTACTTTTCATCAGTTGCATAGTTTCGGAAAGGAGGCTTTTTTTTTATTATTTTTTTAATCATTTTGTTATTAACTCGTTTAAAATGTTTCTTATCAAATTATTGTTCCTAATTTACTTTTCAACGCGTTATTTCTCAAATTATACCACCATTTTAATAGGTTTCCATACTATCCTTGGAGAACATATATATATATATATATATATATATATATTTTAATGTTTGGGAGAGATTTACGATAGCTACTAATATTGAAGCATTTCAAGGTACCAAATCCAAAAGGCTTTAAGGTACCAAGTCCGAAGCACTTTGGGCTTGGGGGTAATTGTTGATGGATAGTTGAGATCCGATGATATCGGTATCCGAGAATCTTGGATAAATGGTTTCAAATATTTGAATATCAAATATTGGCCAAGATAATCAAATTTTTCTAGCCAGAATCTATTATTTTGAAGATTATCTACATGTTTAAATTCAAATATGTAATCTTTTTGTAATTTAAATGTTGTCAAGGGTTATCTCTTAGGAGACTATAACTATACAATAAAGTAGCCTCCAAAAATCCTATCTAACAACTTAACAAATTACACCACTTGTAATTCTGAAAATGAAGTAAGCCCCCAAGCGAAGAAAGGATGTAACTAGCTTTCATACGGTGAACCTCTATAAATCTCTGTGTTCACTAATTTTCTGCACTTTTTTTTCTCTGTTTTTGTGTTCTTGCGACTATGGTAGTTCTCAGGGATTCCCATTACTGTGAAATTTGTTATGCAAATTTTACCCTTCAGCAGTTACTAAGAAGACATAATTATGTAGACTACATGTATAAGAGTGGATTCCATTAGTTGATCTCATATTATAAGATCCCCAACGTAGCTCATTTGTTCTCGTTGGGTTTTTTTTCCCTATTTTTTATGTATCAATATTTATTAGATAATATTGATTTTTTTTAACTTGTTTTAAAGAAATTGAAATTTACACATAAATATTATGGCAACCATTGATTTCATATAATATTGTCCGCTTTAAATCTCGTGTACATATGGTTTTGTACTTAGACTCAATCCTAAAAGACCTCATACTATTAAGAGCTGGTCTCTTTACTATGAATCATCATATATTTATTCTCAAGTGATATGAGATTACACAACTTACCATTTACTTCTCGGGAACTGTCGCAATCACCCCTCCTTTTGGGATCCAATGTCTTCATTGACCACACTTCTGTTTGGGTATAAGCTTTAATACCATTTGTAAGGACTCATGTCTCCCTTTGTTATGATCTCGTCTCTGCACAGTTTGCTCTCGTGCTCATCCCAAAAAACCTCATATCATTAATAGATAGCTTCTTTACTTATAACCATTATATAGATCTATTTTTAAGTGATCTAAAAATGTACAACTTATCCTTTTTTTTTTTTTAGGGATTGATAACTGTTACAAAATCAACTTTGTAAGATAAAAATAACAAATAACATGTTCCTAATGACAATAATACCAACAATAATAAAGTGGACTGCAGATCATTTGATAAGATGATAAGAAGCTCTTTCCCTTGGATAAAATATTTAAGTTACAAAAATATCTTTACATCTCCGAAATTACTATTTAAACACACTACTCTCAAAGTATAGACCTCTTTTTTCTTGAGAAGGCGTCCATCCATTCAATTGTGGAGGCGATGTACCAAATCCTACATAATGACACTGACTGTCCATGGAGTTTTGTGTATAGTAAGTTCTATGTATTATTTAGGGGACCAAACTGATGTGGATCACATTGATATATATATGCACATATACATGTATATGCATACGTGTATAACGGGTAGGTTCGCTTACTATTATAGTAATCATATTATAAAATAATCTAAACCGTCAATGAAATGGAAAGCCGTTAGATTAAAACCAAATCTAATAGTGCTCATTATTGTTTGGAATCCTTGGTTCGGGCGTAAAAACAATATCACTCTATTATTATCAAACAAATTACAATATTATTTTCATGATGATCCTGCCAGAGAGTCTTCCACCTCTAATAGACCATAAATTATATAAGAATCATTATCAACGGATCCATAAGAAGTGATCCTATTTTTTTTTTTTTTATCAAGTTCGGATGGATCAAAGATCTTGAGCAATCAATCCGACATAACAACATAAAAAAGTATAGTTAATTTCTTCATGATTGTTCTAAGTTCGATTTTTTTTTTTCATAATTATCCTAATTTCAAGTTATTGTGAATGTTACATAACAAATTATTAGTTTTTTTGTAACAAATTAAATATTAGTTCTTGAAATAACTATACTCACATTATCGTGGTATTGAGATAACTAAGATAGACTCTATATGTTGAATATAAACAGCACTAAAGATAATGGGTGCCGTTTAATTTGACCAAATTAATATATGTCAATGGACGTTGGCTTTTGGGGCATGGAATTCGCAAAGCTTGATTGTCACCTTTCATGAATTTTAATTGTGTGCTAACTTATTGTATATAAATATGCAGATACATACGTATATATAGAACTTTTATATATAGTCAGATCACTTATTTTTCATCCTCCATAAAAAAAATATTTTTTAAATATTGTATTATTAATTTTTGAACAATAGGATCAGTGTGTGTTTATGTCAAAAATTTACATCAAGCGATACATAATTACAACAGTCATTGATATTACCATTGAAAAAAAAAAATTGAACAACTAAGATAACAATTATTACCGATAATGTCAAATAGAAAATTATTTTATAGAAATTTCCATACATTCATATTATAAAGCCAGGTGTACATGTAATAATCTCTAAAACCATGCAATAATATTTCTTCTAAATTTCATGTTATAGTATAATTTGGTTTGGCTTTAACTTGTGTTTGGGTAAAAACTCAAATGGCTGGTTGGTGCCTGCAACATATTATTATTTTAGCGGTGTTATCACGCGTCAATAGTAAAGGGCGTATCATAATCTGTATTAAGTACAAAATGTTAAAAACTATCAATTATGTTCACAGCTCCACATTATTAGAGATCGAATAGGTTCACGTAATCAGAAACACACTTGAGATCCATAGACTTTATTGATATTAAACATATTTACGATTTAGCTTTCAAATGGGTGATTTTATTAATCTTCGACCGCAATTTAACTTTTGAAACGCTCTTTTAAACGTAAAGAGAAACAAATACGATAATGCACGTTAATGTTACTATACTCATGATGAAACTTATCACTAATCTGTTATTATACAATGACTTGCTTAATCCAATAAGATAAAACCACCCACAATGAACCCGAAGCCACCGGGGCTTACCCAGTTGATGAAGGAAAATGAGGTGTTTCATGAACCACAAGTCTCAAGTTCGATTCTGAAATGACATATATAATTAGTAATGACATCTATAATTAGTAGTAGGTTAGGTTTAGAGGAGGGCAATGATGCAGGGAGGGGGAGCAGGGGGCCATGGCCCCCTAGCTCTTTTTTTTTTTTTTTTTCAATTTTCTTAAAGTGGTTTTTTTTTTTTTTTGTGTGTAATTTTAATATATTTAGTATGTGTATAAATTAATCTTGACTCCCTTAAATTAATAGTTCTATAATATTATCAGACAAGTAATTTGGATTTTAAGAAATAAACGGTTTTATTAAATAGAAAATTAGGTGAAGAGTCATATTTTTTGTACCTTTTTATAATTTTACATACTCTAACATTAAAGTGGATACTTTTTTTATATTATGAAATGGAAAAATTATCAACTTCAATGTTATGATGAGTATAAATATAAGAATGTGTTAAATTTATGGTATTCTTGCATATATATAACCCTTTATTAAATCCATAAATATTAGTAGGCCTAATAACTTAATCCAAAATCTAAATCAAACTACAATTTTAGTAGCCTAAGTATTTTAAAAGACTAGCCCATTATGCTAAGTAATATTTTATCTTTACATAAACTAAAAGCTTCCAAAGGAAACTAACTCTTCACTTTCCCATTCCACCATTTCCAAACAAATTTCTAGAGACATAACGGATCTTGGTTTTTTTTCAAGGTTCAAAGAAGTTTCGAAAAATTTGCTCCTGAGATTTTTTTTTCCTTATCCTTTTCTTTCTTCCCTTTTTAATCTTCTTTTTTCCCCCCTTCTATTTCAATGTCTAGTTTATGTATTCTAGTTCCTTCGTTTTCATGTTGGGTTCAGGAAAGATGTAGTGGAAACGATCTGATATAAGCTGTTACAAATATACATGCAGCTTTAAAACAATGAAATAGTTAAGTCGGAAAAAAAAAATGGGAATTAATTCTTGATGGTTTAGAGCAATGACTGACTTAAATTTGAGGAAAAAGAAAGTAGAGAAACAATTCATTTTTCTAAAGAATGAAATGATTCGTTACTGTTTTGCATTAAGAATTTTCCGTTAAGTCTTTGAAAGTGAGGCACAGGCTACTTTTTGGGTCATTTGGATAGAATAGAAAGGAAGGAACTGATTTTCAATCTATGTTAGCATAGTCTTGATTAAAAAACTTTTTTGACCCCCCTACCAATAAATCATGGCTCCGTCACAAGAGAAGGTGGCACACATTATTTTACCTTTAAAGAGAGAGAGAGAGAGTAAAATGGACACCGAATTGGCAAATACCAAAAGTACATAAATGATATGGTTGCATGCACAATTTCGCAGTATAATTTTGATTTAATTATTTTTTTACTAGGTTTTTTTTTTTTTTTACTAACTAGATTTTTAATAAGGCCTATAATGTATAGTTTCAACTTAATTTTATGGCATAAATTACTATCAGTCATGTAATTTTAATTTGGATGGAATATCCCCTTGAAATTGTATTATAAAAGTTTTATTTTCTTTAAACTTTTGTAATTATTCTTTTATTTTGATAAATTGAATTTGGGGTTTGATGCTGGATGGGTTAAGATGCCAACCTAGTTGCAACGTTTTTGTTTTTGTTTTTGTTTTTCCTTTTGTATAAGTGAAATTTATTTAAATAAGAAAAGAAAAAAGAATCTTACGATCATAGTTGGGATGCTTAATCTTGCACTAATATCGATTTTCGTTTCTCTTCACCTAAAAAAAAAAAAAAACATAATCGTGGTTAATTCATATTGAACTTTATCACAAGACGTAATTGTCATTGAGAATTCTATAACTGAATATGAAAAATACCCAATCAAAAAGATATCATCTTAAACCGTTACATTTTCCTAATTTTACTTACTTTGCCTTTTTCTTTTTTCTTTTTTTAAGATTATCTCAATCGTATATAACATTTTAAAATTACACTGACAATAGGATATTCTACTTTAAAAAAGATCCAAGTTTGGCTTAAATAATCCAAGTTTTCTGATTCAAGGAGAAAATAGAAGATGAAAATTTGTTGCACGTATCAGTGATCACCAGCCCCGTACGTCATGCCGTTGTGTGACCTCAAGGAGTCCTTTTCCTTTTGAATTTGAGGAATACTTGCTATTTACGCCATTAATGAGTTTCTTGTCGTCTAGTCTTTATAAGGTCTACCAGAGAAAAAAAAATTTATTGCTAATAAAAAAATGAATTTAAAAAGTACAATAAGAAAATAAAATGTGACAATGACTATTGCACTTGCTTTTCGTTTACCAAATATCAAATTATTTTCCTCAAAAACAAAATAATTCAAAGACAAAAAGGTTTCAATATATATGGTATTGGGATTTCTATATGATCAGACCTAAATGGATTAGAATAACTCGTGCTCGATATATTATATTTAGCATGGATTCTTGAGGTAAAGGAAAAATAAAATAAAATTATAGTCCTATTAAAGTATGTTTTTCTAGAAAATTTCAATAAGCTAGATCCATATTTCGAGTTGCTTTTGGTAAGATTATAGGTTTTGATCCCGTTATTCGAAGGTTCAAATGCTTCTGTCCCAAAGCATTTTCGTCCACGTATTCAAAAAATTGTATACTAATATCATATTCTTAACCTATATGATTCATAAAGCATTTGATATAAATGCATATATTCTATATTGGAATAAGCTCCTCAAAACGAAGAAGGTTAAATTCCATTCGTTTTTAATAATATTTAGGCATGAAATTTTCATTAACAAAGCAAGAACATGCTAAGTGAATGAGATTCCAATTTATCCCTTCATTTTTTAATATTTTTGGGGCACGGAATGTTCTTTAACAAAGCAAGAACATGCTAAGTGAATGAGATTCCAATTTATCCCTTCATTTTTTAATATTTTTGGGGCACGGAATTTTCTTTAGCGAAGCAAGAACATGCTAAGTGAATGAGATTCCAAATTTATCCCTTCATTTTTAATAATTTTTGGGCACGAAATTTTCATTAGCAAAGCGAATGAGATTCCATAACATTAATAAACTTCTTAAATACATTTGTTGAACCTTGCTTTATCCTTTTTTTATTACTAGATAGGGAATTTGCAAGACATTGGACTATCTACGGTACAAATGCTAATATTAATGTTATTTTTTACTTTAAAAAATATAAAAAATAGTCCTATGACGTGTTATTTTATTTTGTAATGTATAATATTATTTTTAATGCTATATCTCCATTTCGTCATAGTTATATGTAGATGTGAACTTATAAAAATAAACTTTAAATTAAAATAATTTAATAATGACGATGTTATAATGATAAAATGGAAAAAAAAAAATCCATCAATTAATAACAAACAAAATTAAATTTTAACTTGATGTCAAATTTGTCACTTAGTACAGATTTGTCAAATAGAATACATTAAGATGTATATGCATATAAAGTAAAATTGTGTTTGAATAGATTTATGAAAATATTTGTTCAATATATGTTCTAGAAAATAAAATAAAATAATTCAAAATTTTTTTTCATTTTCTTATTTCTTACCAAAATATAAAAATGATTTTTGGTTTTCGTTTATATTTTCTGACTTGGTGCAAAACAAATACTATCATAGAATCATTTCTAAAGATAATTTTATCAAAAACAAAACAAAAAAAAAAAAAAACCAGTTTGAAAATCGTACCAAACAGGACCTATATCTCGCAAACCAAGATGGAATTACACAATTTGTGCTCTTTATTTTGAACGAAAATATAGAAATTTATCAATCAACCAAAGGGATTAAAAGCCTAAAACATTGACAATGGTGATTACTTTAACTTTTATTCCCTACAGAAGAGAAAAGGAGATTTGTCCAAGGGTTAATTAAGTTAAGCGACTCATTTGTTGGATTAAAAAAAATTATTGAGGCAATTAGAGCGGATATTTGGGTTGGGTTCATGTGGTGATTGAAATTAATTACCATTAGAGAGAAGACCTGTTCAATTTAAAATTACTTAGTTTAAAAAGTTGGATTAAGATCACAATACATGCAAAATTACATGTCCTTAAAAAGATCTTGAATCTTGAAGTGCTATGAGTCGCTCTCGGAAAGCGATTAATGTTGATAAATCGGATGTTTTAATTCATAAATCGGATATTTAATGATAAATTTGTATTTGTTTGTTAGGTCTAATGTTATTATTCATAAAATATCTTATTCAAAGGAACTCCTAAGAAAGCTCTTCTTCAACCGATTGCGGATTAAAATATTGTCAAATTTTCAGACTGAAAAGTTGAAACTCTTTCTATGACTAGCAAACTTATTATCATGAGTTTATACTAAGGTTGGGAGAAGAACATTTTCTGTTTTTTGTATTCTAAAAACGGCGATAAAATTTGTCAAATTTATGGACACAAAAAACGACAATAAATAAAAGCATGCAACGTCATTATAAACACAGGTACAACTCAAAAATAAAAATAGTAATATTTAATGTTACAAGCTAAACCCTAAAACCCTTAAAGTGCAGTCACGTTAATTTTAATCTCAACTTTTAAATACTAATTCATATAATGATAAATTATCTATCTTTTTAATAATAAATATAATTAATTGATGTGATAATCTTTTATACATCTAACAATTAAACAATAACTCAAATATATAGATCAATCGGTATTCAAAAACTAAGATCAGAGTAGGTATACTTATGGTGTGTTTGAATTACATGTATAAACTTAAATTTTTCATCTTAGTTTTTTAACTTTTTCTAAAAAGTCAACAAAAATTACAAATTTTTCATCTCGGTATTTAAAAGTTAAAAGTAGAGTAGGTATACTTTTTACTTTTTCTAGTACTCAAAACCAATTTCTCTAAAAACACAATCACAATTTCAAAAAATATCCCAAAATTATTTACAAAATATTATCATTTATATTTCATATAATTAAAAAAAAAAAAAAAAAAAAAAAAGGCACTCTCAAAATACTTCCAAACGGACCGTAAACGTTTTCCCGTTCTTTCTCTTCATTTATTTTATAAAAATGAAATATTTAAAAAAGTGATGAAAAATTTAATAATTTAAAATTTTAATTTACCTGTTAGAAAGTCTGTCCTTGAGAGGATGAAAATGAGTGAGACTCCATCGAACAGACTGAAGTAATAATCCAGTACAACCCGAATCCAATCTCCGCTATGAACATCTCAATCCATGCCCATCTCCCTGCCGTCTGATCATGATCATGATGATCACTCCACCTGATCTTGGGATGTTCATCAATATGTAAGGCCTATCAAACATATCCCCACCATTACTGTGCTCGCAAACACCTTTGAACCTCACCTCTCTCGTCTCAAACGGTGCTTGTTGCGTATCCAGCTCTCTCTCTCTCTCTCCCTCTCTCTCTGTGTTACCAAGTGACGGTGGCTAGTATATACCCATATGTATATATAAACATATGTATAAATGACACAAGTATGTGTTTAATCTATGAATGGTAAATAGAAATCAAGTAGTGACAAATAAGATATAGCACCTCTCTTTATGATAAAGAGACGCCTTTTTTTCAACTTCCTAAACAATTAACACTTCTTTATCAGAGAACTTTTTTTTTTTTTAGAAAGAATGGGGTTTATACAATATTTGTCGACAGACCTAATAATTCATTGAGTTAAAATGAAGGGAGGTGATGAAAGGGAGAGTGATAAAGAGAGAAAGAAGCTGGGATACAACCCAGAGAGAGAGGGTTGCCGGAAGAGAGAGAGGGAGAGAGAGAGAGAGTTCTCAGCCATGAGTTCCGGCCAAATCGTTGGCGCCTCTGGCTGCAGGGTTTTCGCCGCCTATGGGCTCTCTCTCTTCCTCTCTCCCTCTTCGCCCTACCGTTCATGTCCGGCATTTTTGGACGACGTTGAATTGTTTCTGTCTTGATTCGTTTTATATTTCTATGGTTGTAGTTGTCCATTCATCCAATTGTGTGACATCTTGTTTTAAACAAACTTTTCAAATTGTTTTTAAACGTTTTCTTTTATAAAAAAAAAATTTGAATTTATTACGTGAATTATGACTTCTAATTAAAATATAATCTAAACGAAAACTTACTAGACTTATAATATGTATATGGAAAGTGACTATCGATGGAGTTTATGCCGTACGTTCTATGTAATAAGATTTAGAACAAACTGACATCTATCTAATAAACATCTATGCATAGATGTTGGCTTTTGTGGCATGGAATTAGTAGGTTGTGAAAGCTTCTTTTGACTTTTCCAATCTAAATATTGGAATTTTATGAGTAACAGTGTTGTGAAAGCTTCTTTTGTTGGCTATTGATGATTTTTCAGAACTTCTTCTTTGTCGAGGAGCTTAATTCCGATTAAATTTATGCATTGGGTTGTTTGGCACAATTTTTTGTTTTTGTTTTAGATCATTGAAAAGAGAGAAAATAAAAGTAACAGTGTCTCTATGTTTAGAAGCGTGTTTTAAAAGAGTTTAATAGATCCTAAAACAATAAAATTTTTCGAGTATAGTTTCATAAAATTATTATGAAATTAGAGTGCAAGTTTCAAATTTTGTTTAGAAAAAAAAATTTTTTGAGTCATATTTTATGGTTTTGATATAAAGCTCTTTTGTAGAGTTGAAGTTTTTTTAAGAGTTTTTTGATCCAAGTCAAAAGGCAAATTCCGAGAAAATCTTATCAAATCGACCTACATATTGTGACTTCTCAAAACAAAAATAAAAATAAAGAATAAAGAATAAAGAAAAATATAAAATTAAAAAACCAAAATATACTTCCAAACACTAACTAAAAAGTTGTAACATTTTTAAATAGTCTCTTCTTCCATTACCTAAAAGGAAAAGTAAAAGCATAATGCTAAACGGTTTGTAAAATATTATTAGTTTTAAGTATTCATTGCCTTGGCGCCTTTAAATCTGCCAATGTTTGGAAGGGTGAAAAAGAGGAAGGAATAAAATGGGATGAGAGAAAAGTGGAGGGAAATTGATAGAGTTAGTTGTTTGGTTAGAAGGAAAAGATAAGGGCAGGAAAAATATGATGGAAATAGTTTGTAGTGGTCTACTAATTTATTCGCTCCAAAAATAGGAGAAACACTAAAATTCAAAAAAAATAACAATTAAAATTTTTTTTATCATTGCTTTTAAAGTAAAATAATATAGATAGATAAATAAGATAATAATTTCATAACCTTTTTATTTTCTCTCCTTCCACAACACCAAGGAAAAAACAAATCTTTACTCTCCCTCTTATTTTTTTTCACTTTCATTTTTTCTTTGTCCTTTTGTTTTGTTTTCTTACCAAACATACACTAAAAGTAGAAACAAAAGCAATTAATGCTAAGCGGTTTGTAAAATATTATTAGTTTAGGTATTCATTCGTTTGGCTGCTTTAAATCTCTCCTTCTATTGTCTAAAAGCAGAAGTAAAAGCAATTACTACTCCGCGATTTGTAAAATATTATTTGACGTTTAAGTTTAAGTCTAAGTAAATTATACTTTTGTATTTTAGTTTTTGTCTTTTTCTGAAAAATCAACAAAATCTATAATTAATTTTTGAAAATTCAAGCAACACCAACTTAAAAATTTCGTTGTCAACCGGCAAACCAAATGTTAGCTTAGTTTACGTATTCATTGCTTTGACCCCTTCGAAGGCCATTAAAACTGTAACATATTGACAATCTCTACTTTTATAGTTTATAACCCTATAATTTTTTCCCTCGAAAACATAACTATCTAGTAATTCTTCTCTAATTTCATGGAATTTCTCTTACAAGGGTTGCTTTCAGCTTTGCTTTGGGCAAAAACTCGTTTCGGATGGGGGGAAAAATGATTCCTGCAGCATATATCTAATGTCATTATTTAGCTTCAACAAACATTGTGAACGACGCCAAATTTCACTTTAGACTATTGCCATGATTATCACTTTATTGATGCTAGAATATAAAATTAAAACTGGCCTACCTTGCAGCTTAACTAATAAACTAACAAGATATCAAAACAGGAGATCTTGAATTCAAACTCTTATAAGTATATTCTTTATCTCCTTTGTACTCGTTATATCGTCACCATGTGTTGGATCTATAAGCTCTAATACCTTCTTTAGGGTCCAATTAGGGAAAGCGTCCAAATGAAAACATTTGGGATAAAACATATGAATGAAAAATTTGAACAAAAACATTTGAAACTGTATCTGAATATATTAACATTCTAAACAGATCATTTGAGTAGAAACTTTTGAATACACATTTGGAAATAGCTATTTCAAAAGACATAAAGAGATATGAAAATGACATCTGAAATGGTTTCAAAATTTTTTTTTTTTTAATTATTATAGAATATTTATTAGGTCAATGGTTGTAGTCTTCGGGTGGAGACTTTTTTGTCCTTTAGGAACAAAACCCAAATGACATTTGAATGTTCTATTTCTAAGTGTGACAACGAAATGCATATTCCCATGGACCATTCAAATTGAATGGCTCAAAAGTTGGCAAATGGTTTCACCGACGGGGGCTTAATTTTACAACAATTTTAGTCTTTGAATGTCGGAAAAAAGAAAAACCACTACAACGGCGTTCCACGTCGATTTTTCTACAGCATATTGGTACTTGAATGCCGCAAAAGAGTGTAAAGATGACATTTTTATAAAGGTATTGTAGATAGCATTTCAAAGAAATTAGCGACATTCATGAGAATGTTGTTAAAGTGGCACTTTTGTTACCAATTTATGTCGTTAAAAATCTAGCAATTTAATGACATAAAGCTGTTTGTGTTCTTGAAAGTATTTAAAGTTGTATGTCCATGCATGAATCCAGGTTCACTATTTGGGCATGAAATAGAGTATTGGAAGCTGTTTTTCACTTTCAAGTCTAAAAACTCCTTGCATTGAACTATAACAAGATTTTACAATCATTAATTTAATTTTTTTCCTTCATGTTAGAAATAAAAATCAATTTTACTTGGCAAAGTTACAGCTAGTGTCTATACATGATCTCTGTTACAATGAGATATTCTAATATATAGCCATTAGGCATAAAACAGAAGCCAAAACAACAGACTTGAACATGACGGAAGATGGTATGCAACCATTGTCACTGCGGATGAAGAGTGCTTGGTAAACCGGCAAATTGATCAAAACTATTATCTCGCAGAGACCAATCTGCAAAATCAGATGTTCTAGAGCCTTGAAATCCATGAAAATCTTCATAATTCCACCAACCAAAGTGAACAAGTTAAGCAGTGCTAGTGTCGCCATTATGGTGAACATCAAACTCGAGCTTCCAAACTCCATGATCTCCTGCTCGTACCTCTTTGAGGCATCTTCAGTGACAACTTTATCGGTGAGAGTGAATGTAGTTTCGGACAAGCCTAATTTCCTCTTAAAGATGTCTAGGAGGGCAAAGAAATACGACGTGGTCCTTCGTATCAGCCACATTCGCTGTAAGTTCCACCAAGCTTTTAGTGTACTTCCGCAATTCATTGCTTCCAATACGCTGAAAACATTCTTGGCTACGAAGACGTACGCGAACGGTAGGAACCATGGACTTGAGACCTGAAATTTACAATTACGAAATCTTCAAACTGACCTCGGTAATGTAACACATACGGCGATAAGAAATTACATGATTTGGATAGAGATATATACCTCGGGGAACAAAGAAATTCCTTTGAGCAGGCAAAGAGAAGGAACAATTACGTAATACAAAGTTGGCAAGGAAAATGGAGCCCAAAGAAGATATATGGAGTATGCCATTTGAGCACCTAATTTGATCTTCCCATGCCCATATGTGAAGGGGCAATACTTGGATAAGAATATCTGAGACAGGCCTTCAGACCATCTTTTGTGCTGGACAAGACCGACTTCTAACGTTGTTGGGGCAAGTCCCAAAAAAGCGCTCCTCTCTGGATTGTAGTAAGCCGATTTCCAACCCCGACATTGGATTGCCAATCCGGTAACAATGTCTTCAACAGGACAACCATACATCAACCCCATCTGCACATATTCAAAAAAAAAAAAAAGGAATACCATAACACCATTAGAACTAAGATATCGAGAAGGCGGTAAGGGACGGGAATTGAAAAAGAATGAGATGGCTTTGGAGGATTGACCTCTTTTC
This sequence comes from Ficus microcarpa, assembly GCA_025413485.1. Classification (NCBI taxonomy): domain Eukaryota; kingdom Viridiplantae; phylum Streptophyta; class Magnoliopsida; order Rosales; family Moraceae; genus Ficus; species Ficus microcarpa. The sequence goes on along the minus strand of CM046381.1, from coordinate 19,055,944 downwards.
CCCATTGAGTACCCTTCTCATAGCTGCAACTAGCAAGCACTTTTGATGATTCTTCCAAATCAACAACACTTTTGCCCTCATTCTGTTTAGGCCTTGTGTTCAATTGGACTCTATCGCCCTTGGAGTACTTCTCTCCGCTAAGACTTTCTCTTCGATGGAAGCATCCGGTGCCACAATACAAAGCCGCACCATATCCACCCGCTCCAGCAAGCTCAACCTTTAACACGAGAATGAAGAATCAACAAGAATTTTGATCAGTACTCTATGATCAAATGAGAAAAAAGGCCAGTCTAGTTGTAGCTTTTTTTTTTTTTTTTAATTTACCGCATTAGTTGCATAGCAAGCATTCCCATAAATATCATTCTCCGTCTCGTTGTTATAGTTCTGTGGAAATTGCACGAACGCGATCTCGTCGCCATTCTTTTCATCCATGAAGAAGCATAATATCTCTCGGATTGTGTCTGCATTGTTCGAGTACATGTCGCAGTCTAAGTTGAGAATGAAGGGTGCATTGGTTATCTCCGATGATACCCTTATCTGTCCATATGACAACATCTTTCCTAAGTTAATGCAAAGTTTTCGACTAAATTTCTTAGTTTTCTTAGTGCTTAAGAAATGAAGCAAGCTTACAAGCGCATTCATGGCTCCGGCTTTGAAGTTGTGAGGCCAATTGGGTCTCTTCTCTCGTGCCATGTACACCAATGTCAGCAAGCGACTTCCTTCATCGTCCATAGAACTTGTGTCCCTTCCGTCAATTAAAATCTAGGAAGAAAAATTCTCTCTCAAAACAATCCACGTGAAAAAAAAAAAAAAAAAAAAGGGAGAGAGAGAGAGGGAAAAAATTGTCAAACATACTCCTACGACCTCTACCTGGACAATTGAATGATGATCACTCTTTTTTATGTTGAGGTTCCATTCCGAGAATCCCTTGTGTTGTCTCCTTGTTTCCTCCGGGATTTTTCCTGTTTCAAGAGCTGTCTCGATCCGTGTTTTCATTTCTTCATACGTTTTCTTCCAAGAACACACAAAAGTAATCAGTTGACGTCTTTGGTTGTGAATAGTTTTGGCCTTACAAAAATAATTCAACATATAAGACTTAAGCTTAACCATAAGAAGCAATACACCCCCATTTTGCTTGCCTAGAAAATAGTCCACTAGCTCTGTTTTCTTTTTTTTTTTTCCTTCCCCTCCTTTTCTTTTCTTTCTTTCTTTCTTTCTTTCTTTCTTTCTTTTTACTTAAAACCTTTTAAGAAAACAAATTCTCTATTTATTGCCTTGCCTTTGTTTACTCAATCAGTTTCTGAGACATATTATCGAAAGAAAAAACTTTGTTGGGACTAGCTCAGCAGGTAGGAGGGGAGGCAATTGAGTTTGAGCTCTTTAGGTTCAAAACTTGAAACTGTTTTTATTTTTCTTTAATAAGTGGAAATTATAGGTCTGAAAAAGTGAGTTTAATGGAAACTAGACAAGTTTGGAGCAAAATAGGCATCTCTGTTCCGTTAATCCGTTTAAGTTGCAACTGTGAGGTAAGCTCTCCCCGTCACGTGTTCAAGATACTTGCGGCCCTTTAAGTTGTTAAAACAAAAGCAAAAACAAAAAAAACAAAAACAAAACAAATTTCTTACCTTAATAGCCAACAATTCCGGAGCAAATTTGCCATCTAGGAGAGGACAATGTTGCAAAAAGTAAGCCTCTGGAGCTCTTGGTTCCACATTGAACCTTTTGCAAAAAGGAATCCAATGTTTAATGAAAAGAGCGGCCTCAAGGAGAGCATAGAAAGTGAACACCGAACCGCCGTCGTCGGAGACATAGACACTCAACTTCTCAGGTGGATAATTGTAAGACATTGCTGATAAAACTGTGTTGATCACCAATGTCGGCGGCTCCATTTTCGGGTCCGCGGTGCAGACAAAAATGTCCATACCCGGTAGGTTGTCCTCGTACCTATTTCCATGAAATTAAATGAGGAAATATACAACAAGAATCTATGATCTCAGATCGTGCATGAAAACAAGTAATACGACCATTAATTCAAGTGCTTGGATACTGTTTGGTAAGAGTAAATTTGAAATATTAATTACATAATTCTTTCTAGTTTGATCTGCTAAAAGTAAAAATTTAAAGGGATTCCTAACGAATTTTAGATACATGAATAATTGTACCAAAAAGGAAAAATTTTGGAGATTTTTAATAAGGGATTTTTAACCATAAGGTCTCCTATTTTGAATTTCTGATAGAAATTATTGGTTTAGTCGTTAGATTATTTTTCAACTGTCAAATATGTGATATATGACAATTGAAACAGTACTGTTGAATATTGTGCTACAAATATGGGCACTCATAATCCAACAGTTAAAAATTGAATCTTACATTTTAAACAACTCTTATCACTAATGCAAACCAAGAAGTTACATTTTCTGGTGATACACGCACATCTATATAATAGATAAAGCTGTAGTAGTAAAACTATTATAGGGTGTTTAGCACACCAACTCAAAACACTCATCTCAAAATTTTTTTTATCTTTTTCCCAAAAAATTTTTATCTTTTTCCCAAAAAGTTTTTTGTCTTTTCTGAAAATTCAAAAAAATTTACTATTAAAACTTAAAAATCTCAACTCAAACTACTCCACCAAACACCCCTAACCATTAGTACATACTCGGAAAGTGAGTTTTAACTGCAAAGCTCATGCCGAGTTTTTCCCATTATAACCACATAAATGTTTTTTTATTTTAATTTTTTTTAATGAGGAAATTCAAAGCAGGTGGAGTATGGGATTTGATCTGCTAATCTAATTATTATAATAATGTTCTAGTCAATTCTGAAATGCATTTTAATTGACTTTTTAAGTACTTGACGTCAAAAAATCCATCAACTGATATATATGGCATATATGATGTGATTGGTTTCGCATCATAAAAATAAAATGATCCGTCAATACATACATGTGATTGATTGATTAGTCCACGAATATTGTGATCCGTCAACACATTTATATGATTGATTGGATAGTCAAAAAAATATTGATAACTACCACTGATTTTAATTCATCTTGACTTTACGTGTAAAAGGCTCTATGTATTTTTAAATATAAATCAATTGCTGCCTACTTGAAAATGATCAATAACCATCAATAACTCCAAATGATTTTTTTTTTTTTCCCCTAGTCACGCTTAAAAGAGTAATTTTATACACCCATTTGATGTAGATATTGTTAGCCAATGAGAATCAATATATGGAGCATATATATATATATAGTCCCCATCAATTATTTTAGGTGGAGTTGCTAACCAATATTAAAAAAATAGAAACCAGGAAGTCATTCTATTTAAAGAAAAGATGCGTCCCCGGCTGTGAAACGTCATATAATATTAAATATAAAAAATGTAGTGGATTTATAGGTTTTTGGGTATTCATTTTTCAGTCAATTTCACAATGATGAGTTTCATTCAATTTGGTTTCAAAAAGTCAATTGAGACTTCATTTGATTTACCAGTTTGAGTTAGAAATTTTAAGTTTTAATAGTAATTTTTGTCGACTTTTCAGAAAAGATAAAAAACTTTTTCAAAAAAAGACAAAAACTAATATGAAAATTTTGGGTTGGAATGGTGAACCATACAAGGGCTGATAGTCTACTATGACGTTAACAGGCAACTAGCTATGGCCTCTTTTTTCAATAGGACGTTCCTCAAAAACTTGTGACTCAAAACATATGTAGACAAACGCATTTTAAGGCAATTTTTTCTCTCCAAAAAGAAAAAAGAATATCTTCAAAAGAAAAATAAAGGAAAAGATAAAGAAATAATTTTGCCTGCAGAAAATATGAAAAGCCGTCAGCTGTAACAAAAATAAAATGGTTTTTTTTTTTTATTTTTTTTGCATTCAAACAAATTACGAAATTAGCTCTTTCTTTTTAATGATCGAAATAGGCAAATTCCTTCTTGATGATCAGCAAATTAAATTTAAATATATACATATGTTGAACTCCGTTCGGGTCTAACTTAACAAGTGATAAGAGAAAAATAGTTTAGATAGGAGCTCGTAAAGTCGTAACTTTTTAGAAGTATTTTTAGTTTATATTTTTCCAGTAAGTATATATGTATACATATATACAATGTATGTGTGTGTAAATATATACGTAATAAAATCTTACAAATTTACCTGTTGGAAAGCCTGTCCTTGAAAGGTTGAAAACGAGTGAGATTCCATCGAACAGACTGGGTAATTATCCAGTACAACCCGAATCCAATCTCCGCCATGAACATGCCAATCCAAGCCCATCTCCCTGCCGTCTGATCATGATCAAGATCTCTAGTACCAACGACTCTTGGGATGTTTTTCAATCTGTAAAACCATATCAAACATATCCCCGCCATGATTGTGCTCGCAAACACCCTATAAACTCCTCTGAACTTCGCTTCTTTCGTCTCAAACAGAACTAATTGCTGCTTCTCCATCTCTCCCTCTCTCTCTCTCTCTCTCTCTCTCTCTCTCTAGCACATGTCTCTCTTTCGCTCTCTATGAGTGAAACAAAAAAGAGTTTCATATATTTATATGTGTATATATATATGTATACAAAATCAAATGATATATCTGCTAAGAATAGATATATAAATAATTGGGAGAAAGCATTAATAAAAATAAACAAATAGCAGTTTTAAACTAGTATTATTTAAAATAAAATAACATATTTATTAAAAAATAATTGTAGTATGATAATTTCTATATGCTATTTATTACTTTGAATATTTTGAAACCAAATAATTATTTTCAATAACAAGTTGCACTTGTTTTTTGTTTTGTTTCATTATGTGGTGGCAGTTGTCCCTTCCTTCAATTGTGGAGGCTGAATTTCCTGCATTAAAAAAAGCTGTGCGGCCGTTTATATGTGTCTATATATCTATAATAATATGTCTATATATCTATAATAAAATATAGAATGAAGGATTTATGTGATCTTTAAATTTTTGCATTTTAATCAACAAAGGACAAAGTTTCTTTGTTTTTCAACGTCTACATGCCACATGTTTATTTTTCAAGCTTTTCTTTTTTCTTTTCTCTTTATTCTATTTTTATTAACGTGTCATTTTACAACGTTATGCCTAAGAACATAAATAATTTATTTGGTGTAGTAAAAGATATGATATGAATTTAAACAATTTGTAAACTTATCTGTATTTTCTTTAATAAGAACATAAATAATTTTCTACTATCTACCTTTCTTGAACCAACCCACTAGTTCAAACACACTCTTTTCTTACTAAGACTTCATTTAGTTCATTAGTTGAGTTTGAAAATTTTAAGTTTGAGTTGAAAATTTGTCAGAAAAGACAAAAATTTTTTCAGAAAAAGACAAAAATTGAAATGAAAAAGTACATTTTAATTAAAAATGAACTAAAGAACCAAACGTCTTGTATTCCAAATAGTATAATTTTAGTCCACATATCTAATTTATAATCTCACATCCACATGTTATTTTATATTCTTTTTGTCTTTTCATATTTCCAAACATTCTAATGCCCCATTTGCCTTGAACGTTTTATAATTTATATCTCACATTTTTTTTCTTTATTTTTCTTTTTTCTTTTTAACTTCTTGCTCACAAACATGCATCATATTAAACTTATCACCATAATATAAATTTTTTTTTTCAATCTCAACTTTATTCTCACTTTATTTTTCCTTTCAACTTTAAATTTTTTCGGACTTTCTTCTTCTCATTTTAAAACATTTATTTTCACTATTTTAAATAGGAGGTTTATTATTCAACCAAATCTGTTACCTTTGATAATGAACAATCAGAGATTTTGAACTTTTTATTGAAATTTCACTTTTTTACTCAAAAATAGATTAAAATTTTTATTTATCTTTTATATTTTTGATTCTTGATTCTGTTTATAAATAATAGAATGAACAATTATTTTTACTATTTACATAAATGATTGTATCAAATAATTTCATAAGAAATTTTTGCAGATACATATACATAATAAAAAGCTTTTTTATTGTAGTAGGCACGTTCTCTTTACTAGTGTGTGTGTGTGTGTAACATACACACGCTACACATGCGGACTATGTCGAATATGGTTTTCGTCGTACGTTCTTAATAGTAATATAAGATTTGAACAAAACTGACTTAAATCAAAGTATGAATTTATAATAAAATATAGGCCTGAGTGTCCAAGCCCCTTCTCCGGGGACTATGGAAGAGGAAGTTAAATAGGAGTGGTGAAGATCAAGGAACAGAGTATGGAGCTTTTCGACAATGTTATCGATTGTAGAGATTTCGTTAATGGCGGTTGTGGGTGTTCATCGACTTCATTGCCGGCGGCGGGGTTCTGAAGCCCATGGAGAGCTTGCACGAGGCCGCTCCACCACCATTCTTCAACAAAACATTCTTTATCATTTCTTGGACCCAAGCTTGTTAAAATTTTGTCATTTGGGATTGAGTTTTCTATTAATCTTCTTCACAAGTATTTCAAGCACAGTAATTTAAACTCTCTTTTTTTTTTTTTTTTTTTGTTACTTAGAACACAGTAATTTAAGCTTCATTCATCTGGTGCCTGCAATATATTTTTATTTCAACGGTGTTATCACTTGTCAATAATAATAAACGGTAAGCACAATTAATTTTAAGTGTAAAATGTCAAAAATTATCAATAATGTTCATTGTTGTATACTATTAGATCCACATATGAGATTTATATTTTATTGTAAGATATTCAAATTGTCCTTTCAAGATTTATTTATATTCTCATTTTTTTGAGGGAAATTCTGTAAAGATTTTTATAATGAACAAAAAAAAAAAAAAAAAACCACCATAATTCAGGCTATAGTGGTTCCACACATAGACTTACTAGATGGTCCGTGGTTATAACTTTATTGATAATAAGTGCATGTACCATTCACCCTTTGCATAGAGTGACTCCATTGATACGTCTCATTTCACTTTCGAAACACTAGTCTTTTAAATGTCAGAAGGGACAAGTACCGTAATGTACCGTTTTAAGCTCCGTTTGATGAAATATCTTAAATTCAAATTTTTCATCTCAATTTTTATCTTTTTCTGAAAAGTCAACAAAAATTATAACTAATTTTTAAAAAGTCAACCAACTCAAACTTAAAAATTTCAACCCAAACCGTTTCATCAAACGAAGCCTTAAATACTGTAGTCATGACCAAATTGGATCACTAAATTTTTTGTTTTGTTTTTTTTTTTTTGTTTTTTTAAATCACTAAACTGTTGTTGGAGCTAGTACAACAACCTGTTTAATCCAACAAGATAAAAGCTAACCCACATGGCAACTGATAAAGCAATTCTTTTGTCTTTTTTTTTTTTTTTTCCTAAGGGTAAAATGGACGCCGAATTGGCAAATACCAAAATTTCATGAGTGTTATGATTGCTAGTATTATTTAACAACATTAGATTCGTTTTTTGAATTTTATCGGCAAGATTTTTAATAAGGTCTATTATATATAGGAACTGATTTTAAACTATCAGATTTTGCTAATTTTACATACATTTTCTTTTTATTATTATTTCAATAAGATAAAACATTTAAATTATGCACTAACTATGTGGATGTTCTACCTTAAAAGATCTAATTGACACTTAAATAATCCAAGTTTTCTTATTGAAGGAGAAAATAGAAGATGAATATTGCAGCTATCACCAGCCCCGTCATGTGGTTGTTTGTGACCTCAAGGAGTCCTTTTCCTTTTGGATTTGAGGAATATTTGGTATTTATTCTATTAAGGAGTTTCATGTCGTCTAGTCTTCATGAGTGAAAACAATTATTGTTCATAAAAAATATCTATAGGGGGTGTTTGTTGCATGAGTTTAGTTTAAAATTTTTAAGTTCAATAGTAATTTTTCAGAAATGACAGAAAGTTTTTTCAGAAAAAAGATAAAAATTATGACGAAAAAAGTATAATTTAATTTAAGTAGAAATTGAAACCAAACTCACCCATAATATAAAAAGTAGAAGAAGAAACGGTGATAAAGATTATTGTATAAATTGCTTTGCGTTTGTTACTCAAATGTCAAAATATTTTCCTCAAAAAGAAAATAATAGAGAACAATTCCTCTCAGACCTTTATAGCTCCCCCAAAACGAAAAAGGTTAAATTTCATTTTTCAGAAAAAAAAAAAAAAAAATTTTTCTTTAGGCACGGAATTTTCTTTAGCAAAGCAAGAAATTGACTTCTTAAATATGTTTATTAACTTTTTCTTTATCTTTTTGGTTATTAGAGAGGGAACTTACAGGATGTTTGACCATCTTTGATAGAAATGCTAATTTTAACTTTCTCTTTTACTCTAAAAGACACCCCCCCAAAAAAAATCATTTGATATGTTATATTCCATTTTGCATTATTATATAACACTATTTCAAATACTATATCTACTATTTATCATAATTATGAAGGTTTGAAACTTATAATAGTAAATTTCTTGTCATTGTGATTAAATAGATAAGTTAATCCACCAAGTAACAATCAAAGTTAAAATTCAGCATTTCTTATACTTGATGTCAACTCTGTCTGTCACAGATCATAGCATTAATTTTTTTCAATTTGCGAAAAATCCGCCATTAATGGTGCATCAATCGAGTACTCGGAAATGCTCTTAGTATAACAAATAATATTAATAATTTAGTAAAGTTGTTTTGACGCTTGGGGGGGAAAAACAATAAGATGGACATGCATGCATTGTTGCAAAGAGACAATTGTTTAGGAAAAAATAAATATTAAAGATATACAAAAATAAGATGGTCGGCACATTCAAACAAGGTGGCCAAACCCATGTGGTTTGTTATTTTAAATATTTAAAGCGTTTTCAAACGTAGTACTATTATATCTCCCATAAGTACCAATCTGAAATTAAATTGTTTTTGCTACTCTTTTATTTTTGGGGGGAAAGATGGAAATTAATTAATCAGTCAAATCGCCAAAACATTGATAATGGTGATTACTTTAATTGTTTTTCCTTACAGGAGAGAAAAAGAGATTTGTCGATACATTGATACTGGTGGTCCGGCGGGTTAATTAAGTTAAGCAATTAATTTGTTGAATTTAAAAAAAAAATATGAAGGCAAGAGTGGACATATGGGTTGGGTTCATGTAGTGATCGTTAAAATTAATTATTAGAGCTAAAGATATGATTTGTTAGATATATTGACTTTACATTTCAAAAATTCGTCCCCCGATAATGATTTATTTTCCAATAGCCATAATTCATTTTCCCATAGATCGTGTTTATGCATATGAGCTTCTGTTCGGAAGAAGCTACACATTATACCATATTCTACTACATAGAGAATTGTACTATGATCCAAGTAAGCCCAAGTCTTGAAAAAATTATAGATTAATCTAAAAATACTTTGTTATAAAAAGTTGTATATTAAGAAAACCTACATGCAAAATCACATTACACGTTATAGTTACATGAAAAAAATCAGTGTGTAAATTTATATCATTTGTCGACAATGTCATCTTATACGAGGGCATGCTTCTTCCTTCGCATCTTCTCATTGCAGATAAAATGTTATTGTTTTACAAGACCCTTAATGCCAATCTCAAATGCCTCAAAAGGATCTTGAAGTGCTATGAATCGCGCTCTTGAATCAAGCTTTATATCGGATAATGTACTTTTTATGGAGAAATTTATCTCTGGTCTTGGGATTAAAATGTTGCCTAAGTTTTCAATCTGGAAAGGTGAAACTCTTTCTATAGCTATATATAAGACTTATCCTCGTCAACTCGGTTATTGCAAATTCTCTTAATCATAGCTTCATAATCTATAAATGACCGGGCAGTTTGCTTCACAAATGGGCAATTTGTAATGCCTTCCGAGTAAGTTTTACAAGTTTGCAGTGCCAACATACCGAAGATTCGAATTATTTTAAGCATGTAAAAATAGAGTGGGGGACCCTATGGACCGGTGATGATGGCTTGGTGACAAGAAAGGCCTACTTAGAACCTTCACTTTTATCAAGTCATATATTCAAATTGTGACACATGTAGAGTGTAGTTTTTAACAAGAAAGATTATGTGTTATCTACTCTTAAAACCTAGAATCTACTAGCTGAGAAGACCTAGAATCAAGTTCTTTATCATCCTATTGGTGATCAGTGAACTCATCCAATAATCACAGTAATGATGGAATGTGAAAACACCACCGATTTTCTTTTTACTTACTAAAAATGAAATGAAAAGGAAAAAAAAAAAAAGTGAGGTTGTCCCCACCTGCTACTACCCATCAAGCTCGAATAATCTTATGTTATTCTATAACGTTTGTACTTGCCATTAAAAAAGTAATAAGATAAACTAACAAAAAGCCGGTTCAAGTTTTTATATCCATGTTAGAATATACATCCCTTTATATGCAAGGAAGTTCTACGTTACCATTTGGGAGGAGAAAATTTTTCCGACTTCGATGCACACGTAATAGTTTATACTATAAAAATGACAACAAAATAATTTGTCAAATTTATGAACACAAACTTAAAACGACAATAAATAAAAGCAAGCAACAACGTCGTTTTAAAAACGGACACAAACTCAAAAAATCGTAATATTTTAATGTTACAAGCCCTAAGTACGTACTAATGACAACAACTCTAGTGTCAATATCACATGCCACGAAAAGATCTTTTAGTGGTTTTCTCTTGAGATCAAGTGATTAATGTTGATAAATTGGATATTTTTATTCATAAATCCGATATTAGATAAATTTTTGTCTACTTGTTAAGCTTAATGATATAAAACATAAATTGTCTACTAGGTTTGCTTTTGAGATCAAGTGATTAATATTGATAAATTGGATATTTTTATTCATAAATCGGATATTAGATAAATTTTTGTCTACTTATTAGGCTTATTAGGCTTAATGTTATAAAACATAAATTGTCTAGTAGACGTGGTGTTCTCCCTTTTCATTTCCTTAGCTAGTGTCCCCTTATTTAAAGGAACTCCTAAGAAAGCTCTTCTTCAACCGATAGATAAAAGTAACTTCAATTTGAATCGCCGGTTGGAGTTGAAATTAGAGTCGGTGTACTTTGTTTTTATCTAAAACACAATACATCTAACGACACTTCTGCATGAACAAACGACATTTATAAATACATGTGCTTATATATATGTGTGTGTGTGTCACATATATGACATATATAACATACTTGTTTAGTGAACACATTTAAAGTGGTCAGCTTGGCTTGTGGCTTGGCACCCCTCGGCCTTATCACCTGAGCCATCGTCGGCTTGGTGGCTCACTATGAGGTGCCCTTTGCCTGAAATCTCATGCACAACCCTCTTTGTGACCAACTTTCTGTGTCAATCTCTTTGCCCACGTTTGGAGAACAAGTTTAACTCCAACTAAACTGTATTTTTTCATCTCAATTTTTCTTTTTCTAAAAAGTCAACTAAAATTATAACTAGTTTTTAAAAATTCAACCAACTCAAACTTAAAAATTTCAACTCAAACTGTTTTACCAAACGCACCATTTCTGTTTCTCTTCATCTTTTTGTTCTTCTTCTTGGTCACGCCTTTCTTCTTGCTTTTGGGTCGCCATTAATGTTATTTCTGTGGATTTTTATAAATTTCTTTTTGGAGTTTTTTTTTGTTTTGTTTTTTTTTTTTAAGGGAATTTTCCTTTTGGAGTTTTGATATAAGGGAAATGGTGCTTGTTTGAGATATATTATAAGAAGGCTTTTTGCATGAGTGATATGTGCATGCCACGTTTGCATACGTGGACTTTGTATGATAGCCCACTTGTGAGGCTTGGGTTGGAGAACCGCTTCATTGCAATGGGCCCCAAAAATGGGCTTTTGACATTAGCCCGAGCCCATTAACTTGAGAAATATTTCGCTCCTGTTTGGTAATATTTCGGAAATATTTCCTAAAGAAATCTCACGATTTTCAATGAAAATTTTTCTGAAATAGCTTCCTTTTTTCTTTTTTTTTTTTTTTTTCCAAAGTCAGAAAATAGTAACAAAAATAAATAAATAAACGTTTTCATTTTTCATTAAAAAATAAGAAAATGAAATAAAATAGTTTTCTCATTTCGTTTTCAGTTTCAAAGACTAATACAGTCCATAAATGTTTTAAGAAGCATATTTAGACATAATCTTACTTATCTGTGTACTCAAATCAATTTCTTTAAGAATACAATCAAACATAATTTCAAAAAATATCTCAAAATTATTTTCAAAACATTCTCATTTTTATTTTATATCCAAAATAAAATCATTTCCAAAAAGATCTCATACGAACCTTATTTTGCACTTTTTGGGATGATCTTTAAAAATAAAATTTTAAAAAAAAAGCTTGAGATTGAAAATTCGAACTCTATATGTCATTATCTTATTTTGCACGTGTAAATTTTTATTAGATTATGTTTACAATTATTTTTTTGAGATTATGTATATATAGAGAACAGTGTTAATTAAAATCACTGATAGTGTTGAGTATAAACTCATTAATAAAAATGGATTATATGACATATGACTCACATATAACATCGATCTTTTACTAATAATAGTATTTAATATCAGGTAGTCTGTAGTACGCAGTCACAATTATTAGTCAACAATCTGTGTGAAGGCCTTGTGTTCTATTTGTTAATGAATCATTTGTACTTTGTTTCGGTATGTTTATACAAATTATTTATAGGGTTAGAAATATCAATTTTAATTTTAATTCTTATCAATTTATTTGATAGTGAGTTGTCATCGTTTCAATATTAATCAATTTTTGTTGGGCGAAAGGGAAGATATCTCGATTGGGATAAAGAACCGGAAAATTAAAAAATTGAGAACTCATTTGTTACATAATGATATTTAAAAAAAATTAAAACTAGAGTATTTTTCAAAAATTATTAATTACTGAAGGGATTATTATATTATCACAGAGTGAGGTACACTTGTACCATTTAAATGTTTATAAGTTTCAATAAAATTATTTAATCCGATTCATTAACATTCACGGTATGTGCGAATTATTTAATTAATAATTGCTGAATAAAGAATATTAAATTGTTTGAGAGAGACATGCAAGCTTATAAAGAGAAGAGGACATGAAATGTGTGGGGGACATCCTCCTTTGATGGATTGTTGCATGTGTGTGTGTAGATATATATATATATATATATATACACACACATATGGACACACACACACACCAAAAAGATTGGCTTTTAGCATCTGGACCAACCATGAAATTCCCCAGGCAAATTTACAACACAACTCTTTGGATATGCGCCGGAGATTCCTCGACCTTTAAACTGTTCTATAATTGTTTAATTCTTAAACTTTCAGTTCACTTCCTCCAAAGTTTGAATATACATACACATTTATATATGTATTCCTTTCAAGTTTGAAAGCTCGGGAATCTGAATTCGACCAATGAGAAAATGAGGGTTATATGACTTGGGCAAAAAGTATCCATTAATCATTACATTATTCGGTTTTCTTTTTAGTTTAAGATCCTTATATGTGTTTTGAGAATCTGTTACTAATTCCATTTTTCTCTCCAAAAAAAAAATCTATTAATAACACTTAAAAGTGCAAGTGTTGTTATTCTGTGATTGTCATGTGATCATCCCATCGACCATCACGTGAGAGTTCATTAATTGTCCATGTAATATTTTTTGTATCTTTTATTTTGTTATTTATTATTATTATTATTATTATTATTATTATTATTTTTACTTTGTTCGCCTATTTCATGTATAGTCAATTAGTATAAAGTATGGAAATTCTATGTTTGAATTGTTAAATTTCAATATCTACACGTTTAAGATACTTTCACATTTTAATTTGATAACGTCCATACACAACAATAACGTAATCTAAAATCTCGTTTATTTTCTTTTTTGAAGCATACGGCATGGTATTTCTAAGGGTAAATCTAGCACATATGTTTAAAATGGAAAATTCAAAAGATTCTAATTTATACTAAATAAAAATGTTTTTGGATTGACGTTTGAGGAAGAAAACATTATAATCTAAATATTCAAAACAATGAAAATTTTAAGTTGAATTAGAATTTTTTTAAACAATTTTTTAAACCTATGGTTGGTGGTGTATGTTTTTAAATGTTAAGATTTGATTAAAATTTTATCAAATAAAATAATAGTAACAATAGAGTAAATTGCTAATTTAGTCCATAAACTCTTAACATTGTGTAACTTTGGTCCCTTAATTTTTTTATAGTCGGAATGCCCTTAAACTTTTAAAATATTGTTACAATAGTCCTTTTCATTAATTTTTAAACAAAATCTGTTAGTAATTTGGTTAAAAAATGACGCTAACTTCGAATTCCGTAAAAAAAGTAAAAGAAAAATACTATTGTAACAATATTTTTAATAGTTTATAATCATTCTAGCTACGAAAAGGAATACCCCAAAACTATTAAATTATTGCTACAATAATCATTTTTGTTAATTTTTAAACAGAATATGTTAGTAATTTGGTTAAAAAGTAATATTAATTAACAAATTTCGTCCAAAATTAATGTAAATGACTAGTAGTAGCATTTTAAAAGTTTAAGGGCATTCCAGCCATTAAAAAAATTTCAAGGACCAGAGTTGCACAAAGTTAACAACTCAGGGACCAACCTAACAATTTATCCTTAACATTATTACTATTTATTAATAAATATACAAAACATTACATTCCACAAGATTTAATTTTTTTTTTTTTTATATATTATCGTTGTCATCCCATTCTCATTCTCATCATATTTAAAAAAGACGGTTCAATGTCTTATAATGTTCGAGCAGCATTCTTGTCGGAAGGATTTTTTAGGAGTTCTAGACACACCTACCGAACATCCTTGGAAGATGGAACAACATGATGAAGAAGGCGGCGAAGGCATGGAGGAAAATGTGGGAAGAGACCAAGGAGATCTCTGAAAAGGGGAGGCAATAAAGTTGTAGAAATATTGAAGAGGAGACAAATTATTAAAATAAAATGAAAAAAAGGTTTAATCCAAACTCTACTTTGAAAGTTATTCGTCTTCTTTTTTATGTTTTCACAAGAACACTGGTATTCAAACTCTCGTTCTGTATGATGTCAACTAATAAACGTGGATCAAGAACGAGAATCCAACTCCATGATTTATGTGGTGCCAAAGTTACAATGTGTTAATTCATTGTAATTCTTAATTAGACATTTAGAAAAAAAAAAAAAGAAAAAAAAAAAGAGACAAACAAACTTGAGGTGGGTAATGCTATATAGTTGGCATTACCTTCACTTACAAGGTCCAAAGATTTTTTATCAATTAATTCTCAAAAATATTTTGAAACAAATGATAGAGTATTCATATGAAGACTAAAAATTTTATCAGTGGACATCTACAAAAGCATAGATAACAAAATAATCTCTTCAATCTTCATTTATGTCCCGCAATGAAGTTTTTAAAAAATATATATATATATATATAATAGGGTATGAATAATGCTAATTAAATATCACAACTAAATTTGATATATCTCGTGTCATATTTAATATTTTAGAATTAATTTGTGAATTTATGACTGAGTATGTCAATACATTGAATTTGTCAGAATTTTGTAGAAATTGCTTTCGTTTTTTAGGAGGTATTTGGTGAATGAGTTTAGTTTAAGATTTTTAAGTTTCAATAGTAATTTTTCAGAAAAGACAAAAAACTTTTTTAGAAAAGACAAAAAACTTTTTCAGAAAAAGACAAAAATCATGATGAAAAAAGTACAATTTAGTTTAAAATCAGCATTAAAACAAACACCCCCTTAGACTATAAAACCTATATAAGAGTGTTTGAATAATATGTCAGAAGTGTTTTTTTATTTCTAGAAGAGTTTTTAGGTAAAGGCAAATTATAACTTCTAAAACAAAGCTTTTTGAGTGGATTTAAAACTTGTATCAGAATTTAATAAATGCTTTAACATTCCATTCTTACTTTTATTATTATTATTATTATTATTAGAAAATTTTTAATTCATTTTGATCTGTTAAGTCATTTTTAAAATGTGATCACAAATACTAACTACAAAGCTAAAAACTTTGCTTATCTTCTTTACTAACAAAAAAGAAAAACTCTCTCAAACAGACTTAGACTTCGTTTGATTTGTAAGTTGAATTTGAAAATTTTAAATTTGAGTTGAAAATTTTAAGTTTGAGTTAAAAATTTATCAGAAAAGATAAAAACTTTTTCAGAAAAAGACAAAAACTTTTTCAGAAAAAAATAAAAATTGAGATGAAAAAGTACATTTTAGTTGGAAATGAGCTAACGAACCAAACGAAGTCTTAATTTTATTGCTCAATATTAAAGAGACTGATTATTGTCATTAGACTTGAATAACATTAGGAGATATCCGATGATGACTAACATCATGAACGGAGTCAATTATGATCGAGTAAGAACTATTGCACTCCGTGAGTGGTCTTAAAATTTTGCATTTTAATATATATCTTATGAAAATAATAAACTAACTCCGACGTTGATATAACAATATATATATATATTAAAAAGTATATGGCACGATATAACATGCACGTATGAAAATGGGGTCCATTTCGTGTATATCTGTACACATGTACAAGTAGTCCATTTTGAGACCTAGCAAAGGCATCAATTATTGAATATCCACAGCCCCCCCCTACACTACCATTATAATTATATTGTAGAGGAAGAAAAAAAAAAAAGAAAAAGAAAAAGAATCCCCTAGTGGTGTGACATATGAATGTGAGCTATTTGTATTTGTTCTATATGTATAGAGAGAGAAATAATGATAGAGACAGAGAAAGACGCAACTAAAAGCGAAACCAAACCAAGCCTATATATATATATATATATGTATATATTTAAATATACTGGACATTTGGTAAATGAATTTAATTTAAGATTTTTAAATTTTAATAATAATTTTTCAGAAAAGATAAAAATTTTTTCAAAAAAGATAAAAAAAATTTTTTTAAAAAAATAAATATCATGATGAAAAAAATAAAATTTAATTTAAAATAAAAAAAAAACCAAACATCTGAATAATTTCTCTACTTTAAAAAAAAATAAAAAATAAAAACCCTCTAATTTCTCTCTCTATCCACTTTTGTATTTGGTCATGGTCGCCAGTCATAGTTTAGCCTTGGACGGTGTCATTTGCCGACGTGGCACTGTTCATTTGGTAACTATTCTCTACACTCGGTCTCATCATAATCCTAAATATCACTCCTTCATCTGCCTTGTACTTGCACCTTAGGTTGGAATCCATATTGAATTTGATTCTATTGTCCTCCCAAATTTAAATTTTGGTAAAATTTTCCCCATAACAAGAAAAGGTTTGGTATAATAATTCTAAATTCTAAACATCTCTTGAAAAAAAAAAAAACTAATTTTTTACCTTCAAAATTATGTTTTTGAAGCAAATACGACATTTTCTAAATAATTAACACAAAGTAAAATTAATATCAAATTTTATTCAAGACAAAATAACGAACGAAAATGTTTCTTTTTTTTTTTTTGGAAGAAAAATGTAATTTATTGGCATACAATATAGCATTGAGCACATTAAAAGTGTCACACACAAAATAATGTAGGTTTTTTTCTCTTGTAAAAAAGATGAGTACTAATATTATATTATCCTTCATCCCATTTGTATATAGTAGAAATCTAAAAGCTCACTAACTAGAATGAAAAGTAACCCTTCTAATTTTACTCAAATGATAAGTTCAACTTCACTCATATCATCACAACTCCAACAACGAGACCCGGATCAACCCATCTGGTTAATCATGAGTTCTCATTAATTATACATATGTTGTAGGATTTGGATCATTTCATGAGTGTGATTGAGTTAATATATGTTGCCTTATTTTTCTATCTTAATAATTATTTTATCAATATTGTTTTGACATTTTGTTGAGTCGTTTAAGTACTTATATTTTTTATATGGCTAAACTCTTAGCATGCGTTTGCATATCGTTCACTTCGGTGACTTCGACTCTAGAAACATGATCTCTTCCACTAACCTCTCCACATGAATTTCCAGAATCCCTATCTAATAGTCACCTCCCATTTGAAAAAGTTAATAACATTTATAATTAATTTTTAAAAAATTAACTAAGGACCCGTTTGGTGGAGTAGTTTGAGTTGAGATTTTTAAGTTTCAATAGTAAATTTTTTTGAATTTTCAGAAAAGATGAAAAACTTTTTGGAAAAAAGACAAAAATTTTTGAGGAAAAAGACAAAAAAAAGTTTGGGTTGAATAGTTTGAACCATTCAACCAAACTCCTCCTAATTTTAACAAAAAATTTCATCTCAAATCCTGTTTTAAGTATTCTAAAAGGAGCATTAAATTCATATAATAAATCTTAAAATTATTAGATAGAAAATTTAAGTATTCTAAATGGAGCATTAAATTCATATAATAAATCTTAAAATTATTAGATAGAAAATTAATAAAGATGAAATAAAATTCGAGACGAAGAAATAGACCTAAGAATTCAAAATTGTCATCCTTTTTTGCTTCTTCAAAAAAAAAAAAAAAAAAAAAAAAAGTTGTCATCTTTTCCTTCTCAAAACCAAAAGGCAGCCCTGCAAAAAAGGGGTATTTTTCTGATCGACAGCCACAAAGTACAACAATTCACTGCACCCAAAAAGAGAGCTCACAGTAAAGAGAATCCACAGGATTCCTCTCTCTGTCTCCCCCCTCCTTTTTCTCTCTCTCTCTCTCTCACGAGCTTCATTACCTGATATAAAATTTGTCTCGAACAGCTTTCGAATTTTCAAACACTCTCACTTTCTCTCTCTAAAAGTCGTAGAGCGAGGCTCTCTTCATCCATTTCCAGACGCCAAGAGAAAAAGCTCCGCAAAGATTCCTTCTTTACTGGCGTTTTTGAATTTTCTCTGAATTCCGAAGGGATACTGGAAAAAAAGTTCGGGCCTTTCGGGAGTTTCGTGAAGCTGCGAGGGGTTTTTTTTTTCCTTTCGGTTTCGACATGTCCGAGGGGGTTTTGACTTTTGAACCTCACGACGAGCGGGGAAGATGATCCAGAAATCGTTTGCGTGTGACTGTTTTGTCTCCAATGGTGATTGGTCTTTTCTGAGCTCTGGTCGTTTCTAGGGTTTTTGGGTTGTGGTGAGTTTCTCTTTTATATATGTGGGTTTAATTAGGGTTTTTGGGTATTCTGTTTTTCTACTATTTTCGGGTTCATTTCCACTTTCGGAGCTAATCTTTCTGTTTTTCATGTTTGGTCATTTGATTAGGTTAATTAATTCAGTTTTAGTTTTGATTATTTTTAATTATTTAATCAAGCTAGGTTTGGACTTGAATTGCGAAAGAACTTGGCGTTTTCATCATTGAAAGAGTGTTTGGATCAGAGAAGCAAGAGGTATAGTGGTTTTTTTTTGTTTTTTTGTTTTTTTTTTGGTGAAAATATCTGAATTGCTGTAAAAATTGGAACTTTTGAGTTAATACTCAGAGACTGTTTGTTGCCTATTGAAATTGAACGTTTCATTTAATTTTATTAAAGACTCGTGAAATCGAAGAGTAATATTTGGTTTTTTGTGTTTTCATAGTCATCAAAATGTTTCACATCTAGTAAGTATTGGATGGTTTCATTGGTTGGGTGGGTTCTTTATCTCAGCAAAGTTAGGTTTGGTAAATTTTTACGTGGTTGTCCTATTTGTTTCACATAGGCAATGACATGATTTATGCGGAAATTTAAGGAATTTTGATGTCCTACGGACGTATTCGAATGCAAGAATATGGAAGTTTTAGTGTTCTTGGGATAATATGTCACATGGTAATTAATTTGTTGTAAGTGTTACGTTATCATTTTAAGTAGTAATTCGTGATTAAATTCCATAATTAATATTACGGAGCAATGGTGGATTTTCATAAGTTTTAGCGGAAATGAGGATTTAGTATTTGGATTTAGAAGTTGCTAAAGGTAAAGGCGTAAATAGTTGACGGAGAGGTGGGTAGATTATGGTAGTTTGGGTCATGGGTGTTTAATAGGATTTTGGTTTTCAATGCCCACTTGAGTATAGGGGAGCTTGGACTGCACACTTGGTTAGCCCCTTTCTGTTGAAATAGAGAGGTTATAGAGGATGGCGTACACCAATAACCCCGAGAAATAGGGTGCATACTCTTGTGACATATGGATGAATCCATGTATTCCGACTGCCTTGGTGGGACTAATTTGAATCAAAGATCTTGTCGAGGAGAACGGTTAACCTTATCACCCCACACTTAGGTCCCTCGGTGGTCATACAGCTTAAGTTCATTTTTTGGTATCAAATTTTTGCTGAATTTTTAAAAATTCTACAAAGTACTAACATATGCTGAAGAAATCTTGATTTATGTTTAGAATGTGCACCTACTGTTTTCTGTATCACATTGTTATACAAAGTTGCGTGCAAGATGTCTCTCTCATGCTTATATACACTTTGAAAGTCAAAGATATCTAGTGCTATGGTTCCTCTTCCTTCATCTTTTGAGCACCGTGTGTCTGAACTTTTCACAAGGAGTTTGACAAGGTGATTTTATCATTATTAGTTGCGTATGAGGGCTTCTTAACAAGTTTAATGTGTTATGCTGCTATTTTATCCATGGGGATCGTCCTCTCTGGTTTCGACGTTGCTGAATATATTCTCAAAACTAGTTCATTTGATGTTTCAACAGGTTAAATTGTATATTTAACAAACAAAATAACCAGTATGGTTGCAAAAGGCCGTTCAAGTACTACAGAGTCTCCTAATCCTAAGGTGGAGGTGGGAGAGATAGATACCAGGGCACCTTTCCAATCTGTTAAAGATGCGGTCACCCTGTTTGGTGAAGGAGCATTCTCTGGGGAGAGACCTGCTCTTAAGAAGCCAAAACCTTATTCTGCAGAGGTAGTTTCAGTGACTTGATTTTTACGCAATGCAGTCTGCAAGTTATTATTTATTTATTTTGTTTGTTCCATTTCTGTCTTGTTTAAATTTTCTGATTTTTTTTTTTAGGATTTCTCATCCTGTTTCCTTTGTATTTGATTTTTAATCGATGAAAGGAAGTTTTTCTTCTCAAAATAAAATTGACGAGCACTTGAGCCGGTTGGGACTGCAGAAATATTCATGCTTCAAAGTATTGCTTAGTGTTAATTTTTACCTGCTTCTGGAATGCAAGTGTCTGAAGTCTGATTCTTGTTGTTGTTGTTGTTGTTGTGTGTTTTTTTTTTTTTTTTTTTTTGGGTTGCTTCAATGCAGAGGGTATTGGCGAAGGAGACGCAGCTACACCTGGCTCAGAAAGAATTGAACAAGTTGAAGGAACAACTAAAGAGTGCTGAAACAACTAAATCGGAAGCACTTTCAGAGCTTGAAAAGGTTAAAAAAGCTATTAAGGAACTCAACAACAAGCTGAAATCTGTAAATGAATCCAAGGAATCAGCAGTCAAGGCAACGGAAGCTGCAAAGAATCAGGGGAAGCAACTTGAAGAAGCAAACAGTGGCTACCTTCCAGGAGCTGATGATACCTGGAAACATGACTTAGAAACAGCAAGAACACAGTACACGACAGTTATTAGTGAACTTGATGCAGCAAAGCAAGAACTGTGGAAGATTCGACAGGACTGTGATGTGTTGCTGGAAGCAAAAGTTGCTGCATTCAAGCAAGAAGCCGAAGCCAAAGATGCAGCCAAAGCATATACGGAGAGAGCTGGTGAACTCTCTAAGGAAATTTCAGCTGTGCAGGAATCAATTGGGCAAGTTAAGCTAGCATCTCTGCATGCTCAGCAAGAGCAAGTGAAGATATTTTCAGAAAAAGATGTCCTAAGGCAGTCCTACAAATCCACAATGGAGGAGTCTGCGAAAAAATTGGATGTCCTGAAGAAGGAGTTTGATCCGGCAGTATCCCGAAATCTTGAAGCACAGCTTGCTGAAACACTGAATGAAATTGGAGCCATGAAAAAGCAAATGGAGAGCGCAAAGGCTTCCGATCTAGAGTCTCTGCAAACTGTCACTTCGGAGCTGGATGATGCAAAAGGGTCATTGCAGAAAGTTGCAGAAGAGGAAAGCTCGCTAAGAAACTTGGTTGAGGCTCTTAAGGTGGAACTGGAGAATGTAAAGAAAGAGCATTCTGAACTTAAGGAAAAAGAAGCAGAAACAGAATCCATTGCCGGTAATCTGCATGTTAAACTTCGAAAAAGTAAGTCTGAGCTTGAAGCATGCCTTGCAGAAGAGTCCAAAACAAGAGGTGCTTGTGATGAACTGTTATCAACACTGCGCCAGTTATCACTGGAAACTGAAAATGCTCGACGGGAAGCTGAAGAAATGAAGACTAAAGCGGAGGAACTGAAGAAGGAAGCAGCAGCCACGAAAATGGCAGTACAAGAAGCAGAGGAGCAGCTAAAAATTGCTCTGGAAGAAGCTGAGGAAGCTAAAGCAGCGGAGGAAAGAGCAGTTAATCAGATCAAGGTCTTATCTGAACAAACTAATGCTGCACGCACCTCAATTTCCGAGTCTGGTGCCAATATCACGATATCAAGGGACGAGTTCGAGTCTTTGAGCCGCAAAGTTGAGGAGTCGGACAAATTAGCTGAAATGAAGGTGGCCGCAGCCATAGCCCAGGTGGAAGCCGTGAGAGCTAGTGAAAACGAGGCGCTGAAGAGGTTAGAAGCATCCCAGAAGGAGATTGAGGACATGAAGACTGCTACGAAGGAGGCGTTGAAGAGAGCAGCGATGGCTGAAGCTGCCA
>CM046381.1:18979033-19031570 GCA_025413485.1 Ficus microcarpa | reverse complement strand
CTTTGAATTCATTAAATCGAAAACAAAATTCCAAAAATTTATTACGAGAAGAAAAAGGACTAGGAAATTTGTAACAAAGAAAAGTTGTAATAAAATTCCAAATTTAATTGAAATTAAAAAAGAAAAACTGATTCTAAATATTCGTTGTCCACTCACAAAAAAAAAAAAAAAAATCTTAGATGAACAGGTAACTTTGATCTGCTATGACAAGTAACCAAAATTACTTATCATCAAATATAATTAATACATGCACTTACTTTTATAAATTTATCTGTGATTAAAAAAAAAAAAGTAACCATTGAAAAACTCTCGTGGTGTGTGTGTGTGTGTATGTAGGGACAGATGTTGACTGGGGCCAGTAGGGGCACTGAATGAAACAAAAACAGTGATATGCATCTGCGAAGTTTCGTTTGTCATGTTCAAGCCTTTGGGCTTTTACTTAAAGTGGGACTTCTTTTTTTTTTTTTTTTTTTTTTTTTTTTTTTTTTTTTCTAATGCTTAAAAGCTAGTTTAGTTGGATTCTTTAGGCTTGATACTTTACCTTCAATAAAAAAGACTAACGGGGTGTTTGATAAATGAGTTTGATTTAATATTTTTAAATTTCAATAGTAATTTTTGTTGACTTTTTAGAAAAGATAAAAAACTTTTTGAGAAAAGACAAAAATTTTTTCAGAAAAGACAAAAATCATGATAAAAAAGTACAGTTTAATTTAAAATTAGATATAAAAACAAACCCACCCTAATGCTTTTAGCTAAAGACGCTCTGAATTCTCTTTATCCTGTTTTAAGTTTCATTTTATTTTATTTTATTTTTCTGACCACTTTCTTTAGTTATCAATTGAAAGGAGTCTCTACCCTCTTTTTAATTATATAAGCCCTTTCCTTTTTGTTCACGTTTCACGACGTTATCAATTATTATCGGTCGTGATCTTTTTTTGTTCACGGGGAAGCTAAGGTGTCGGTGCCCACTTTTTATTTCTTTTATTTAGTAAGATAAGATAGGCTTAATCTCTTATCAAAAGATGATCATCAAATGAAAATTACATAAGGGCTATCTTTATAAGCCACGTGTTATGTTCTGATTTGCTCTGGTGTCACAGATGTAGACTATAATCAGTCAACTATATGGAAAAAGCGAGCTGCAATTGGAATGCGCTAAGAGGAGAAAAGAAAAGGGAAAAAGCAAAAAAAGAAAAGCAAAAAAAAAAAAAAAAAAAAAAAGAAAAAGAAGAAGGTCTCTTTAAGAGTTTTTATGGAATAAAAACTGTGATAAATACCGATACAGTCGTTTTTTAACCATTGATCTTGAATCAGTTGGTTTATATAATGAGGGTGCACATGATGAATTGTAGGCACACCCATATTGTAACAAAGTGAAAAGAGGAAAAAAAAAGTTGAAGGAAAAGAGAGAGAGAGGGGAAGAGAGAGAAAGGGGGGCCGGGGTGGAGGGCCGCCGGGGCGAGTTGGGGGTTGGGGGCCGGCCGAGAAGAGAGAAATGGGAAGAGAGAGAGGAGAGAGAGAGGGGGGAAGAGAAAGAGGTGGAGGCTGGGGAGGGGGGCCGTCGGGGTGTCTGGGGAAGAGAGAGAAAGGAAGAGATAGAGAAGAGAAGAGAGAGAAAGGGGAAGAGAGAGAGAGTGGGGTCGCCAGCGGTCGGGGCTGGGTGAGGGACTGCCGGGGCTGGGGCCAGTGGGGGGGCCGCGGGAGAGAGGGGAAGAGAGATAGAGAAGAGAAGAGAGAAA
Source organism: Ficus microcarpa (assembly GCA_025413485.1). NCBI lineage: Eukaryota > Viridiplantae > Streptophyta > Magnoliopsida > Rosales > Moraceae > Ficus > Ficus microcarpa. Next base: position 19,029,831 of record CM046381.1, on the reverse strand, counting down.
GGGGGTCGCTGGCGACCGGGGCTAAGGCCAATAGTGGGGGGGCAGAGGTAGGTCGCCGGAGTCGGTCGCCGGCGATGGAGAAGACTTTCGGTGAGAAGAATTATATGAGGTGAGATGTATGATAAGTTTAGTACACCAATAATATTTCAACCGTTTGATTAAATCTGGACGGTTAAAAAAAAGACTCTATCGATAGAGATAATGAGAAAGTCTTTACCTCAGACTCTCCGGTTTTTATGATTCCATGAAATTCTTCCACCTCCTTTTTTGGACACTAAACATTGCTTCTTGTTGTCGACCGATTGATGAATCTGATTCTCTGTAAAAATTTGTAAAAACACCCTCTGGTATTTTTACGTAAATATATTTATTTATTATGTAAAATAAATTTTTGTCCTCATCATTATTTGTTACAGATCTGATTTGTGATAACAGCAGCAGCAAACCATGAAACGTTCAGCAAAGGTATAAGCTCAATCCCATCTCATTGTCGTCTTAATCTAACCTAACGCCTTAGAAAATCAATTATTTGCAATTTTGTGTTTGTCATTTATTTTAGGTCCAATAAGTGTATATATATATATATAAGAGTTTTCAAGAATTACTCTTTTTTTAAGGGAAAACTATAAAAATCAAAATCAGATTTATTGATATTTGATGACTTCACATTACAGGTTAAGCAACCAATTCTCTAAATATTAATTAAATAAAATTTATTTTGAAGAAAGGGAATTTCTTTTTTTGTTACATTAGTTTTTAACAAATTTCTTTTGAAGCTCTCCGAGTATATTACTCTCTTTCTTTCTATCTTCTATGTAAACGAAAAATTTTAATCTATCCTAAGCTCCTTCACGGCACTCCAAACAAAAGAAACTTGTAAGGAAGCGTTATCAGTTATTTCCAGAAAAGAAATATTGTAGTAATGCACAATCGTTTAGATTTAAAGGGAATATTTGTCTAGCCAAATTCATAATTTTTTTTTTCTTTGTATCATGGACTACTTATTTAATAAGTGGGTTTCTTTCTTGTTCCTTAAAAGGAAAAAAAAAAAGTTTCATTTTTTGATAAATCAATCATATTGTTTTTTTCTTGTCCGACTTCTGAAAACTTTGTGGATATTCAGAACTCAAAACAATTGATTCAAGTGGTTGGGGAAAAAAAAATTAAAAGGTAAAATTTTAATATCTTTTATTTTTGATAGGGATAAAGTAGAAAAATTATAAAATTTGTGAGGTAAATTAAAAGGAAAAAAAAAAAAAAAATCCCTGGCCACCATCAAGCTATGTAGATATTTAAGGGGAATGCTACTTTACAAAACGAGGAAAAAATGGTTTATGCCAGGCACTTTAGCTGTTATGGTGGAAATTATAAGACTCATGCCTTTCTTTTATAATGATATTGTCCATTTTAAACCTTGTTCCCACACAGGCTTGTTCTTGGGCTCACCAAAAAGGGCGTTATATAATTAAAAAGTGGTTTCTTTACTTATAAATCATCACATATTTCTATTTCCAAGCAATGCAGATACGCATAACTTACTTTTTTCGTTATAAGGACTAATGACTATCACTATCACAATCACTCCTCCTTTGGGCCCAACGTACTCGTTGGCCATACTTTAAGTTGTATATAGGCTTTGATACCATTTCACTACTAGAAAATATAGATTCCACAACGGAGCTTCCATGACCGTTTTTAAAAAACCGTCGTGAAAAATGCAACAAAAACACGGAGCGGAACAGAGTTTCCGAAAACTGTCGTGGAAGCCGAAACTTCCACGACGGTTATAAAAAACCGTCGTGGAAGAGCATGCTTCCACGACGGTTTTTAATAACCGTCGTGGAAGCTTGCAAAATGCAAAAAAAAAAAAAAAAAATTTTTTTAACTTTCCACGGTGGTTTTTTGACCGTCGTGGTATCCGAAGATTCCACGACGGTTTTGACCGTCATGGAAGGTAAAAAATTTTTTTTTTTTAACCTTCCACGACACAACAGTCAAAAACCGTCGTGGAAAGTTAAATTTTTTTTTTTTTTTTTTTTGCATTTTGCAAGCTTCCACGATGGTTATTAAAAACCGTCGTGAAAGCATGCTCTTCCACGACGGTTTTTTATAACCGTCGTGGAAATTTCGGCTTCCACAACGGTTTTTTAAAAACGGTCGTGGAATGGTTTTTTTTCACAAATTTTTTTTATTGTGAACATACCACGATGGTTTTCCCCAAAAACCATCGTGGTAGGTACTAAGCGGGAATTTGAAAATTTTTGAATTAAATTTAATTTTTTAAAGCGTATATTAAAACCCAAAAAAATACCATCTTTCTCACCCCATTACATTCCGAGCCTTTTTCCTCCTCTCTCTATTTTACCTCTCAAATTTTTCTCTTGGCTCCATTCTCCGATGGCCTCGTCCACCACTCAAGCGGCCTCCACCATTCTCCGACGAGTCCACCAAGGAACTCTCGCGGCTTTCCCTCTCTCTCTCGCCACACTCCGCCCGTACCCACGCTCGACTAGCCAGTAAGTTGTAATGTATATTGCTTGGGTAATACACGGATTTGGAAATTTTTCATCCAAAATGTTGATTTTGTTGATTGTGGTTGTTGATAAAATGTTCCGTCCAAAATGTTAATTTTGTAGATTGTTAAGTTGGGAATATTCCATCCAAAATAGCCAAAATCCGCCCCCTACATTTTCGATAATTGTTCATTGTGGTTGTGTTTTAGATTTGAATTAAATTGGTTGGGTAAGGCACGGATTTGGGAATTTTTCGGAAAAAAGTGTTGATTTTGTGATTTAAATGTTTTTGAGGAAATGAAGCGAATTCGTAAATTTTTTTTTTCATTGTTACCTACCACGACGGTCAAAAAATCGTCGTGGTAGGGGGGGTCCTACCATGACGGTTTCTCAAGGAAACCGTCGTGGAAGATCGTAGAACCGTCGTAGTATGTTCTTAAATGTCCATATTTAAGCTCTATTTTTGTCCATTCCACGACGGTTTTTTAACCGTCGTGGAATCTGAAAAGATTCCATGACTTTGGATTCCACGACGGTTAGAAAACCATCGTGGAAATATTACCACGACGGTTAAAAACCGTCGTGGTATCCACATTTTGTAGACCGTCGTGGTATCCACATTTTGTAGTAGTGTTTGTAACGATACATACCTCCCTTTAGTATGATATTGTCTATTTTGAGCCTCCCCCTACATAGTTTTGCTTTTGAACTTATCCCTAAATGCCTCATACTATTAGGAGGTGATCTCTTTACTTATTAATCATGCATATATTAATTCTCAAATAATGTAGAACTGCACAACTTACACTTTTCCTTTTAGGATTTGATGATTGTCACAGAAATGGAACAAGATTATAAATATGGTATGACAATGAATTGATCTAATTGTCCATTTGTCTAATTTTATATTTATATATGTGAGAAATTATGCTAAATCGGCATAAAGAAGAAAGCATTTCTAACTCAGAAGTTTTATCTAATGAAATCAGTGGTGAATCGGCGAAAAATTATTTATTCATATAAAAAGAAATCGGTATAAATGGCACTGGGATCAGTGATTTTGAGGGCTCTTATAAGGGTAGACCGATTGCTGAGAAACTCTTTCTTAGAAATCATTCTAATGCGGATTGCGATGAAATAAAAAAATGGTGACATTGGCAAGGTATATATCTTGGAACAACGGGGGCTAAGATTTTCTTTATCCTACTTTGGAGCATGATGTTTGCAATTTGGATGACCTTATCCAAATATATTCAAGAAGAGCTTGTAAATAACGACTTTAAATATGACCCCTTGAAGAAACTCAAGAATATATTTGGCAGATGGTAAGCTTTAGGAAGAAAAACTACTCTCATCACCTATTGATTACTGAAATAGATGAGGTTATTAGTTATAAGTTACTTTAACCATTGAAAAAGACAAAAACTAAAAAAACAAAAATAAACAAAACAAACAAAACAAAAAACAGTATAAAACAAAGAGAACATTGATGACAATTATATGATGACTACACTTAGACTTTTAATTATTTGATTATGACATTGTAATATTTGACTTTTACAATATACATTTTTCCTTCTATGGAATTTATTTTCACATTTTGAAGGTAATTATGAAAAAGCTCGGTCTAGAGCTTTTGAAAGATTTTGTGCGTTTTAATGGGTCGAGAAGACTCAAAATTGAATTCTAGGCTCGAAAATGGACCTTTTTAATCGAAAGGGCCGCAACAGTGCACGATTTTATGAAAGTCAACTTTGACAAAAAAAGTCAAAGTTTGACTGACGAAAGTCAAAGGGTTGACTTTACGAGATTTTAAAGTACAGTACGGGGAGAGTATCGAGAATAATGTTTTGTGAACTAGATAGCAAGAATAGGCCGTAAAATGTCCTTAGAAAATCAAGCACATCAAGTTAAGTTTAAGGGCAAAAAGGGTTCGAAATTGAGAGAAAAATTATACAATCCGAAAAGTCACACAGATAAAATTTTGTACTTCAGTACAATATAAAAATATTGTGTTTTGGTGAACCACAATATTTGAATTATCTGTGTAGCGCAATGAAAAGAAAAATGGGGTTCTTTGGAGACTAGAAGAGCCAAACAAGGCCTAGAAAGGTGATGTCATTTCACCCATACCTCATGATCTCATTCTCCATTAGCTAAAGCTTGAAGATGTGGAGCTTCCCACACCACACAAGTGGCCGGCAACCATGGGGAAAGAAAGAGAAAAGAAAAATTTTTGGGGTCAAAAATACAATTCAACTAAAGCTCCCAAAGGCCTATAAATACCCCCCTTATTTCCCTATTCCTTTTAAAGAGAAATTGTAGCCAAACTCTTGCAATTTCTCCCTAGGAATTTCGGCAGCCAAGGAGAGTGAGAGAAAGAAGTGAAAAACCAAAATTGATTGAGGGCTTTTGTTCCTTGAGGGTTGGTTTTGCAAAGGGGAAAGCAAGGAAAAGTTTGAGAAAAATCTTGTGGGTTTTCCAAGGGATGGCCGAACAAGAGAGGGAGGAGAGAGGGTGAGAGAAAGTTGAAAATTTTTGGGGCTTTTGATCAAGGAGTTCGGCTTTAGGAGGAGCAAGCAAGAGCTAACAAAAATTTTTCTTGGATCCTAAATCCAAGGGTGGCCGTGGGTCTAGGTGAGCAAGGGAGGAAGAGGAAATTTTGGGTAACCAAATTTAGCTTTGGTTCAAGGTAATTTCTAGAACCCTAACCCTCTAATTTTGAGCTCAATTTCAAGTTTAATTTGAGATTCAATATGGTTGTAAGGACTTAAGTCCATTTTCAATTTTGTGCCCTAATTTTTGGTGTGTGCTTGATTTGCTAGATCTAGGGTTGGAATGACTTGAAATCTTGCTTGATTTATGCTTGTTTGTGATTGGTTTTTCATGCTAAAAGACTTAGGTTGTATGTCCCCCAATGTGTGGCCGAAATCTGCCCTAGGCAGCCAATTGATGCATGTTAGTCTAGGATTGAATGTGGATGCTTGAAGTGAGATAAGTTAGGCTAGAACCAAGTGGAAACCTTGGTTCATGGCTTTAGAAATTGATTTGTATGGACAATATGGGACGGCTTATGGGATCCAATGGGACGTTAGAAACGCTGTATGTTTGACTTGTAAGCTCCTGAAGTGGTTGGTCGAAATAGATTCGCGAAATAAGACGTAAACCAGATGTAAACCCAAAACTGCCAAATTCGGATTCGAATCTGGCCAGTTTCGAAAAAGTGAAAATTCAAGGCCTCTAGAAGCCGAACGGGGTAAAACTCAAAACACGAAAGTTCTCGGAACGATTTTTACTAGAGATCTAAGTGGACAGAACCTCGAAATGAGGCTCCAACGGCTTCCGTTTTCACCAAAACCCGTAGCTGATCCCCCAGACCCAGTTTTTCAGGGTCAGCCATTTTCAAACGAAAATTGGTACTAATACAGGCAGAACTGGATTTTTCCCAAAACATGAAAGTTTTAGTATTTTTCGAGAGCTACAACTTTCATGAAGACAAGTTTTTCAGATTCCCAACGGATTTTTAAAATGGGTGCATTTTATGAAAGGTGCGCTGGGAATCTGAAAATTCCTGCACCTTAATTTTACAAAATGTTTTCTAAAAACTGTAAAGTGTTTTTAAACTGTTATTTTAGCCACGAAAACTGTTCCAAATGCAGTTTTTGACCATAAACGACCTTTATTAAGATTGTTTTCAAAGATCGGAGTTTTTACCAAGAGTTTAAAGGATTTTAAAGTTAAATCTTTTAAAAGTATAAAAAGGTAAGAAAATAGAAATTTAAGATGAGAAAATGAAGTTTTAAGATAAGAAAAATGATTTTTAGATAAAAATGATAATCAAGCCGATTACGGGCCATAACCGGGAATAGTACCCGAGTTACCAGGCCTAGCCTTAAAAACCCAGAATTGATAAGGGTTGACCAGTAATTGACTAACTGTTAACTTTGGTTGACCCAACAATTGGTAAAAAGGTAACCTTAGGGGTTATCCAACGTAACCCTAAGGTAGACCGATAATATAGTAATGGGCTAAGAAAAAATGGGTTAAGGAGATTAACCCAATGAGCTATAATGAGAGGTTAAAGTCCAAAGTTTAAAGAAATCCAATAGTCGATCAAGGATCTAACCAATGGGTTATCCAACGTAGCCTCTTGAGGGGATACTCAAGTTCAAATTATTCCCAAACATTAAAAGGCCATATTAGACTAGGTCAGATATTAGTCGGGGACATACAACTAGGTTTTAGTAGGTATGTTGGTTAGGGTACCAACATTCTACAGTCGAATCAGAATTCTCATCTATGTCCTTATTCAAGCAGGTGACGGCCTGTAGCTGTGCCCGGAGTCAAGGCAATGCTAAAAAGGACATAGCAAGAGAGGTAAGTACAACTCCGCCTACAGCATAGGCTTTAGTTGATACTTGCCAAAGTAAGATTAGATGTATGCTAAGGGTGTATGCAACTGTATGCTATGTGATGCTTTACAATATGCTAATTGCTATGCTATATGTGTTAATATGCCATGTTAAATGTTGAATTATAGAGAGCATGATCAAGCATGATTTTAATGTTAAGCAGAATGATGATGCTAGTATGAATTAGGATCACATGACATCACGATGCATGTCCACTAATTCCTACAAGATAAATAAGCTCAAGAATGAGATAAAGAAAAGAAAGAAGGCAAGCAAGCTTGCTGGTGTAGTACCATCCGTCCGAGGTCGGGTAGGACTATGGTGTGAGTTGGATTGGACTGGCCGCCCCAACCACTCCATAGTTACGCGTCGGGTACGAACACCAAGGTAAGGGCCCTAAAAGAAAGATAAGAAAGATAAGGAACGTAAAAATGAGTATAACTAGACCATGCATATGCTAGGCATTGTAGGTTATGTTATTATGAATGATTGTGTATTGCTATGTATGTTAAGTTAGAATGGTATGCGATATGGTTATGTGTATGTCGCGGATGAGACAGTTGTACTTGTTGAGCGAAAGTTCACTGTCTTATGTCTATGCTGTAGGTAAGTAGCCTGTCAGCAATGCTTGATGCAAGGTGGCGGAGCGTGGCGAGGAGCACTGTGAAATCGTGGGATATTAAGCCGCTACGCGTTTTGAAAAATTTAAGTACTCAGTATTATGTAAATATGTTTATTCCAGACATCCCTTTTTATGTTGCACGATGTAATTAGTAAGCATTTATGTAAGGTAACGGCTTGTACCAGGCAGGTCGTTACAGACATTTTCTACAAAACTTTTTACCTCATAGTAAAAATCAATCTAAGACATGATTTTGTGACAAACACCCTAACTATCCCCAGGGAAAGTCGTGCTTATTGGACTATTTTCAGCTTGCTGCGAAGACCTGTGGGCTTCCTAGCCGGCCGAAACTAGGCCACAAAGCTTGTTAAAAAACACGTGGGTCACCGACAAAATTGTTTTATAAAACTATTGCCCTAAAGGATATTCTAAACGTGAGATAGAGAGCGTATTCTGCGCGTTCACTTTTTTGACTTTGTTGGGCCATGGACTAGTGTGAATCTTCAGTGCCCAGCTCTTCACATGTAAATCACTAGAATATGACTAACCTTACGGCTCCGTTTGTTTGGAGGATGAAAAGTGGGATAAAAAAGTTGGATGAAAAGAAGGATAAAAAAAAGTTGGAGGAACGAGAAATATAAAGAATTAAAAGGATTATAAAAATCCTTCGAATTTTTTTTTGTACGAAAAGAGAAAGATGTTAAATGATAGATAATAGTTATTTGTTTAACTACTATATTATCCATCATTTGTCATCCATATCTGCTATTTGTCGCCTAAATCATTGGCGGATTGTGAGAAATTATGATAACTCTATAAAATAGAGTTATTTTAATACTGTTAATTTATATATATTTTTTATATTTTTGCTATAATCTTAGAAATTTATCTTAACTTTTTCCCCAAATTTATTATATTTTTCCAAATGTGTAGGTTAATTATGTTAATATGGTTAAAATTGACAATTTGGAATTAAAATGTGATAAAAAGAAATTAAAAAGCCTAGAATATGTCATTTGAAGTTCTCCTGCTAAGTAGTATGGATATTACCATATAAATCATGACCATATAGCTATTGATCAAGAGTATGTAGTACAATTATAAGGTTCTTATAGTATAAATAACATTTGACAAAATATAATCTTTGAATTGATAAAGCCATCATCGTGATGACCACAACGTCAAAATTTTTTAAAATATAAAACTAAAAAAAATAAAAATGAAAACTAAATGTTCTTTAAAAAAATCACTGACATGTAATCACATAATTTAAGGGAAAAAACTACCCCATCACATAAAAATAGCCTAAAATAACTAATCAATTTGAAATTGATAAAAATTGACATTAATAAAAGTTCTGAAATTGTTATTCCTTAATTCAAGGAGAATTTTATTCCTAAACAAACAATAAGGATAAACATGAAATAAATAATAAATGAATTTCAGATTTTTTTTTTTTTCATTTTATAAATAAGGGTCTGTTGATATCCCTCATTTTACTTTTACTATCCATTTTTTTATAAATTATTTTATTACTATCAATTTAATTGGTAAAATTGCTTATAAGTACAACTATGTTTACAAAAACTACTTATTCAACCCATCCTTATAAAAAAAAAAAAAAAATCTGTTTACCTTCTTTTTTTTACTTAAAAAATAAAATAATAAATAAATAATAAATAAAAACTCTTCTTCCCTAATTGTTAAGAAGATTACAGGATCGACATGAATAGTGGTTTTTTCCCTCGACAATTTTTAAGGATTCTTTCTTTCTTTCTTCTTCTTCTTCTTCTTCTTCTTCTTTTTTTTTTTTTTTTTTAGTTCGTTTAATATATATATATTTTTCATTAACTTTTTCTTATTTTTGAATTCATTTAGTATGTTTTTGTAACATTCCCTAGACAGTTTAGCCTTCAACTAAACCTAACTAGAACATGTCACTAATCCATACATTCATAAAATTCCACGATAACACAGAAACATTGTAAAGCCAAGATAGTTGTATGATAAGATATTAATATAAAATATTTTCAAACTCTTCATCAAAGTTTAGTAAAAAAAAAAAAAAAAAAATGAAGAGTTGATATTACAACTATCCCATATTGTTAGTACTATCTCAAAAGAAAATTGTGTAGTGTAGCCTATAAAGTTCTTTGATAAGCATTTTTCATGAAACAACTTTAGTTTAGTATGTACATCGGTTCCGTGACATCAGGTTCCCAAAAGAGGTTCAGCCCATCACTATATTGCTTCCTCATTCCTTTTCTTCCTCACCTGTATCATAAAACTTTAAAGTGAGCTAAAAGCCCAGTAAGCGAAACGTAGTTAAACACAAAACAATCAAAGTATAATCTGTACTTAAAGTACATTTTTCAATGAATTTCACATCTTCTTACTGCAAACAGAAATTTAAAATCAACATTTAAAACATATCATGAAATTATTCGAGATATGGTATATATTGGGTTTAAGCTACGGAATCATTTACCATTCATTTTCCTTAAGTTTGGCCAAACATTTTCATTACTGTCACTGGGATCCCAAACGTTAGTATCAATCATGTCCCTTTCGGGACCCATCCGTGGATATCAGTCAGCCCCAATGACACTATTATAGTGGGGTTACCACATTCCGTATATATTTCCATCATTTTATAGGCCACATCTAAAATTTTCAAACCTTTAAAACATTATAAACATGTCATAAAAGCTTTCATTAAACTATACTTTCCTATTTGCAAATCATAACCTTTCCAATGAAGGGAAACATTATATCCATAGTCTCATTTGAAATGTTAAACATTCATAAAAAAACATTAAAATGCTATAGTATCACTTTTCAATATACTTTTTAAGTTTCCATGACACAGTAAGTAGAATTCCTACTTACCTCCTCAAAATTGAACTTCCGCAGAGAAATTGACTCCACCGTATCGAGGAAAGTTTATCGGGCTTGTCCTAAGATCCATGATCAAGTCATTTTGCATTTTAAAAAAATATATTCAATCCATTACCAGTCATATAAAATAGAAAAATATGCATTATAGTATCACTTTTCAATATTTTAGACCATTTAGGGTCCTTTAGGACAAATTCTAAGCACAAATAAAAAATTTTTACCCAGTGGCTGCCCACCAGTTTCCAGCTACAGAACCCAACATTTAAAAATGCACCAAAAATCCGTTTTACAACATTTTCATGTGAAATTTTGTGAGGAGCAAGATTCATAGGTCTACTTTAACTCCACAAAATTTCAGCTTCAAATACAGGGTATAAATAGAGAAACGAAATTTGAAATCCTAGTGCCCTGTTTTAGAAATCTCAGTCAAACATTTTTACAAACACCTTCTATGCCACTTCATAAAATACGTTAAAAACAATCAAATCTCTTTTCCATCAGACCTCACAAAGCTTTACATCTCAAATAACATAGAACCATCAAGCATTTTGAATAAAATCAATAATTATACATTTGGATTAAAATCCAAGCATATGTTTAACATATGGCATCTCAACCTAAAACCTCATATTTCTAACTTTGAATAGCTTCAAAATCCACTAATAACCCTACTAAAAACTGACCTTAGGTAGCTTGTAAGATTCGGACTCCAAAAATCATGCCAAACTTCATTTTAAGCTCAACTAGGTTGGAAAAAAAAGGGGGTATTGGCTGGAATCCGAGAATGGGTTTTTGAAGGAAGCTTAGCCTTGATTTGTTTTGTGGTTTAGGAGGGGAAAGAAGGTCTTATGATGGAGAGCTCAGATGTTGGAGTTTTGTGTTTTGTTTTGTTGTTTTGGTGTTTGTGTTTGTGTTTTTCTTTTTTTTTTTTTTCTTTGCACAAAGAACCGGCTGGGAATGGGAGGAAGAAGAAAAAGTGTGGTTATATCAGCCTAATACCACATAAGGCAGCTGTAAAGCACTTAAAAGACAGCAGCAAACAAATTTTAAAAATTACATAAAGTGCTCAAAAGAATAAAAAATTATGCTATATCCTTAAAATATATTTTCTTTGCAAATAAGTCCATAAAAATTTTAATAAACTTCATTTAAAGTATATTCTATAACTTTAGATTACCATTATTATACAAACAATCTTATGGACAAAGCACATTGATCAACTTCACTTCTGGCGATTGTCAACTCTCCTCTGCACAATTACTTAAAAAAAATGTTATTAAATAATTTTAGTAGCACATAAATACTAAAAAAAATATTTCATATAAAATGATTAATATTACTACTAATAAACACTTAATAATAATACTAATAAGATACTAAACATACTTACTAAATTTAGTTATTTTAAATTAATTAAGCTCGGCGTTACAGTTTTGATCTTTTTCAAGTAGAATACTGAAATTTCAACAGTTTTATGGGGTGTATTTTTCATCTTGTTGATCATAGGGCCATCGTTGGGGTTTTTTTTTTTGTTTTTTTTTGTTTTTTTTTGTTTTTGATAAATGCTATAGTTGCTTAATGTGTGTAGTTTTGTTCCAATATATCTTTGTCGTTATTCATGTTGCTATAGTTTTTTTTTTTTTTTAAGTATATATCCTTGCCGTAATTTTTCAAAGGAGTTAAAAAACAAAAAACAAAAAGAAAAGATAATGGACAATAAAAAGTTAGATAAAAGAAAAAGAAAAAGATAAAAGAAAAAAAGAAAAAAAGAAAAAAAGAAAAAAAATATCGTTTGATTTGATTGGTGGATGAGAAAATGTTGGAGAAAAAAAAAAAACATTGGTTTAGTGGGTGTGGTTTGATGGAGGAAAAAAGGAAAAATATTAAAATTTGATTCTAGGGGATTTTTTGGAATAAAAAAAAGAGTGTAACAAGTAATAATTAAAATTTAAAATTTTTATAGTGGGTGATTTAAGTAGAGAGGTAAGAAAAGTAAAAAAATGAATGTCAACAGACATTTCTATTGAAAAAAATGTTTTGTATTTTAAAAGATATTAGTGAAAATGGCTATATTATATAAATATTTCTTTTTCAAAAGTTCCTTAAGAAGTAGAATCTAAAGGCCAGTTTTACTGCCAAAAAAAAAAAAAAAAAAAGGATTCTATAGGCCCGGAAAGATTTGTCTCTCAATCTGTTTTATTAACTCGCAAAAATTGATGATCAGGTTGCGGCGAATTGCTAGAAAGTGGGATCAACGTTACTGCAAAACTAGCTTTGCGATGTACTAATCAAAAAGAAGAAGAAGAAGAAGAAAAAACTAGTTCTTAGGGGTAAGATCCAAGAAAAGAATTCTTGTCCGATCTCCAAAAAAAAAAAAAAAAATGTCAGCCACTCATTTTTCTAGTGGATAATATAACATAAAGAAAGAAAAAACAAGCAACTAAGATCAGAAACAGAGCAAAACAAAAAGGCACTTACTATTATTAATATCATTATATTATTATGGTTATTATGATTATCATCACCATCAATCATTACAACAACATGTCAGTACGGTCCCAACATATAGAGAGAGAGAGAGAAAGAAAGAAAGAGAGAGAGAGAGAAAGAAAGAAAGAGAGAGAGAGAAAGAAAGAGAGAGAGAGAAAGAAAGAGAGAGAGAAAGACTCTCCGTCTTCCCTTTACTCTTTCTCTCATGGTGACCTCTCTTTCTTATGGTAGAAATGGTAATTTGAATTTTGAGCTAAATTTAGAGGAATTAGATATCTTCTGGAACACTCCAAACGATCTCAAACATGTCCATGCCCGAAGTTACATTGAACCGGCCACCACTCCATCCCTCGGTATTTTACTTGTTTGCCTTTTTTTTTTTTTTTTTTTTTTGCGTTCACTTTTTCAGAAATTTGATTCAGGAATAAACAATAGCTGTAAGAATGACTTAGTGAACTAACCATTTTAAAACCAATTTGAGTCTCGGGGCTGTTTAGATCCTGTCGTTCTCCAGTGCAGAGATCAAAAAAAAAAAAAAAAAAACCAATTTGACTTAGTGAACTAACCATTTTCGGCGACACTCAGGCACCTCCCCACCGTACTATGTTCTTTTTTTTTTTTTTTTTTTTACGAAGTAAAAAAAAAAAAAAAACCAAGATGAGGAACGGTAATCTTATACCATTAAAAGTTTCTTCTTTTTTTCTCATTTAATTTTTTTTTCTTTTTCTATACACACTTAAAGATAACTAAAAAGACGGTTAACCTGAGTCGATGGCGGCTTTTGGGTGATGTCTTGTGAACCTGAGCATTATATCATTGTGTCCACCAAGCTAGGAAGCGTGATTTTCACTATTTTTCTTTTCTGTAGATCCATACAGGGGATACAATTAGTGTTTTATATACCTTGTTCTGGACACGTGGGGCATTTGATTCATTCCTTTTTGTCTGATGCTTTGAGTGTGGATAATTGGTCTTTTTCACAAGCTCTTTAATTTGTTAATCATGTTAGCTTGAACTGGTCTCTCTTGTTTTTGTACATATGATTTTCGTTCGCTAAAAGGTTTTTTTGTTCAATTAACATCATATTGATAGATCTAAATCTTCATTTTTATCTACTGCTATTTTATACGTGAGAAATTCTGTTAAATCAGGTAAAAGAAGGAAGCAATTCCAACTCAGAAGTTTTATCCGACGAAAATAGGCGGTGGGTAAGTGAAAAATTGTTCTTTAAAGAAAAGGAAATAATTGGTAGAAGTGGCAATGGGACTGTTGTCTATGAGGGGTCGTATGAAGGTAAGCCGGTGGCTGTGAAACGTATCCTCCTAAGTAGTCTTGAAGGGAATTATGATGAAATTGAGCTTCTTAGAAAATCTCGTCATCACCAGAATATAGTAAGGTATTATGGGGATGTACGTGACCGGGATTTTGTTCACTTGGCTATGGAGCTCTGTGCTTGCAACTTGGATGACCTCATCCAAATGTCTTCAGCAGATTTCTCTAATCAATATGAACTACTTGTAGAAAAACCTGATGATGATAGATCAACTGTGCCTACGTTCCATGAAGATGGCTTGGACAAAGAAAAAAATAAGTGTGTCAAAAAGGATAATATTGTTGACACAATGTCTGTGGTGGTGTACCCAAATGAATGCTCGGAGAAACTGAAGCCTATTATGGGAGATGTTAAGCTTTGGGAGGAAAGTAATAACCGTCCAACACCTTTATTACTCAAATTGATGAGGTGAGTTAAAAGTTCCTTCAATCATCACTAATTAACTTTAAATATGCATATATATTTAAATATGCATGTATATTATGCATAAATTGGGCTTTAATGGTTCATAGTTAGAAACCCCTTCTCTTTGTATTAGATTTATTATGCTAATTGGAAGAATCTTATAAATACTAATAGTTTTTCAATATTTGATCTCACAGGGACATGATTGACGGGCTTGTTCATCTGCATGAATTGGATATAATTCACCGAGATTTAAAGCCCCATAACATTTTAATAAGCAAGGAAGAATCAAATTTATGTGCAAAGCTTTCTGATATGGGCATCAGCAGAATCCTTCGTAAGAATAAGGTTACCTTGAGTAACCATAATACTGGTACGTACTCTCATTTCCCCATTTTAAACATTCCCTATAAATATACCTTTACTTGTTCAAGCTAATCCTGTCATTCCGGTCCTGAGTATTCTAACAAATTCTAGAGTTACTTTATGCTTAAAGAACTACCTCGCTAGAAAATTAAGAGTTCAACGTGTTAGTTAAGGCAACAAGTATTACTTACGTTAAGCCACTTGGGCTAGTTCAGTTGGTGGGGAAGGGGGGTTCGGGGTTTTAAGTTCGGTACGTAACGATTCATGCTTTCTTTTGATAATAATTTTGCTCTCAGGCTTTACCCCAAAGGGCCTCATACCATTAGGAGGTGATTTTTTTTTTATAAAACTTGTAAACTATCACATATATTTATTCCTAAGCGATGTGGGTCTACATGGTTTACCATTTTCCTTATAGGGACTAATAACTGTCATAATCAACATTCTTTTTGGGACCCAGTATCCTTGCTGGCCATACTTTCGGTTTGATATAGACTACCATTTTTAACGACTCATGCCTTCATCTAGTATGATATTGTCCGCTTTGAACCCCGGCTCACACAGTTTTTCTCTAACGCTTAACCCAAAAGACCTCATATTATTATGAGGTGACCTCTTTACTCAACTATCACATATATTCATTCCCAAATGATGTGGGATTACAAAGTTTATTCTTTTTCTTATGGGGAATAATAACTATCACATAAGGCATGAGTTATTACAAAATGGTATCGGCGCCTATACCCCAGGGCGCATTCATCTCGTCTATCGGTCCTTAGTCTTAGATAAATTGGTGGTAGCCACTACGTCAAGAGCAAATAGAATCGAAAGAGAAAATTTTCCTCGATGAGTTGAAGGTTTGTGACTCCTTCGCTTCGACCGTACCCTCTTTCTTTAGTAGCAAGTATAACTTTACAGATATAATTGATTTTAACCATGACCAGCCCTGACTTGATCGGTGGGAGAGAAAGTCTCAGCGCTAACTCACCAGACGGACAATTGACCCAGCTGCCCATCACCATAGGTAATAGTATGAATACTTTAATCTCCCCTACATTTGCCGAGTGTTACTAGACTCTTGACCATCAAGCTCGCGGACTGGCCTATCGCCCTAATACTTGACTTTTTGGGCGAAGGGCGGGTGTGAGCTGACCAACTCGCCAATGGGGATGGCTATCCAAGGGCTTAGTCATCTTCCCTCTAGGCAGAACGCTCCCCTATCGATGCATTTTTACATCCCACAGCTTCGGCAGATCGCTTAGCCCCGTTCATCTTCGGCGCAAGAGCGCTCGATCAGTGAGCTATTACGCACTCTTTCAAGGGTGGCTGCTTCTAGGCAAACCTCCTGGCTGTCTCTGCACTCCTACCTCCTTTATCACTGATCGATCATTTAGGGGCCTTAGCTGGTGATCCGGGCTATTTCCCTCTCGACGATGAAGCTTATCCCCCATCGTCTCACTGGCCGACCTTGACCCCTGTTATTTTGAGGTCATATCTAGTATTTAGAGTTTGCCTTGATTTGGTACTGCTCTCGTAGCCCGTACCGAAACAATGCTTTATCCCTAGATGTCTAGTCAACTGCTGCACCTCAATGCATTTCGAGCAGAACCAAGAACCGAAATTGTGGCCAACGAGGACATTAGTTCTCAAAAAAGTGGTGTGATTGTGACGGTCATCAGTCTCTACAACGAAAATAAGTAACTTATGCAATCTCATATCGCTTGAGAATGAATATGTGTGATGATTCATAAGTAAAGAGATCACATTCTAATGGTATGAGTTTTGAGTAAACCCTAAGGGCAAAATTGTGTGAGTCGAGGCCTAAAGCGAATAATTTTATACCAAAAGGAGGCATGAGTCATTGCACAGTAAGTCCAATGTTCAATCTTTGATAAATATAAAAAAAATTGTTGGTTAGAATGGGAGGTGGGTACTTACCAATAAAAAATGTATATATATACATACGTGTGATGCACTTATGTCAATATACACTTTAACACCCTTTTGAGCCAATTGAACATAATCTATACAGTAATCATATTGAACACATTGGACCAAATTTCAAAATGATTAATCTGGTTTTTTTCGGATCCACATCCAATTTTTAAAGTCTGATCAATAATATTATATCACGTAATCTTAAAAAGTTTAAAATGCTTTATAACTGATTTTTAATATCTTAAGATCTAACTTTTTTTAATGATATATCAAAATATAATTAGTTAGATATCATTTGAAACATCAAAATTGAACAGGAGATGTCAATCCATCTTGTCCTTAGAAAAAATGCATTTGCCGTTTGGAAACACAAGTGGTCATATATTGTAGCTAGTAGCTACCGCGAATTGATGATGTTTGATAACATTTTTGGTTGACCTAGTTTTAACTGCTTCTAACTCTCTTCAATAACAATCTCATATATGTTTACTATAGATCGTCGAACCGAGGGCTGGGCAGCGCCTGAAAAGCTTGCTCCTGGCGGACGCCAAAAGTGTGAAATGGATGTGTTTAGTCTGGGTTGCGTCCTCTTTTATTGCGTCACTCGCGGTAGGCATCCATTTGGGGATCGTAATGAACGTGAGAAGAATATTCAGAAAAACTATATAAAGAACCTGGATTCAATACAGAAATTCCCTGAAGCTTTTGATCTTATTCCTTCTTTGTTAGAAAACGATCTTGAGAAAAGGTGAGATTATATGGTTTCCTTTTAACGTGGATTCTACAAGATACCTTTTGAAGCTAATTAATAATCATAACGTCATAACATGTTGTGTCAATGCCTTTCCATTGTACCAAGGATTGTAATGAAGGTTTAAAAGTTTTACTTGCAAAGGAAGAAATTCAGCACCTAGCATGAAATCCTCAATTCTTGATGAAATTTACAGTTCTTCTCCTAATTCTTTGCAGGCCAAAAGCAGCTGAGGTGTCGTGCCATCCACTATTCTGGGATTCGGAGAAGAGACTTTCTTTCCTCAGCGACACTAGTGTTCAAGTTGGCAAGAACTCTGAGCTTTCCGAAGCACTCGAAAAGACTGCACACACAGTCTTAGGTACAAAATGGATAAAGACGGTTCAAGGATGGGACAACAAGGTGCATAACATGATATACGTGAAAGGCGAATACAACTTTCGCATGGTAGGGGATTTGTTGAGACTGATTCAAAACATGTTCAACAATCGTGAACAACTTCCACAAGATATTCAGGTGATGATTGCAATACTATATTGTATGAATATGATACGTCTTCAGACACTATTTGAGTTCTTCAGGTTTAATATTCACTTGGTTTGCTTTGCTTGTGAATGTTTCCAAGTTCTTCAGCTTAATTTGGTTTGCTTTGCTTGTGAATGTTTCAGACACTTGTCAGACCATCATATGAAGGAATCGATGACTATTTTAGGAGTCGTTTCCCAAAGCTTTTGATTGAAGTTTACAAAGTGGTACACAAATATTGTAAAGAAGAGACGCACTTCAGCAAGTATTTCACTGTTGCTAACTGAGGGTCGGGAGGAACTAGACTTCGACTGCAAGTATACATATGAACTCAAGACAATTGCTAATTAGCCAATTCTTTAAAATTAATTATACTCTCTGTAAAATGTCCTCTTATTCAAATATAGAATTCCCTAAAACTAGAACATTTTGTGCTTAATGTAATAATTTATTCGATGTTTTATTTATTATGTGATAGAGATGCAATTATCTTTGTTAAACTTAAAAATCTTTGGTCAATTTTTGTGTCAAGGACTTCAATTGATTAAAAAAACAAAAAAACAAAATTTTAGGGACTACTTTATCAAAATTAAGATTTTTGATACCAAAATGGCATAATGTTTATAGTTCAATTACTATTTTCTTTTTTAAACATTTCAATTTTCCATTGCGAGAAGATACTTATGCTGATTTCTTATTTACAGGCTAATGTTTAATATCGTGGGATTTTATTGGTGAATGAGAAAATGTAGGAGAAAAAAAAAATAACATTGGTTTAGTGGGTGTGGCTCGATGGAGGAAAAAAGGATAAATATTAAAATTTGATTCTAGGGGATTTTTTGGAATAAAAGAAAAAGGTGTAACAAGTAATAATTAAAATTTAAAATCTTTATAGTGGGTGATTTAAGTAGAGAGGTAAGAAAGGTAAAAAAAAAAAAAAAAAAAAAAAAAAAAAAAAAAAAAAAAAAGAATGTCAATAGACATTTCTTTTTAAAAAAAATGTTTTGTATTTTAAAAGAGATTAGTGAAAATGGCTATTTTATATAAATATTTCTTTTTCAAAAGTTCCTCAAGAAGTAGAATCTAAAGGCCAGTTTTACTGCCCAAAAAAAAAAAAAGGATTCCATAGGCCCGGAAAGATTTATCTCTCAATCTGTTTTATTAACTCACAAAAATTGATGATCAGGTTGCGGCGAATTGCTAGAAGGTGGGATCAACGTTACTGCAAAACTAGCTTTGCGATGTACTAATCAAAAAACAGAAGAAGAAGAAGAAGAAGAAGAAGAAGAAACTAGTTCGTAGGTGTAAGATCCAAGAAAAGAATTCTTGCCCGATCTTAAAAAAAAAAAAAAAGGCAAAACAATTTGTCAGCCACTCATTGTTCTATTGGATAATTTGACATAAAGAAAGTAAAAAACAAGCAACTAAGATAAGAAACAGAGCAAAACAAAAAGGCACTAACTATTATTAATATCATTACATTATTATTGTAATTATTATTATCATCACCATCATCATTACGACAACATATCAGCCCAGTTCCAACATATATATATATATAGAGAGAGAGAAAGAAAAGAAACGAAGACTCTCCGACTTCCCTTTACTCTTTCTCGTATGGTGACCTCTCTGTCTTATGTTGAAGTAGAAATGGTAATTTGAATTTTTCAGCTAAATTTAGAGGAATTAGATATCTTCTGGAACACTCCAAACGATCTCAAACATGTCCATGTCCGAAGTTACATTGGACCGGACAGCGCTCCATTCCTCGGTATTTTACTCTCGTTTGCTCTCTCTCTCTCTCTCTCTCTTTTGCGTTCTCTTTTTCAGAAATTGATATTTGATTCAGGAATAAACAGTAGCTGTAAGAATGACTTAGAGAATTAACCATTTTAAAACCAATTTAAGTCTAGGGGCTGTTTAGATCCTGTCGTTCTCCGGTGGAGAGATCAAAAGTTCGGCGACACTCGGTCGGCTCCCCACCGTGAAGAGCACTATGTTTTGTTTTGTTTTCAATAGACATTTCTATTAAAAAAATGTTTTGTATTCTAAAAGAGATTAATGAAAATGACTATTTTATTGAATAAGAGCTATTTTATTAAGCAATAGCATCAAATAGCATCAAAGGAAACAGCATTAGAGATTATAATAAGAGTCTCACAAATCTACACAATAGTACAATTGGAATTAAACCTAAATCTAATTAAAAAAAAAAAAAAAAAGAGAATGGCTATTTTATATAAATATTTCTTTTTCAAAAGTTCCTTAAGAAGTAGAATCTAAAGGCCAGTTTTACTGCCAAAAAAAAAAAAAAAAAAAAGGATTCTATAGGCCCGGAAATATTTATCTCTCTATCTGTTTTATTAACTCGCAAAATTTGATGATCAGGTTGCGGCGAATTGCTAGAACATGGGATCAACGTTACTGCAAAACTAGCTTAACGATGTACTTATCAAAAAAAAAGAAGAAGAAGAAGAAGAAAAAACTAGTTCTTAGGTGTAAGATCAAGAAAAGAATTCTTGTCCGATCTCAAAAAAAAAAAATAAAATAAAATAAAATAAAAAAAAAACAATTTGTCAGCCACTCATTGTTCTAGTGGATAATATAACATAAAGAAAGAAAAAAAAAAACAAGCAACCAGAAACAGTGCAAATTACTATTATGGAATATGTCAGTCCAGTTCCAACATATATATATATATATATTTATATAGAGAAAGAAAGAAAGAAAGAAAAGAAAGGAAGACTCTCGGACTGCCCTTTACTTTTTCTCTTATGGTGACCTTTCTGTCTTATGTTGAGGTAGAAATGATAATTTGAATTTTTCAGCTAAATTGAGGAATTAGATATCTTCTCAACACTCCAAACGATCTCAAACATGTCCATGTCCGAAGTTACATTGGACCGGCCAGCACTCCATTCCTCGGTATTTTACCCTCGTTTACTCTCTCTCTCTCTCTCTCTCTCTTTTTGCGTTCTCTTTTTCGGAAATTGATATTTGATTCAGTAATAAACAGTAGCTGTAAGAATGACTTAAGTCTAGGGGCTGTTTAGATCCTGTCGTTCGCGGGTGGAGAGATCAAAAGTCAGGCGACACTCGGTCGGCTCCCCACCGTGAAGAGCACTATGTTTTGTTTTGTTTTGTTTTGTGTTTTTTTTGTTTTTTTGTTTCTGTTTCTGCGAGGGACCGGAGAGATCAAAAGTTCGGCGACACTCAGGCACCTCCCCACCGTGAAGAACACTACGTTTTTTTTTTTTTTTTTCTGCGAGGGACATGAGGAAGGTTTTTTTGTTTTTTTGTTTTTTTTTTTTTTTTAATGAAGGGGAAAAAAAAAACCAAGATGAGGAGGAACCGCAATCTTATACCATTAAAAGTTTCTTCTTCTTCTTTTTTTTTCATTTAATTTTTTTTTCTTTTTCTATACACACTTAAAAAATAAATAAAAAGAGGGTTAATCTGAGTCGATTGTGGCTTTTGGGTGAGGCACTGTCTTGTGAACCTGGGCATTATATCACTCTGTCCACCAAGCTAGGAAGCGTGATTTTCACTATTTTCTTTTCTGTAGATCCATACAGGGGATACAATTAGTGTTTTATATACCTTATTCTGGACACGTGGGTCATTTGATTCATTCCTTTTTGTCTGATTCTTTGAGTGTGGATAATTGGTCTTTTTCACAAGCTCTTTAATTTGTTAATCATGTTAGCTTGAACTGGTCTCTCTTGTTTTTGTACATACGATTTTCGTTCGCTAAAAGGTTTTTTTGTTCAATTAACATCATATTGATAGATCTAAATCTTCATTTTTATCTACTGCTAGTTTATACATGAGAAATTCTGTTAAATCAGGTAAAAGAAGGAAGCAATTCCAACTCAGAAGTTTTATCCGACGAAAATAGGCGGTGGGTAAGTGAAAAATTGTTCTTTAAAGAAAAGGAAATAATTGGTAGAAGTGGCAATGGGACTGTTGTCTATGAGGGGTCTTATGAAGGTAAGCCGGTGGCTGTGAAACGTATCCTCCTAAGTAGTCTTGAAGGGAATTATGATGAAATTGAGCTTCCCAGAAAATCTGGTCATCACCAGAATATAGTAAGGTATTATGGGGATGAACGTGACCGAGATTATGTTTACTTGGCTATGGAGCTCTGTGCTTGCAACTTGGATGACCTCATCCGAATGTCTTCAGCGGATTTCTCTAGTCAATATGAACTACTTCCAGAAAAACATGATGACGATAGTGTTGGGATATGTGCCCATAAACAAATGAGATGTATTATTTTGCTGATTTAATTTGAGGATTTTTTCAATATTATTTTTGCATGCATGTTTAGATGCTTTATAAATATCGAAAACCCTAGATTATTTAAATGTAACTTTAAATATTGTATATAAGTGTTATATACATGAGGATAATATTTAAAGTAAAATAATCTAAATCTGTCCGTAATTAAAAATTAAAGTTGGGATCTTTAATTTAAAATTACTAGCGCGGTTCATTACATTCTGAATGAAATGATCTTATCCGGATTGTTAATAATGAGATTATTGAAATGAAAGCGCTTTATATAATTTTGATTATATAGGACTGGAACACGATTAATTATGAATCTCTAATAATTTCCGTTGTCATATAGAGCATTCAAAATTAATCAATGATGGTCATATATGAATCGATCTTAATTCTGAGTAATTAATAGACTCCTATTTATTGTATCATATTTTTTGACATATCGAGCAATGACACAAATGAATAGTGTCAAATTCTTGGTATATTGGAAATATAATATAATAAGTAGCCGGGAATATTAATATACAAGATGAAATCCATTCCTTCGTGAAGAAGTTAGATGGACGGTTCCCTTAAGTGTTGATTCGGGACTTGAATAATAAGAGCGCTCAATTTATGATTAGATCATAAATATATTATTCATTAGAGAATCAATGGTACTTAAGGAGAAAGATATAATTAAAGAGGTTAACGGAAAATACCTAGCTTTAATTATGAACCGTTTATGGAGGATTGATTTATATGTAGTGACTATATCAGTGGGCAATTCAAATCATTGAATATAATTAATTTTATAATTTTAAGAGTGCAATTCCAAATTTTTAGTGGAATAATTTGGAATTAATAATTTTGATATTTTAATTAAGGTGTTAATTAATTGTCAAAATTATTGGAGCTTAAAATTATAAAGTCCATAGTTCCTCTCAACGGCTCCATTAAATCATGTGAACATTATTTTATGTTGGGTTAAAATATTAATTTAGAATTGAGAATTCTGTATTAATATTTACACAACAAATTAATTAGATTAATTTGTATTTTAAATAATATGATTATTTAAAATAAATTTAAAATAGTTTTAAATTTAAAGATTATACAATGTGGTAAGGATCACATCGTAGTTGTGCACCTCAGGGTGGTTCACATAATATCCACAG
The DNA here is from genome assembly GCA_025413485.1 of Ficus microcarpa. NCBI lineage: Eukaryota > Viridiplantae > Streptophyta > Magnoliopsida > Rosales > Moraceae > Ficus > Ficus microcarpa. The sequence continues at coordinate 19,006,134 of CM046381.1, read as the reverse complement.
AGTGTATGTGGAATTTTGAATCTTAAATTTTGAAGTTTGATATTTGTGGAACTAAATATATCAGTTATAATATTTTGAATAGTTCAAAATTATAAAAAAAAAAAAAAAAAAAAAAAAAAAAAAAGAGGATAACTGATATATTATGGGAGAGAGATTAATCTCTCTCCCATGACCATGATACACGCCCACTATAGGAAGATAGTGGGCGTGCAATTAGCTCCACAAAAGGAGATATATATGTTTGAATTAATTAATTAATTAATTAATTAATTAATTTAAATATATATATATATAAAAGAGGAGTGTCAGTTATTTCTCTGTAATACCAAAAAGTGGGTACATACGATGTATCTAAAAGAAAGGGAAGATATATTTAATTCCTTTTTGACAGAGAAAAGAAAATATACGTAACTTTTTCCTCAGAGAGTTTCTTCTCCTCTTCTCCTTCACTTTGTCTCATGAGTTGAGAATACAAAGTGAATCAAAAATTCAAGTGTGTGATCAAACCCAAATTCAGAAACGCCCACTCGTTTCCAGTTCATCGTGATTCGGAGAACGTTGAGAAAGAATTGTTGGTGTTTCGAAGGATTTGGAGTTCTCAAGAAGATTGGTGTTTTCCAAAAGATTTGAAGTACTTAAGAAGGTTCTTGAAGGAGATCAAGAATTTCAAACGACCTAATCGGACAACGGTCAATCTCTAAACTTTCTTCTTAATTTATTTTATTAAATTAATATAAATATTGTCGCCGGAAAAATTTTTGAGAAAAATTTTTATATGTGCGATTTGATCTATACCATGCTTCCGCTAAAATTTTGAAAAACTGGTTTTCGAAACCAACAATTGGTATCAGAGCCGGCAATACCTTATATTAATTTAATGAGTGATTATATGATAATCTTTGTATGATTTTGGGTAGGCACTTATGCATATTGATATATGTTTCTATTTAAGATCATGATGATGAATGTTTGTGCGAATGGATTGGTCGTAAATTTTTCCGGTTTCATGGAAATTAGTTTGTAATTTTCCTTTTGATTAGATCAATTGTAAATAGGAATCATGATATAATTTTCTTTTGATTAGATCAATTGTAAATAGGATTTACGTTGTAACTTTTCCATTGATGAAGAATTGTTCTTCATATTTTTTTTAAGAAAAGTTCTTAATTTTTTTTAATAAAAAAAAAATGTGGAGACGGGACCGTACGGACGAGACCGTACGGATCCGTACGGACCGATCCGTACGGACGGCCGGTGACCGTACGGACGCCGCCGGCGGGCTGCAGTGGTCGATCGTCGGCCATGGTCGCCGCCCGGCAAGTGCTGCCTGCGTTGGCAGCACGCAGCCAACCCACATGGGTTGGGTTCGGACCCAGCTGGCCCAATTGTTGGGCCACCCAGTGATGGGCTGGGCCTGGTGCACTTGCTGGCTTGGAGACAGCCGGGCTGGGCCTGCTCATTTGGGCTGGTCTGGAGAAGAAGCAGGCTGGGCCTGCGTCACTTGGGCTGGGCACTGCCCAGCCGAGCAGCCACCCACGGAAAAAAAAAAAAAAAAGAAGTTTTTTTTAGATTTTTGAAATCTAATTTTTTTTTTGAATTTGAGAAATTCAAGGAGGAGCACCGCCACTTACAAGAAGACTCGAAGTTGGAGAATTGCAAGAAGACCCATTTTTTATTATTATTATTATTATTTTTATTTGGGTTGTAATTTTAGGTTTCCATGGAACCCGGCCAAGTTTTTCCATTTCGCTTGTGTTTGAATGTTTTTATTATGTTGATGATAATTACATTACCATGCATATCGCATGTCATCTAAGATAGAAAAGTGCCTACCAATTTTGTATGTCATGCATCTTTGCGCATTTTTTTTCTCTAAAAATTGTTTTAGTAATTAAATTAATGCGTCTAGTCATAAATTTAATGAGATTAAATTTGAAATTAATTTAGCAAACGAATTTGCAAAATTAGTGGGTCAAATGTGAAATTTATAAAATTTAAGTGTTAAATTTTAAAAATATCACAATTGATTTAATTTATAATTTTAAATTGTTTAAAATTATAAAGGCTTAGTAATTTAAAGTGTTTAAATTTACTAAAGTTTATGAAACAAGAGTTGTTTTATAAATAAAATACACTTTTGCAAAATAATGAGTGGGAGTGGGTAATATGACAATATAAACCCAAGGTCTCCACCGTTAGTACAACACCGTGAGTTTTTAATAGTGCCTAGAGATGCTTTGATTTCATCCTCCCTACGGAAGGTGTCTATTAAATACAATACCAAGGTTGTCTTCCATGAGATAGGATTTTAAGATGTATTTTAGAATTGACCTACCCTACGGCGGCAATTTCTAAGTTAAGTCTAAAAAATCTAATACGGTGGGTTACACTCATAAAGAGATAATTAAATTAGTTAATTATTTTCTTGACCAAAAATTAAAGGAAATTAATAAGTATTAGAAATATGAGATATTTCGGATAATATTTATTAATTGAGAATGTCTCACTTTTAATTAGCAATTATTTGACCTACCCTACGGCGGCACTTAGTTGTGGTGATTAAAATTCCTTAGGCATTTAAAGTAAACATGTGTTGTGTATTTTAATATGTGCATTCATGCATCATATTTACTTTGCCTTAAATTTTGTTACGATATTTATGCAATTATTTATTGAAAAATGTTTCTTAATTATTTTCAGCAAATATGTCAAACCCGATTTTCTCACTTCTCGCATCTCAAGTTTTAACTGGTGAAAACTTTGTCAAATGGAAAAGCAACATGAACATTCTCTTGATAAATGAAAACTACCATTTTGTCCTTAAGGAGGATTGTCCTCCAGTGCCTCCGGCCAATGCCTCTAAGACTGTCTTAGACAAATACGACCGTTGGGTTGTCGCAAACAACAAGGCCCGCTGCTACTTGTTAGCGACAATGAATGAAGTGCTTAGAGCTAAGCACGAGGCCTTTGAGACTGCTAGCGAGATTATGGAATCTTTGCAAAACATGTTTGGACGCCCCTCCGATCAAGCCCGTCACGAAGCTGTGAAAGCCGTTATGAATGGCAAAATGAAGAATGGTTCTTCAGTTCGTGAACACGTCCTTAAAATGATTCATCATTTTAACGAGGCTGAAATCAATGGTGCGAACATTGATGAAAAGACCCAAGTTGGCATGATCTTGGAGACACTATCTCCCGCTTTTCTCCAATTCAGAACAAACTACGTCATGAACCATAAGATGTGTAATCTGACGGAACTTCTGAACGAGCTGCAAACCTATGAGAACCTTATCGATGATAAGGGTGGCAAGGCAAATGTTGCTGAAGCCAATGCAGCTGAGGGGAAGGCTTCTTCTTCAAAGAATAAAAAGAAGAAGAAAAATGTGGGAAAACATAAGGGCAAAAAGAAGATCCAAAAGAAGAAGGGGAAGGCTGCTGAACCTAAACCTAAGGGAAAATGTTTCCATTGTGATCAAGACGGCCATTGGAAAATGAACTGTAAGAAGTACCTTGATGAGCTGAAAAACAAGAAGAAACAAGGTAAATCAGATTTACTAGTCATGGAAACATGCTTAGTTGAGAATGATTTCTCAAGCTGGATTATTGATTCAGGGGCATCTAACCATGTTTGTGTTTCTTTGCAGATGCTTGAGTCATCTAAGGATCTTGAAGAGGGAGTTTTCACGATGAGAGTTGGCAATGGGGAAAGACTATCAGCGACAGCAGTAAGGACAGTGCGACTGTCATTTAATAATAATAAATATTTGTTTTTGAACAATGTTTATTTCATTCCGGATTTCAAACGGAATTTGATTTCGGTTTCTAAGTTAGTTGAACAATTTATTTCGGTTTCTTTTAAAGTTGACTCTGTTTCAATTTATAAGAATGGTATGAATATTTGTTCTGGTTATGTGGATAATGGTCTATATTTTGTTAAACCAATTTCCAATAACTTACTTCAAACCGAAATGTTTAAAGTCGCTGAACCAACCCCTAAAAGAAGAAAGATTTCTAATGACAAAGATGACACATATTTGTGGCATTTAAGGCTTGGTCACATTAACATAGATAGGATAGAAAGACTAGCAAAGGATGGTCCTTTGAGAGAGCTAAAAGTTAGCACTCTACCAGTCTGTGAATCCTATCTAGAAGGTAAAATGACAAAAAGGCCTTTTTCGGCTAAAGGTGAAAGAGCAAAAACACCTCTAGAGATCATACATACTGATGTATGTGGCCCTTTGAATGTCAAAGCTAGAGGGAGCTATGAATACTTTGTCACATTTATTGATGATTATTCAAGATACGGATATGCATACCTGATGCAAAGAAAATCCGAGACCTTTGAAAAGTTCAAAGAATTCCGTGCTGAAGTTGAAAAGCAACTCAGCAAATCAATCAAAACTCTTCGATCAGATCGAGGAGGAGAATACCTAGATTATGAATTTAAGGACCACTTGATTGAAAATGGAATATTGTCGCAGCTCACGGCACCTGGAACACCACAACAAAATGGTGTAGCTGAAAGAAGAAATCGTACTTTGCTTGACATGATAAGATCAATGTTGAGCTATTCTTCTTTGCCTACCTCATTTTGGGGATATGCGCTACAAACAGCTGTATATATTCTGAATTTAGTTCCATCTAAGTCAATCTCTAAGACTCCCCTAGAGTTGTGGAACGGTCGCAAACCTAGTTTGAGACACATCCGCATATGGGGGTGCCCAGCACATGTGCTAAAGGGAAAGACTGGGAAGTTGGAACCTCGCTCGGAGGTATGCATGTTTGTGGGCTACCCTAAAGGAACGAGAGGAGGTCTGTTTTATAGCACTCAAGATAACAAAGTATTTGTGTCGACAAATGCTACGTTTCTTGAGCATAACTATATGGCAGATTTCAAACCAAAGAGTAAAGTGGTTTTGGAAGAGTTGCTGGCTGATAAGATCGGCCCCACACCAACAACAGTTGTTGAACGACAAACAGAAGAGATCACTACTCGAGATCAAACACCACAGCCACCACGACGTAGTGGGAGGGAAATAAGATTGCCCATCCGCTATCGTGAAGATGAAGAAGCACAAGTTGCAGTCACCGATGGCAGTGATGATGATCCATTGACATATAAGATGGCAATGGATGATGTTGATCAAGAGAAATGGCAAGAAGCCATGAAACTCGAAATGGAGTCTATGTACTCCAATTCAGTCTGGGAGCTTGTGGATCTACCAGAAGGCGTTAAGCCTATTGGTTGCAAATGGATCTATAAGAAAAAGAGAGGAGCCGATGGGAAAGTAGAGACTTTCAAAGCTAGGCTGGTGGCAAAGGGTTTTACCCAAAAGGAATGAGTAGACTATGAGGATACTTTTTCTCCAGTAGCCATTCTAAAATCCATTTGGATTCTCTTGTCTATTGCTGCTCATTATGACTATGAGATATGGCAAATGGATGTCAAGACGGCGTTCTTAAACGGTCATCTTGAAGAGACCATTCATATGGTCCAACCAGAGGGTTTTGTGGTCAAAGGCCAAGAGCAGAAAGTCTGCAAACTGCAAAGGTCCATTTATGGACTTAAGCAGGCTTCTAGATCTTGGAACATTAGATTTAACGAGGCCATAAAGTCTTATGGTTTTGAACAAAATCTGGATGAACCTTGTGTCTATAAGCAGATAGAAGGAAATAAAGTGGTCTTTTTAGTTCTTTATGTAGATGATATTCTACTCATTGGGAATGATGTAGAATCTTTATCAAAGATAAAGAACTGGCTAGCCAGCCAATTCCAAATGAAGGATTTGGGAGAAGCAAGCTACATTCTTGGTATCCAGATAATACGGGATCGCAAGAATAGGCTTCTGGTATTGTCTCAAGCTTCGTACATTGATAAGGTGCTTATCAGATTTGCGATGCAGAACTCCAAGAAAGGGAACTTGCCTTCTCGACACGGAGTTCATCTCTCTAAAGAGCAGTGTCCTAAAACACCGCAAGAAGAGGAGAATATGAGACGAATTCCATATGCATCGGCAGTTGGTAGTCTAATGTATGCAATGTTGTGTACCAGACTTGACATATGCTTTGCAGTGGGAGTGGTTAGTCGATACCAGTCAAACCCAGGATTAGATCACTGGGTGGCAGTCAAGCATATTCTCAAATATTTGAGAAGGACGAGAAACTATATGCTTGTATATTCTAGTAGGGATTTGATACCTATTGGATATACAGATTCTGATTTTCAATCAGATAGAGACTCTCGGAAGTCTACCTCAGGGGCGGTGTTCACTTTGGGAAGTGGAGCCATTATATGGAGGAGTATCAAGCAAACTTGTATTGCTGATTCAACCATGGAGGCTGAATATGTAGCAGCTTGTGAAGCAGCTAAAGAGGCAGTCTGGCTTCGCAAATTCTTGAAAGATCTGGAAGTTGTTCCAGATATGCATGAGCCAATTAGACTCTGTTGTGATAACAGTGGAGCAGTGGCCAACGCCAAAGAACCCAGATATCACCGCAAAGGAAAGCATATAGAGAGGAAATTTCACTTGGTGAGAGAGATTGTCAGTAGAGAAGACGTTTCAGTTGAGAAGATCGCATCTGCGAATAACATAGCTGATCCGTTTACCAAGACATTACCAGCTCGGAATTTTGAACAACATCTTGAAGGGATGGGACTTAAAGACATGTCACATTTGCTTTAGGGCAAGTGGGAGATTGTTGGGATATGTGCCCATAAACAAATGAGATGTATTATTTTGCTGATTTAATTTGAGGATTTTTTCAATATTATTTTTGCATGCATGTTTAGATGCTTTATAAATATCGAAAACCCTAGATTATTTAAATGTAACTTTAAATATTGTATATAAGTGTTATATACATGAGGATAATATTTAAAGTAAAATAATTTAAATCTGTCCGTAATTAAAAATTAAAGTTGGGATCTTTAATTTAAAATTACTAGCGCGGTTCATTACATTCTGAATGAAATGATCTTATCCGGATTGTTAATAATGAGATTATTGAAATGAAAGCGCTTTATATAATTTTGATTATATAGGACTGGAACACGATTAATTATGAATCTCTAATAATTTCCGTTGTCATATAGAGCATTCAAAATTAATCAATGATGGTCATATATGAATCGATCTTAATTCTGAGTAATTAATAGACTCCTATTTATTGTATCATATTTTTTGACATATCGAGCAATGACACAAATGAATAGTGTCAAATTCTTGGTATATTGGAAATATAATATAATAAGTAGCCGGGAATATTAATATACAAGATGAAATCCATTCCTTCGTGAAGAAGTTAGATGGACGGTTCCCTTAAGTGTTGATTCGGGACTTGAATAATAAGAGCGCTCAATTTATGATTAGATCATAAATATATTATTCGTTAGAGAATCAATGGTACTTAAGGAGAAAGATATAATTAAAGAGGTTAACGGAAAATACCTAGCTTTAATTATGAACCGTTTATGGAGGATTGATTTATATGTAGTGACTATATCAGTGGGCAATTCAAATCATTGAATATAATTAATTTTATAATTTTAAGAGTGCAATTCCAAATTTTTAGTGGAATAATTTGGAATTAATAATTTTGATATTTTAATTAAGGTGTTAATTAATTGTCAAAATTATTGGAGCTTAAAATTATAAAGTCCATAGTTCCTCTCAACGGCTCCATTAAATCATGTGAACATTATTTTATGTTGGGTTAAAATATTAATTTAGAATTGAGAATTCTGTATTAATATTTACACAACAAATTAATTAGATTAATTTGTATTTTAAATAATATGATTATTTAAAATAAATTTAAAATAGTTTTAAATTTAAAGATTATACAATGTGGTACGGACCACATCGTAGTTGTGCACCTCAGGGTGGTTCACATAATATCCACAGAGTGTATGTGGAATTTTGAATCTTAAATTTTGAAGTTTGATATTTGTGGAACTAAATATATCAGTTATAATATTTTGAATAGTTCAAAATTAAAAAAAAAAAAAAAGAAAAAAAAAAGAAAAAGAGGATAACTGATATATTATGGGAGAGAGATTTTCTCTCTCCCATGACCATGATACACGCCCACTATAGGAAGATAGTGGGCGTGCAATTAGCTCCACAAAAGGAGATATATATGTTTGAATTAATTAATTAATTAATTAATTTAAATATATATATATAAAAGAGGAGTGTCAGTTATTTCTCTGTAATACCAAAAAGTGGGTATATACGATGTATCTAAAAGAAAGGGAAGATATATTTAATTCCTTTTTGACAGAGAAAAGAAAATATACGTAACTTTTTCCTCAGAGAGTTTCTTCTCCTCTTCTCCTTCACTTTGTCTCATGAGTTGAGAATACAAAGTGAATCAAAAATTCAAGTGTGTGATCAAACCCAAATTCAGAAACGCCCACTCGTTTCCAGTTCATCGTGATTCGGAGAACGTTGAGAAAGAATTGTTGGTGTTTCGAAGGATTTGGAGTTCTCAAGAAGATTGGTGTTTTCCAAAAGATTTGAAGTACTTAAGAAGGTTCTTGAAGGAGATCAAGAATTTCAAACGACCTAATCGGACAACGGTCAATCTCTAAACTTTCTTCTTAATTTATTTTATTAAATTAATATAAATATTGTCGCCGGAAAAATTTTTGAGAAAAATTTTTATATGTGCGATTTGATCCATACCATGCTTCCGCTAAAATTTTGAAAAACTGGTTTTCGAAACCAACAGATAGATCAGCCGTGCCTATGTCCCAAGAAGACGGCTTGGACAAAGATGAATTTGTGTCTGTCAAAAATGACCGTATTGTTGACAAAATGTCAGTGGTTGTGTACCAAGATGACCGCTCGGAGAAACTGAAGTCTATTTTGGGAGATGTTAAGCTTTGGGAAGAAAGTAATGGCCGTCCAACACCTTTATTACTCAAATTGATGAGGTGAGTTAAAAGTTCCTTCAATCATCACCAATTAACTTTAAATATGCATGTATATTATGCATAAATTAGGCTTTTAATGGTTCATAGTTAAAAACCCCTTCTCTTTGTATTAGATTTATTATGCTAATTGGAAGAATCTTCAAAATGCAATTAGTTTTTTCAATATTTGATCTCACAGGGACATGATTGACGGGCTTGATCATCTGAATGAATTGGATATAATTCACCGAGATTTGAAGCCCCATAACATTTTAATAAGCAAGGAAGAATCAAACTTATGTGCAAAGCTTTCTAACATGGGCATCAGCAGAATCCTTCGTGAGAGTAAGTCTACCTTGAGTAACAAAAATACTAGTACGTACTCTCATTTCCCTATTTTAAACATTCCGTATAGATATACATATTGACACATTTTTTTACCTGTTCAAGCTAATTCTGTCATTCTGATCCTGAGCATTCCAATTGATTCTAGAGTTACATTATGCTTAAAGAACTCGCTAGCTAGAAAATTAAGAGTTCAACATGTTAGTTAAGGCAATGAGTATTACTTACGTTGAGCCACTAGGGCTGGTTCAGTTGGTGGGGGAAGGGGGTTTGGGGTTCGGTATGTAATGATTCATGCCTTCTTTTGATAATAGTTTTACTCTTAGGCTTTACTCTAAAGGGCCTCATACCATTAGGACGTTTTTTTTTTTTTTTTTTTTTTTTGACTTAAAACCATCACATATATCCATTCCTAAGCGATGTAGGTCTGCACAGCTTACTATTTTCCTTATAGGGATTAATAACTGTCATAATCACCCTTCTTTTTGGGACCTAATATCCTTGTTGGCCACACTTGTAACGACCCGCCTAGCACAGGCCGTTACCTTACATACATACATACTTACTTACTTAGCAAAACACAGCGGAAATTTTTTTTTAATACAATATTTAAAAGCATGCAACTTATAAAACATGTCTCAAATCAAGGTATTCACATAATATAAATACTTAGAAGCAAAACGCGTAGCGACTTGTCTTCCCATGATTTCACAGTATGCTCCGCCACGCTCTTCCATCTTGTATCACACATTGCTGACAGGTTGCTTACCTACAGCATAGACGTAAGACAGTGAGCTTTCGCTCAGCAAGTACAACTATCTAATCCGCGTCATACACATAACCTCATCATGCACAATCTAACTTAACAATAACATGGCGTCGCATACTAACTCATAGCATCATTCATAATAGCGTAACCTAACAATGCCTAGCATATGCATGGTCCAGTTATGCTCGTATTTCACTTTCTTTACTTATTCTTATCTTACTTATCTTTCTTTTGGGCCCTTACTTGAGTGTTCATACCCGACGCGCAATTATGGAGTGGTTGGGACGACCAGTCCAAGTCCAACTCAATCCATAGTCCAACCCGACCTCGGACGGGTGGTACGATACTAGCAAGCTTGCTTGCCTTATTTCTTTCTTGAGCTTATTAGTTTGATAATGATTAGTGAACATGCATCGTGATGTCACGTAATCTTAATTCATACTAACATCGTTCTCTTACTTAACACGTTTTCTTACTTTTCTTACATCATATCAATATCATATTTCAACATTTAGCATAGCACGACAAGTCGCATATAACATGGCAAACAGCATATTACATAATAGCACAACGCATACAATTGACATACACCCCTAGCATACGTCTATCATACTTAGGTAAGTACCAGTTAGAGCCTATGCTGTAGGCGGAGTTGTACTTTCCTCTCTTGCTATGTCCTCCAAGCCGTCATTCCTCCTCTAAGTACAATTGCAGGTTTCTTCCTGCTTGAGGAAGGACATAGGTAAGAGTTAACATCATGGAATATTGGTGACTCAACCAACATGCCTACTTAACCCTAGTTGTATGTCCCCAATACCTGATATCCTATTTGGTCACAAATAGTTATCCTGCTGCTTAGGAATAATCAAATTTTGATTATTCCTTAAGAGGCTACGTTGGATAATCTCTTGGGCTAGACCCTTGACATACTGCTAAGTTTTCTTAAAAACCTTGGGTTTTACTCTTATATTATAATTTATTGGGTTAATTTTGTTGACTCTCTTCTCTTGGCCCAGTTCTAGGTTCTTGGTATTCCTTAGGGTTACATTGGATAACCCTTAAGGTTTCACTTAGTTGAATGTTGGGTCAACCAAAGTCAATGTTTAGTTAACTAATGGTCAACCCTTAGTTAACTATGGTCAACCCTTTGGGGTCAATCTTGGGCTTTGGGGCTAAGCCCAGTAACTCGGGTATTATTCCCGGTTACGGTCCGTAATCGGCTTGATTACCAATTTTTATCTTGAAAATTCCTTTTTCTTATCTTTTTGCTATTTCGAGTGATTTAACTTAAAAACCCTTTAAATCTTTTTGTAAAAAATTCCTATCTTTGAAATGGATCTTTATAAAAATCGTTTAAGGTTGAAAACTGTCTTTGGAACAGTTCTCATAATTAAAAACAACGGTTTTAAACAAAATACAGTTTTTCGGAAACGTTTGTAAAAATTCATGTGCAGGAATTTTCGGTTCCCTGCACACTCCTCAGAAAACAGTGTCAGTTTAAAAATCTACTCCGAATTTGAAAAAATTGTCTTCACAAAAGTTGTTGCTCTCGAAAAATGCTAAAACTTCCGTGTTTTGTAAAAAATCCGGTTCAGCTTATATTTTTGTCAGTTTTCATTTGAAATTGGCTGATCATCAAAACTGGGTCTGGGCAGACCAGCCTCGGATTTTTATAAAAACGGAGGCCATTGAAGCCTCATTTTGGAATTCTGCCCACCTTGCCCCCTAGGAAAAATCATTATGAGCAACTTTTGTGTTTTACGTTTTACCCAATTCGGCCTCTAAAGGCATCAAATTTTCACTTTTCCGAGATTGGCTAATTTTGAATCCGAACTGGCAGTTTCGGTTGTTAAGTCCGGTTTACGTCCTTTTTCGCAAAGTTTAACTCGACCGACCACTTCGGGAGCCTAGATAACACACATGCAGTGTTTCTAATGTCCCACATGGACCCATAAGCGGCTCAAACGGATCCATGCAAACCAAACCCGAAAAGCCTAAATCCTAGGTTTGCATGGTTCTAACTTGTTGCAATCCATTCAAACAAGCATCTAGCATACACCCTTAAGCTAGCAACCATCATGCACTGCCTAGGGCAGATTTTTGGACCAAAATCAGGGGACACACAACATCTACATCTAGCATGCAATTTATCAATCAACAAGCACAAATCAAGCAAGAATTTAAGCAAAACACCCTAAATCACCTAATCAAGCACATACTAACCAACTAGGGCAAGAAATTTAAAGTGGACTTATGTCCTTACAAAACCAAATTGAAACACAAATAAAATTCTAAATTGAACTCAAATGAAGGATTAAGGCTCAAGAATTTACCTTAGACTAAAGTTAGGGTTTGGTCATAAAAATCTCTTTCTCCCCCTAGTTCCCCCTTGCCCACGGCTTCCACCCCAATTTGGGTACCAAAAATTTTGGTTGGTCATTTGGTTGCTCCACTCCAAAACCAAACTCCACCACAAGGTTTGCCCTCAAAATTTTTCAACTTTCCCTCTCCTTTTTCTCCTCCCCTCACTCTCGGCCACAACACCCAAAGTGATCCAAAAATTTTCAAACTTTTTCTTGGCTTTCCCTAGAGCAAAACCAAACTCCCCTAAGTAAAAGCCCTCAAGAAATTTTGATTTTTCTCTCCTCCCTCTCTCACTCTTGGCTGCGGTTTTTCAAGAAGAAGAATGGTAAGAATTTCCCCAAGCTTTTCAATAAAAGTGAATGGAACCCACCTCTATTTATAGAGGTTTGAAACTTTCCAAAAATTCCACAAAAACCCCAAAATTTTTAATAATTCCTTGAGGAACTAGCGAGGTGGCCGGCCAAGGGGTGCTAGAAGCATCCAAAAATACTTTCCAAGCTTGAAAAAAAATTATGATATCATAATTATAAAGTTAAGTGATGTCATCCCCCCTTTAAAGCCTTGTTTGGCTAATTGTCTCTAAAAATAGCCCATTTTTATGCTACACAGATATTTCTAATACTGTATTTCACTAATACACAGTATTTTTATACTGTACCACAGTACAAAATTTATCTGTGTAAAATTGGACAGTATAATTTTTTTCTTATTTTTCCGAGCCCTTTTTGCCTTTAATCTTAACTTGGTGTGCTTGATTTTCTAGGGTGATTTTAAGGTCTATTCTTGCTATCTAGCTCACAAAAATATTTTTCGCAGTATACTTTCCATACTGCACTTCAAAAAATTATAAAGTCAACCCGTTGACTTCTCTTAGTCAAACTTTGACTTTTTCGGTCAAAGTTGACTTTTTAGTCAAACCTCTGACCAATGTAGAATTAAACACTTTCTCGTCCTTTTCGACTCAAAAGGTTCGTTTCTAAGCTAAACAATCAATTTTGAGTCTTATTGACTCATAAGAACTCACAAAATCTTACAAAAACTCTAAATCGAGCTTTTTCATGAATATTGTAATAATGTGAAAATAATTCCTTAAAAGGAAATATGAACATTGAAAAATTAAGTATTACAACACTTTTGATTTGGTATACACTACCATTTTTAACGACTCATGCCTCCATTTAGTATGATATTGTCCGCTTTGAACCTCGGCCTACACAGTTTTCCTCTAAGGCTTAACCCTAAAAGACCTCATATTATTATAAGGTGATCTCTTTACTCAACTATCACATATATTGTAATACCTAGTTTTTCGATATTACTATTTCCTTTTAAAGGAATTTAATGTGTACCATGAAGGTAATTATGAAAAAGTTCGATTAAGAGTTTTGTTAAGTTTTGTGAATTCTTATGATTTTATAATATTCAAAAATGATTGCTTAGACTAACATGTGACCTTTTGAGTAAAAATGGAAGAAAAATTATATGATTTCATGTTGGTCAAAATTTGACCGAAAAAGTTAAAGTTGACCAAGAAAGTCAAAATTTGACTAGAATGGTCAAAGAGATGACTGTACAGTATTATGATGAGCAGTATGGAAAATATACTACAAAAACCGTCTTTACGGACAAAATAGCATGAATAGGATTTAAAACCATCATAGAAAAATCATGCATACCAAGTAGGAAATTAAGGGCAAAAGGGCTTTAAGAAAAAAGAAAAATTTTATACAGTCCATTTTTACACAGATGAATTTTGGACTGCAGTATAGTATAACAATACTGTGTATTAGTGAGCACAGTATTATAAATATCTGTGTTAGCCTAAAAGTGGACTGCATATTAAGTAAAAAGGCCAAACAAGCCTTAATAAGGCTTACATCATCTAATCCCAAATTATGACATCATTTATGGTATTAAAGAAAAGATGGAAAGAATTTGGGATGGTTCTAGACCATGAGTTAGCCAGCCACCTAAGGGGGTCATTGTGCAAATTTTTGTTTCTTCAAGGACTTTTGGGCAATTTTAAAGAGTTCATCATCACCTATAAATAGGTGATGGGTGTTGGCCATTTTATTCACAAAATTTGTGAAAGTTAGCCAAACTATGCCCAATTTTCTTATCCAAAAACCGAACCCAAGGAAGGAAAGAAAGAAGAGAGAAAATTAAAAACTCAAAGGGGAAACCTTAGGGGGGTGGTCAGATTTTACCTAGAACCAAGCCAAAGTTTGAAAAAAATTTTGGTACCCATTAGGCAAGGGGGGCCAATTGTGGGAAAGAAAAAGGGAAAAGGAAAAAGGTGAAGGAAGGAAGTGTTGGGAGGTGTGGCCGGACTTGTAAAGGACCAAGCAAGTGATCGGAAAAATTTTGGAACCCCATTGGTAGGGGAAGGCCGGTTGTGGAGTGCCAAGGAGAAAGGGAGAAAAAGTGGACCAAACCCTAACCTAGCCTTGTGTTAAATCAAGGTAATTTCCCTTAGCCCTAAACTTTTAAATTGAGCTTCAATTTGAAATTTAGGTGTATTTCAAGTTGAATTTGTAAGAGTATAAGCTCAATTTAATTTTATGCCCTAGTTTAGAAATAATTAAAATTGATGCTTGATTTAGGTGTAGGGTGGTTTATGTTGCTGAGTATGCACGATTTTATGCTGTGAATGCATGAACTTAAGGTTTACATGCTTAATGCTTGATATGGTTGTTTGTCCCCAAGTATGTGAATGATGTAGTGTGTGCATGCTAGGTTGATAGAAATGAATGGAATGATTTGATTCAACCTAGAACCCATGCAAACCTTAGGTGATGTAATTTCGTTAATGGTTTGCATGGATATGATCGGGTCACATGAATGTTGGGTTAGGATGTTAGAAAACACTGCATGTCTGCTTTCTAGGATCCCGCGTGTTCGGTTGAGTTAGATTGCACGAAATAGGACGTAAAACGAACTTAAGCCAAAAAACTATCAGTCCAGTTCGGGTGAAAACTGGCCAGTTTTCTGGAAAGTGAAATTTGAGACCCTTAGAGGCCGAATTGAGAAAAACATAAAACATAAAAGTTGTAGAGAATAGTTTTTCCTAGGGGCTAGCATGAACCGTTTTCCAAAATAAGGCTCCAACATCCTCGGTTTTTATGAAAATCCGAGCCTGATCGTGCCCAGACTTCATACACGGCTAAGTGGGTTCAACAGGGAATAAGAGCATGTTAGAGTCCGAACTGGGTTTTCTACAAAACATGAAAGTTGTAGGATTTTTCGAGATCTAAAACTTTTATGAAGACAACTTTTTCTAATTCAACCCAGATTTTTAAATAGAAATGGATTTCTAAAAACCGTGTACGAAACAGAAATGAATATTTTTAATAATTTGATCGTGCAAATTGTTCTAACGGCAGTTTTCAGTACTTAATAATTTTTATAAAGCCCCACCTTAAGAACCATGAATTTTTATAAGTTAATTGATGGATTTTTGGATTTAATTTACCAAATTTTCCAAGACAAAAGAAATTGGATTTTTAAAGCCAAAATTGATAACAAGACGATGACGGATGGTAACCGGGAAGGATACCCAAGTTACTGAGCTTGGCCTAAAGCCCAAGTTTGACCCCATAGAATATTGACTTTAGTTAACCTAGTTTGACCACCTCAAGGGTTATCCAATGTAACCTAATAGGATACCAAGTTTAATAATAGGCTAAGACTTAGGGTTACTTGTAATAACCCAATGGATTATGGATTAAGAATATTAAGGCATATGCCCAAGGTTAGGATGGTAACCTAACCCTATTTGTATGTATGTGGGCTTAGTACCTAAGGTTACTTTATGTAACCTCATAAGTTATAATCCATATTTGGTTAACCTTAAACAATATGGTTACTTATTGTAACCAAGTGAGATATCTTGTGCATGGGGGACATATAACTAAGGTTATGTGTGAATGTTGGTTAGGTCGCTAACATTTTATGGTTTTAAATCCTTACCTATGTCCTTCATTATAGCAGGAGGTAACCTGCTGTTGCATCCTGACGTGGAGCAGCATATTACTAGATATAGTAGACAAGGTAAGTACAACTCCGCCTATAATATAGGCTTTTGTTGTGATACTTACCTAAGTATGTTCGATGTATGCTATGAATTATGTTTGATGTGTATTATGAAGTATGCTATGATGTAGGTTGTGATATATGTTAGAATTATGCGATGCTAGGATATGATATGTTAAGATGACATTATGGCTAAGATATAAATTATGTATGAGTGACATCATGAGGCATGCTCACTAATGTTTATGATAAGAACAAGATCAAGAATGACATAATGAAAAGTAAGTAAGATGGCAAGCAAGTTGCCTGTGTCATACCAACCCGCTCATAGGTTGGGTTGGACTATGGTTTGAGTTGGAAATGGACTGGCCGCCCCAACCACTCCATAGTTGCGCACCCAATACGGACACTTATGACAAGGGACCCATAAGCAAGATAAGTTATTAAAGAAAGTTAAGAAGGAATAAGAAAGCATAATAAGAGTATAATCGGTTCATGCATATATTATGCTATCATATGTTAAGTTATGACATGATATGCTATGCTATGATATGAGATGTTACGATATGTTATGTTTGTATGGTGTCACGGCATATAGTAGTTGTACTTACTAAGCGAAAGCTCATTGTCTTACGTCTATGCTATAGGTAAGTAACCTACGGGCAACCTCTGATACAAGATGAAGGAGCGTGGCAGGGCGAGCTGTGAAATGTGGGAATGTTAGCCGCTATGCGTTTTGTCCTTTTATGTATATTATTTGATATTAGAACATCTTTAATTACTTATCATTATACGCTCATACGCACCGTATAAAAAAAATTTTCCGCTATTTCCACTAAATAAGTAAGCATGTCACGTCAAGTATGTATATATGTACGGTAACGGCCTGTACTAGGCGGGTCATTACATATATCCATTCCCAAATGATGTGGGATTACAAAGTTTATCCTTTTTCTTATAGGGAATAATAACTATCACATAAGGCATGAGTTATTACAAAATGGTATCAGCGCCTATACCCAACCGGAATTATAGCTAACGAGGACATTGGTTCTCAAAAAGTGGTGTGATTGTGACAGTCATCAGTCCCTATAAGAAAAATGGGTAAACTACGCGATCTCATATCGTTTGAGAATGAATATGTGTGATGATTCATAAGTAAAGAGATCACATAATAATGGTATGAGTTTTGAGTAAACCTTAAGGGCAAAACTGTGTGAGTCAAGGCCTAAACAAATAATTTTATACCAAAAGGAGATATGAGTCATTACACAGTAAGTCCAATGTTCAATCTTTGATAAATATTAAAAAAAAAAATTGTTGGTTAGAATGGGAGTTGGGTACTTACCAATAAAAAATGTATATATACATTTGTCAATATATACTTTAACACTCGTTTGAGCCAATTGAACATAACCTGTCGGGTAATCACAGTGGACTAGATTTCAAAATGATTAATTTGGTTTCTCCTGGATCCACATCTAATTTGTGATGTCTAACCAATAATATTATATCATGTTATCTTAAAAAGTTTAAAATGCTTTATAACTGATTATTTTATATCCTAAAACCTAACTTATTTCAATGATGTATCAAAATACAATTGGTTAGATACCATTTGAGATACCAAAATTAAATAGGAGATGTCAATCCATCTTGTCCTTAGAAAAAATGCATTTGCCTTTTGGAAACACAAGTGGTCATATATTGTAGCTAGTAGCTACCGCGATTTGATGATGTTTGATAACATTTTTGCTTAACCTAGTTTTAACTGCTTCTAACTCTTTACAATAACAATCTCATATATGTTTACTATAGATTGTCAAACCATTGGCTGGTCAGCGCCTGAAAAGCTTAAAACTGGCGGACGCCAAAAGCGTGAAATGGATATGTTTAGTCTGGGTTGCGTCCTCTCTTATTGCGTCACTCGCGGTAGGCATCCATTTGGGGATCATGCTGAACGTGAGAAGAATATTCTGGACAACAATATAAAGAACCTGAATTTAATACAGGATTTCCCTGAAGCTTTTGATCTTATTCGTTCTTTGTTAGAAAACGATCTTGAGAAAAGGTGAGATTATATGGTTTCCTTTTAACGTGGATTCTACAAGATGCCTTTTGAAGCTAATTAACAGTCATAACGTCATCCCATGTTGTGACAGTGCCTTTCCATTGTACCAAGGATTGGAATGAAGGTTTAAAAGTTTTACTTGCAAAGGAAGAAATTCAGCACCTAGCATGAAATCCTCAATTCTTGACGAAAATTACAGTTCTTCTCTTAATTCTTTGCAGGCCAAAAGCAGCTGAGGTGTTGTGCCATCCAATATTCTGGGATTCGGAGAAGAGACTTTCTTTCCTTAGTGACACTAGTGATCAAGTTGGCAAGAACTCTGAGCTTTCCGAAGCACTCGAATATATTGCATGCATAGTTTTAGGTAGGGCTGGCAATTCGTGTTAAACATGTCAATCGTGTCAGCCCATTTCCGGCCCATTTATTTTCGTGTTAAACGTGTCGACCCAATTTCGACTCAATTATTAATCGTGCGGTCCAAACCCATTTATTACGTGTTGTTCTTGTGTCATGTCACCGTGTCATGTCCGAATAATTTGAAAATTCTAACAAATAATTTAAAAATTCTAATATAAATGTGTTAATCGTGTTAATCGTGTCAACTCATTTCCGACCCATTTATTTTCGTATTAAACGTGTCGACCCAATTTCGACCCAATTATTAATCGTGCGGTCCAAACCCATTTATTACGTGTCGTTCTCGTGTCGTGTCCGAAATTGCCGGCCCTAGTTTTAGGTACAAAACGGATAATGTGGAGAGAGACGGTTCTAGGATGGAACAACAAGGTGGATAACAAGATATATGTGAAAGGCAAATACGACTTTAGCAAAGTAAGCGATTTGTTGCGACTGATTCAAAACATGTTCAAGAATCGTGAACAACTTCCACAAGATATTCAGGTGATGATTGCAATACTATATTGTATGAATATGATACATCTTCAGACACTATTTAAGTTCTTCAGGGTTAATATTCACTTGGTTTGCTTTGCTTGTGAATGTTTCAGACACTTGTCAGACCATCATATGAAGGAGTCGATGACTATTTTACGAGTCGTTTCCCAAAGCTTTTGATTGAAGTTTACAAAGTGGTAGACAAATATTGTAAAGAAGAGAAGCACTTCAGCAAGTATTTCACCGTTGCTAACTGAGGGTCGAGAGGAACTAGACTTCGACTGCAAGCATACATATGAACTCAAGACAATTGCTAATTAGCCAATTCTTTAAAATTAATTATACTCTCCGTAAAATGTCCTCTTATTCCAAAATAAAATTCCCTAAAACTAGAACATTTTGTGCTTAATGTAATAATTTATTCAATGTTTCATTTGTTAAACTTAAAAACCTTTTGTCAATTTTAGTGTCAAGGACTTCAATTGATTAAAAAACAAAAAACAAAATTTTAGGGGCTACTTTATCAAAATTAAGATTTCAGATACCAAAATGGCATAATGTTTATAGTTCAATTACTATTTTCTTTTTTAAACATTTCAATTTTCCATTGCGAGAAGATACTTATGCTGATTCCTTATTTACAGGCTAATGTTTAATATCAACATGAGGATTCTATCTAACTCATTTCTCTCTCTTTTTTATAATTTTTAAATTGGGGTGGGAGATTCGCACTCTTCACCTTTTACACACACGCACACACCTATCTACCTCTTTTCTCTCTTTTTTTTTTAATTTTTTTAATTTTTTATTTTTGATAAATTAGGGTGGGCAATTCGCACTTTTCACTTTTTACACACACACTTCTAACTCTTTTCTCTTTTTCTTTCTTTTTTTTTTTTTAAATTAAGGTGAGAGATTTGCACTCTTCACCATTTGACGAAGTTAAGTGTTGAATTACTGTGAAATCAAGATATTTTATAAAAATTACACTATATTTTACAAATATTGATATTTTTATAAATATATTACACCTAAAATATATTTTGATGCCCTCATACGCTAAAAAAATAGTACTTCACTGTATTTTTGTTTTTGTTTTTTGTTTTTTGTTTTTGTTTTGTTTTGTTTTTTTTTTTTTTTTTTTTGGTACTAAAAAAAGAATTTAATAGTGATTTTATCATTTTTTTTTTTTTTAAGTTCACGTGCAAAATCCGGAATTTGAAATTAATCCGGAATGGGGCAATTCATCTGCACGACCAATTGTACGCGCCCTCAGGCGCGTTTCGAAGCCGTGAGATCGCATCATGCCTGACAAAGGCGCGTTTGGAGCAGGCCTATGTCAGCTTTAAGTCCAGCCAGAAGCCGCCACGCGTCCCGCTTAGCATTACTCCTGATTCCATGTCACGTGCTCCACAGGAAGCTTGTGCACCCGCGTTCTCCATCTGGCCCACGTGCTACGCGTGTCCAGCAGCTTTTGTGCACCCAACCATGGGTCGACACTTGTCAGATCATGTCAAAGGGGTATTCCACCCTTATCTTGATGGAACTCATTCCTTTGCTGCTTTCTCCTCTTTCTATTCTTTTTCTTCTTTGTAGATGCACAAGTCCATCGCCCACTTCACTCCTCTCTCTGTCTGTCCGTCCCTCTCTCTCTCTCTGTCTCTCAAGCAGAAAGCACAGCAAATAAGGCAACTCAGGTCTAAAGGGTTGGGTTTGTCTCCATCATCCATGGTGGGAAAAGAAACGCTATTTTTCCCACGAGTGTTCGGAAAATTAGTGGCTCGCACAAGCTAAACTGCTGTCTTTTCTTCAACCATATTATCATCTTTTAGATATAGATACCACCATTTTCATTTTTCCACCCGCTGTTCTCTTCTTTTGTTTTCCTCCTTTCTGGTTAAAATCTGCCCATGTAATTAGTTGAGCTCTTGTACTTTCATAGTTGATCAGATCTGAATACTTTAATTATCAACTTTCTTTTTTCATTAAGGAAAAAAAAGTAATTCAACACTCTGTTTGATCTTGATACGAAGTTTATCTAGATGTCATACTCCAATCCATCTCGCACCTATGCTTCCTTTGACTCCCTCCCCCAAGAGGTACTGATTTTCTCAGGTTCTTTTATATATTCCAACTGTTTTAATATCACTGCTCCTTTAATCTTACCCATTTAGTCCATTTCTTTTCTTATAATCTTAAAGGAAGCTGTCACTGCTGCTGTACGCGCTATCAAGAATCTGGTACAATATTACTTCTTTCAATATGTTTTAGCTATTTATGTTTATCTCAAATTATATTTGTCATTATCAGTATCCTATCGTGCACGGTGATGGAGTCAGAAATTTTTTTCGGGGAGACGTGAGTCGAACTAAATTTTAAATTAAAAAATTATTTCATTTTATATTTTTCTTTTCTTCTTATGTAAAATTTATATTCTAAAATAATCAACTTTAAGAAGTTTAAAATACAAATTTAAGTAGTCTTGTCATTAAATTTTTATTTATTTGAGATTTTAAATATGAAAAAATGTATATTTATCAATGAAATGTTGGGGCATAAGTGAAATTTTTTTGAAAAATCTCAATAAATTTTATAATTTCAAAATTGAGAGGGGACAAATTAGGTACTTGATTGAAAAAGTTTATGGAATAGGGGTATTAAATTGAAGGAATCCATGGGGCCACTGGGCGCAGCTGCCCCCGGACCGAATGTGGCTCCGCCACCGATTGTACATAATCCTTCAAGCTTTTTGGTATGCTTTTTCTTTTTCTTCAATTACCGTTTAATGTTTAATACCTGTTGTCTGTAATTATTTCACAGAATGAAAATCGCACTCCACGGGGAACTGAGCTTTCGAGAAATATTGTAAGGGACGTCGATGAACACGTAAGTTATCATTCATGTACAGCAGCTTTAAGTAACTATGTTAAATGTCAACTTTAGAGATATATAGCTCATTATTAATATACATATGTATAGTACAAAGTCAAAGCTTCTAAACATCGAAAAACCATAAAAGGAAAGACGCGGACAAACTGTGTGTTGAAATGAAGAGATTTAGAACAAAGCAAAATTTGAAATGTTTTGGAGGAATAGACTATTTCTATTACTAAATTTCTTGGCTTAATATACAAAATGGGAGAAACCACTCCTATTTATGTAGTGTTCACAAGGGGTTCTAGAAATACAAATAGATACATATCCCACGATCACTATAACTAATTTTAACAACCATCTAGTCCAACTGCTTGAGTTATTACAATGAACTCTCTTGAAAAAGTACCCTCTAGAGTATGGAATAACAAATTTGGATTGGACACAACTATCATTAACTCAATAGTACACCCAAAATAAGCCAATTAGTTAGTAGGTCAAAAATCAAGTATGTCATCATGTTGCGTTTCTTTCTTTTCATTTGGAGCTTGTTTGGGTTCTGTTTCCGGACGGCATTTTGCCTTCTTAACTCCAAAACTCTAAAATTTACAACTCACTTTTCTTTCTCTTTTATTTTTAAGAAACTCAAATTTTAAAAGTCCATAACTTTTTTATTTTATATCGAAATGAGATGATTCTTGTGTCAAAATGCTCATAACGACAAGACGAACGAAACAATATTCATTTTGTAGATTATTTTTTTCCAAATACATTTTAAATTTTTGTACTATTTTTTACATCACAGTTCATTTATAATTCATTATTCAACCAAACACACATTTTCAAACCAACCTCCACAACTCCTTCTCTAGAAGTTCTCCCAAATAGGCCCTTAAGTACTAAATTATACCACTTCTTACTTTATAGGTTCCTTTATCTTCTTTGTTAGAAATCAGTCATGCACCATTTGCGCATGGTAAACAAAATTCTTTGCTAACCAGACGAGAGACCCAGTAAGAAGAATATTAAGTAAGCCTGTTAATAAGGAAATTAAACAAATTCTCTATTCTCATACATTAATGGGGAAAAACAAACAAACAAACAAACTTTTAATTTAAAAAAGTTACATGAGTTATATAAGTTTTCTACGTCTTAATAGCTCTCTATCTTCATTACCTTAGAGGATCAATTTTTAATTGCTATATTTATATGTGAGAAATTCTTTTAATCAGCTTCAAGAAGGAAGGACGTCTACATCCGATGAATGTCAGCTGCGGATAGGTAAAATGTTAGTGTTTTTATCGAAGGAAATTGGAAAAGGCAATTTTGGGACCGTTATCTATGAGGGGCGTTATGAACATAGACCAGTCGCTGTGAAACGCCTTCCCCGAAGTCATCATATTGTTGTTGATAGAGAAATTGAGCATCTCATAAAATCTGATCAATACCATAATATTGCACGGTATCATGGGATGGAATCTGATCAAGATTTTTATTATCTTGCTGTGGAGCGTTGTGATTGCAATTTGGATGACCTCATCCAAATGTATTCTGCGGATTCCTTTGGTCAATTTGAGCTTGTACGTGACGACTTTGATTCTGAGACTGTGTTTGAAGAAGACCGCTTGAAGAAGCTGCAGCGTAATTTGGGAAATGTTAAGCTTTGGGAAGGACATAAAGCCCGTCCATCACCTTTATTGCTGAAATTGATGAGGTTGGTTAAAAGTTTAAATATGTGTTATGCACATAGCTGAGGACAATCCTACTCAACTGGGCTTTTAATGATTTATCATTACATAGCATTCTCTTTGCATTAGATTTATCATGTTAATGGACATTGATCGTTTATGTGTATTTTCAACTATGAACTCACAGGGACATGGTTTCCGGACTTGTTGCTCTGCATGCGTTGAACATAATTCACCGAGACTTAAAGCCCAAAAGCATTTTGATAATGAAGGAAATATCGACTTTATGTGCAAAGCTTTCTGATATGGGCATCAGCAGAAGTCTCTCTGGGAATAAGTCTTATTTGACTAACCATAATACTGGCAAGTGCTATCGTTTCTCTATTTTAAACATCCTATACACACACACACACATGTTTTTAACATTGGTTGATCAAGCTAATTCTATCATTACAGTCTTGACTGATCTAACCACTTCTTCTTCTTCTTTTGAAATTCTGTTCTTACCACTTCTAGAGTTACTTTATGTCTGAAGAGCTAACTAGCCAGAAAATGTTGGTTTCCCATTTTAGTGAACTAGTTGAGAAGTAATCAGACCGACTACTACTACTTTAGCACGTGCATCACAATAATCTCTAATACCCATTTCATCCATAAATATGTTAGTCTCATTTTAAAAATATTTTGACAATGCACCTCCAAAAACATTTTTGCTTAACCTAGTTTTAACTGCTCCTCACTCCCTTCATTCTTAGTCTCATGCATGTTTCTGGGATCAACTTTAGGTTGCACCGCTACCGGCTGGAAGCCACGTGAACAACTTCTATGTCAACAACAAACGCGTGCAATGGATATGTTTAGTTTAGGTTGCATTCTCTTTTTTTGCATTACTCAGGGCAAGCATCCATTTGGAGAACCTGATGAACACGATTGGAATATTAAGAGCAACAATAAGAAGAACCTGTTTTTGATACGGGACTTCCCTGAAGCTTTTCATCTTATTTCTCGTTTATTAGAAGCTGATCCTAAGAAGAGGTGAGATTAAATTGTTCCCAACAGGGATTCTAAATAACACTTCACAAAAGTTATTTTATTTTTATTGATGCTTCCTTTTTTTTTTTTTAATGACACATGATACCTTATAAGATAATTAATAATTCTTAATCTTCTAGCAGCTCATTTTATACCTGTTCAGTCAATTTAAATTGGATCATGTTTTGACAAGACCTTGCCATCGTACTTAGGGGATTGGAGAAGAATGGAGAAGGTTTCAAAGTTCTACTTGCGAAGAAAGAAATTCACCAACTAGCTTGAATCCTTAATTCTTGATGAAATTTTATAGTTCTTATTCTTGGCAGGCCAGATGCAAATGAGGTGCTGCAACATCCACTTTTTTGGAATGCAACGAAGAGGATTTCTTTCCTCCATGACACTAGTGACAGTGCAGAAAATATCAAGTCTGAGCTTTCAAAAGCACTAAACAGAACCGCAGACACAGTTTTAGCTCAATATTCCAAGGTTCAAAATTGGCGCACAAAATATTCCAAGGTTCAAAATTGGTACACAGAGGTGGGTGGCATGATAATGAGTCACATGCGCAATTACCGTCCTTACAACTACTGCAGTGTCCAAGACTTGTTGCGACTGATTCGAAATATGTTCAATCATTATGAACAACTTCCAACTGATATTCAGGTGATTGGAATAATAGTATTTTAATCTGAGATCTTCACAAACATTCAAGTTTTTCAAGTTTAATATTCACTTGGTAATTTGGTGGTGGTTATTTCAGGAACTTGTAGGATCACGATATGAAGGACTTGATGGCTTTTTTACAAGTAAATTTCCAATGCTCTTGATTGAAGTGTACGAAGTTGTAGGCAAAGGTTATAAAGAAGAAGAGCGTTTAAAAAAGTATTTCATGGAGAATCTGTAGCTATATAACTGGTGGCTTGATGGAAACTAGATTCCGAATGCAAGTATGGATACGTGTTCCGCCCCCCCCACTAAACTCAAGACTTTAATATTGTTGTTTTTTTTTAGTACGGTAGTACGGAGGTACCATCTGGAACCTCGACTTCTTACACGTCAAAGGGCCAAGATCTTTACCATCCCACTTGTGATCCTAGTAGACTTCTCCAATGGCGTTGAACTGGGACAGGTAAAGACAATACTCATCCCTATTTTGTTGAGCTGAAAGAGATTCTTCAAAAAGCTATATCTATTATCTATTATATATATAAATCATCCATCTATTGTCAAAGCGTTTTTCGCTGATGATGAAGAATGCCGGAGGAGTTTTCTTTAAGATGGAATGTTGAATAGTTGTTTTGTGGTCTGTGATGATTTCTGGTCTTGCCACGCACTGTAAAGCTGAGGAAGAATGTAAACTTTTCTCCCCCATTATTCAAGCGGGGCAGGAAGCCTAGTGAGATCACTTTCTAAGCCTTTTCAGGCTTGCAGCCACATGAGGCTGGTAGACCAAGGTCAGAAAATTTTCGCGAGCATGGCTAGGGATCATAGCATGGTTCCTAAAATTGAGCATTATGGTTAAATGGTTGATCTTCGGAGCCAGGCAGGGCCGCTTGAAGAGGCTCAGAGTTCATCATCAACATGCCATATTCCACTTGACCTGAATGGACTTGTATTGGGATGCTCCTTAGCAGAAAAAGTTCCCAAGAACATTGCATTGGCCGACGAAGCAATTAGACACCTTTAGGTATTGGATCTACTTAATGATGGATACTACGTGGTTTTAGCCAATATCTATGCGGAAGCAGAGTCGTCGGAAGACGCTGCTAGTGTGAGGAAGTTGCGAGATAGAGGCGTGAAGAATCCTGGGGTGGAGCTCAATCGTAGTACATGATATAATTCATGAGTTCAATCACTGTATAAATGTAACAACCCGTATAAATGTAACAACCCGCCTTACGTGACCGCTACTTAATTTACTTACTTATCTTATAAGACTTAAAATTTGTGGAACTTATTTTTTTTTTCCCCTCCTTATAGAAATATATATTTTTCTATAATTATCACAATAATAATTACCGTAATAATTGTACAACTTATATATGTTGAAAAAACATCATCAAAACTAATTGATAGTTTTAGAACTAATTATCCATACTTAATTAGTAATAATTA
>CM046381.1:18896933-18978933 GCA_025413485.1 Ficus microcarpa | reverse complement strand
CTTACTAATAGAAATTTAAATAGCATATTAAAAATACTTAAATGGTATAAATTATATAACACTTATATTAAACATGTTGTTTAAAATGCGGGAATAACTGCACAGTGGTATCCATGACCGCCCTTCACACTAGCACCGTAACCTGCTCAGTCTATCTTTTTAAATTGCAGGTTTCTTACCTACAGTAAGAACATTTTATGATGAGCTTTCCCTTAGCAAGTACAAATATATCCTCGCAAAATAATTAAAAACACATAACAAAGAATGCATGATCCGTTTATTCTTGGTTGTGAATCATCCATTATTATTGATTGTGGATTCTGTTATCTTGTCTTATCTGTGGACCCTGTTGTACATACTAGATGCATGCAATCATCGGGTTGTAAGGGTTTGCAAGGTCCCCAACAGCACTGAGATCATAGATTGGACTTGCTCCAGATCAATTGAAATTAACTGAACTAATTATTCCGTTGTGGAAGGTTGGTATGATGCCCTTAATTTCTCTTGTCTTAGTTTTGTTAATTATTTTATAATGAGTATGCAATATGTCATACCTTAACATAAAACCTCAAAGCTATAGTACTGAGACATGTATCATGATAGCTTTAAAACATGTAAGTCATGGCATCAAGCATGGAAATATGTAATATGTCATACTTCAGTATAAATCTTAAACATAGAACTTGAACATATCATCGTGGAACATATCTTCATAAAACATGTGTTTTAAAAACATATCATAAAGCATGTATTTAAAACCCAGGTTAATGACTTGATCAATACATTAAAATCTCTTGCTAAGCATTGACCAATATCTTTTGGGACTCTTGAGCTAAGATCGAGCTCTTGGTCCTACTTCGACTAATAAAAATATATAGCAATCTAACTATCTTGATTTCTGAAGTATCTTTTTTCAAAACTGTTTTCGTACCATTAAATATGAAGATCGATCTATCTATCCTATTGTCCCAGAGATAAGGGCTTTTACCAATTTTTATGTCACAAAACTTCGTGACAAAATGCTATCTTTTATAGAAATGCATTTTGAGAAAACTTTTTTATGCAAGTTTGTGCATCTTAAAGTATTATGTAAATACCGTGCTTTGCTCAAAACCAAATGCACGTTATGAAGGCTATTTAAAATTCTACTTAAAATAAAGGCATTTTCTGTAAAAGATTTCTTCACAAATCTTATAGTTTTTTAATAGAAAGATCATTAACTTTTGTGTAATGCCCTAAATGATACCTAACAATAACATTAGAAAATTAATATTAGAATTAGCATGAATAATGTGATGAGATAGTAATTACTTAATTCTAAAATTATGTTGAGTTATTTTTCACAGGTGATGCAATGAGAATTCAATATGCTAGAACAAAGTTCATGTCAAATTGATGAATTTTAATGATGATTTGATAATTTTGTGTAATAGTTTAATTAAAGAAATATTTTGAATATAAGAATGTTATGTAATATTATCTATATGTGTAGTATGATGTATATAGTTATATACATATACGTATATATCATCTATAAATGGCAATTGGCCAAAAAAATAAAAAGGGAAAGTATATTATACGAAAAAGACTTATTATACATGATATTAATTTGCAACTCAATTATGAACCTTTAAATGTTAAAAATTATTTCCATAATTTAGATAACTTATAGATCTTTTCTTAAGCTTTCCAACACCTACTCATTTGTGCAAATCCGATATCGGAGTAAGAAATTATGACCTATATACTATTTGAACACCTGTTAGTCACCAACTAGTTTACTGTGTAAAATTATAGGTGCAAAAATTCTAGACGTTGACCTAGCTGTTTCCTTTTCCTCTCACACATTTTCACACTATAATGACAACCTTTCTCCACCTATTAAGAGACAATTAAACCAAAGAATTCAATCTCAATTAATTCCCAAATTGATTTGGGATTAAATTACTCACAATTTATTTTATAACATTCAAAATTTTCATTTTTACATGCTCTCTCTCTCTCTCTCTCTCTCTCTCTTCCCTAGTCTACCTCTCCTTATCATTCTCATTCTCTTTACCCTTCTCACACACATGCACAAAAAAAAAAAAAAAAAAAAAAAAAAAATATCCACCAAACCTCCTAATTCTTCCAAGCCAAAATCAAAAGAATTTCAAGGTATGTTTTGGTATTGTTTGATAATGATGATAATTTTGTTATTTGTTATGGTTGGGATTCTTCGAGGGGTTATATGATTTTCTCGATGAGTTTCTTCATGTTAGTTTGAGGAAAGGATGAGAAATATCCATTTAAATGATGATTGGGGGAGGCTATATGATTGATTGATGATGGTTTATTGTATTTTATCAACAAAATGATTTTAGGGTTTTTGAATTCTTAATTCATGATTTTGTTGGTATAGTGATTCAAGATTTTATATGTTAGACACATATCTTAGGGTTGTTTTGGGTGTATGTATATGAATCATGTACGCTGTGATGATGATTTATATATTTTAATGAATTTTTGAATTTAACCACTGCTATTGGAAATTTCCAGATTTTATGAGAAGTTTTCAAAATTGCTTTTGAGGATACAAACAGCTTCCATTTTTAACGAATCTGGTATTATTGGAAATCTCTGAATGTCTACGTTCATTTGAAATTAGTGTTATATCGTTTGAAGATATATGTGAATTTTTATTATTTTTTAAACAGGCAGAAGTCTGGTTGCCAGATTTTGTAAATTTTTAGTGATCAGTATTTAAAATCTCTTTGAGGATCCAAATAATCTCCATTTTTAACGAATATAATATTTTTAGAAAATATGAATGTCTACTTTCATTTAGAATTAGTTTAAGATCATTTGGAGGCATATATGATTTTTTGTGATTTTTAAAATAGGCAGAGATCCTACTTTCGATTTCTGTAAAATTTTAGTAATCAAATTTAAAACTATTTTTCAGAGTCCAAAGGGTTTCCGTTTTTAATGAATTAGGCATCGTTAGAAAGATCTGGATGTCTATTTTTGTTTACAATTGTTTCAGATCATTTGAAGTCCTATAAGAATTTTTATGAATTTTTGAAGGAAAAAAGATCTGACTGTCAGTTTTTGTAAAGTTCTGTAATTCTGTAAAATGGTTCGATTTTTATGTTTTGATGTTATTGAATGATGAAATAGGCCTATCAGGCGCTATCATGATATGATAGATGTGTTTGATGGATTATTGTGAGCTTTTGTTAATTTTATTATATTTTTTATTCATGATATGAACGGTTCTTAAGACGAGCACCCGAGATCTCAATCATGCGTCACCATTGGAAATTTGAAAAAGATAAGTAAGGCATTTAGGTAAGTACACTCTCATTTGCAACATGAATTAAAGATTTGATATGTATATATTTTGATGTTGATGATAATATTGTGATGTTCTTAACTAATACTTCTTCTATGATAACGTTTTGATGAAAAGTATATATATTGTATATATATGTATTTTTATATTTTAAAATAATGTTGTACACCCTTGAGGATGATGATGATGATGATGTTGTTGTTGTCTAATGAGCAGACTTTTTTTCACCGTTGGTTTGGGATTTACTACACACTCCTCACGTGACTAGCACACTATGATGGTACAACGTCGAGTCCAATATTTGATGGTTTTAAAAGTTAAAAAGCTTTTAAATGATATTTATAATGATAAAAAAAATGTTTACTTACATTTGTGAGATTTAAGTATCTTACTAAGATTTTACTTATATAAGTTAATTCATATTGTAGATAAAGTAAAGGGTAAGATGTAACATTTGAAGGAGCTTAGAGCAAAAACGAGACGGTTTGTGATAGGAAAATGGGAGGAACAATTATGGGATAAACACTTTTAATTTCAAATAAAGTTTTGAGACTTTGGTTTATTCTTATTTGATTGAAGGATTAATATGGACTTTCTTAAATTTTATTTCATGATATGGTTTTTAAAAAATTATATTAATTACAAAAGTTATTTTAATAAGTTAATTAAAAAAAAATTTTTTGATAGTTTTCTAAAATTATCTAAATAAAATTTTCTAATAAGTCAAGATTTTTATTTCAAGTTTATTACCTTCCACAATTTTATAAGAGACAAATGTTAAAAAGAGAAGCTAACTGTGACAGTCCGTGAAGGGTTGTTACATTTTGTGTTTTAACTAAAAACTTATTCAATATTTAACACAATCATTTGCTTAAATTTCATAACTATATAGTGTGAATTATGAAAAATTCACTATTTTGAAATTATTCTGTAAATCACTTAAAATTGTCTCTTAATGTTACTTCTAGAAAGTTCTTCATGCATAAAACTTGTAAGTCTTATTGAGACCTAAATCTTTTATGCTTGGCTTAAAACCTAATTCAAAATCTAAAGTGCTTATTTTTTGTGAAAACCAAAGCTTGGAAAATTTTGTAATCACGAATTTTCCTATTTTCCAGCAATTCATAAATCACTATAAAACTATACTTTAAAGACATTTTCACAAAATATCCACCTCATAAGACTTATTTAAAATTCAGAGTTAAACTTTCCAGCTCTGGTCAAAACTTGGTTTGGCTTGTATCTTATACTTCCTTTGAAAAACTGAGACAAAACTATTTAATTTTCGGTTCGGGACCAATTTTGTAAATCCATATAAAACGGTACCTTAAATGCATTTTGAGTAAAAGTCATATTCATTAAAAAAATTTTAGATCCAGTCAAGATCTAAAACTTTCATGTTCTAACCAAAAGTTAATTTGATCTCTAACTTGTTTGTTTGTACAAAAACCCGCAGCTAAATCCTTATTCAAGGAACATTGTTCCAGTTTTGCCCGCTTTTAAAAAATTGGCCTGAAACTCAATCTTAACCTCATTTCTAGACAAAACGATCTATATGAAACTTTTAGATCTCATCAAGAGATAAAACTGTACTATTTTGATTTAAATCTATTTTGGCCTCTAAGATGCTCTCTTTGGCCAAAACCCATCGGTAAGAGATTCTGTTATCAAGAGATCTTATTTCTTACGGTAGTTTGTAAATCATACTAGAAGTCTATTCTAGAGACGTTTTTAGACAAAACGACCATTTTGAAACTTTTATATTTTTAAGAGATCTAAAATGTTCACAATTTGAGAAAAAGTTAACCAGGCTTTTAAGACCCTCATCTGGACTAAAATCAGTGGTTGGGCAGGTTTACTCCAATTTCTGTCCAGTTTTGGAAAATAGCTTACACCGTGATCTTCAAGTCCAAATTTGAGAACGGCTATTTGAGAAAGAATTTGAGAACAAATTTGGACTAGTTTTGAAATTGTTTTTACTTGGTTTGGACACCTCCAAACATGTTTCTCAGGCATGAGCATAAACAAAAATCATCTTGAACGTAATCACCCCTTAGATATAAAGCCATTCAACATAAAAACTTAAATAACAAAAAAAATAAAACTTATTACAACCCAATAACAAATTTCCATACATA
Organism: Ficus microcarpa; assembly: GCA_025413485.1. Lineage (NCBI taxonomy): Eukaryota > Viridiplantae > Streptophyta > Magnoliopsida > Rosales > Moraceae > Ficus > Ficus microcarpa. The sequence goes on along the minus strand of CM046381.1, from coordinate 18,973,461 downwards.
ATTCTAGCAAATGAACTTGGAAAGCTTAAGGAAGTGGTTTAGGATAATGTCTTGAAGAACCTTGATGATTTCCTATGGCTTGGAGGCTTATAAAGTGAGAAAAGGAAGGAGAAGTGTGGCTGTCTTTTTGCTGAAGAAAGAAGGTGAAATGTGTTGCTAAATGACCAACTAATGGCCTTTCTTCCTTTTATAGACCTATGGCTAATTGTGGCTTATGTTTGTCACAATTAATCAAGCTTAGTTAAGCTTGTTTTTGAAGGATAAAACATCAGATATGTGGGCTGTATGTCGACGTTTTTGTTGGCTGAAATTGGAGCAAAAATTGCATTAAAATGCACACCACATTTTGGTTACTATGTATGACATCATCTAACATTTTTTTATCATAATATTTTGACACCTATTCCTTAATTCAAAGAAGCATGTCTCTTGGCTTGTTGGCCTTCTAAAAACCGTGGGTTGACTGCTGTTAATGAACTGAAAATGCAGCTCGTTCTTGGGTCTAAATTTTGACACCTATTTTGGTAGTATTTTTGGACAATGTAAAATGTCTATTTTTGCTCTAATCCACAAACAACAGATGTATTCGTACTCTAACTGTTCATATGGTCCACAATTGTATTTGGATCATTGAATGGTATGTCCATTTTTGCTCCAATCCACGAACAACAAATATATTCATACTCTAACTATTCCATGTGGTCCATAATTGTACTTGGGATATTTTACGGTCATGAAACACTATCTGGTTGTTTGAAATTGCAATACGAGTTAAGGTGCAACTCAGTACAAGAAATATTCCCTTATTGCTCTAATTTTCAAACAACTGATATTTTTATTCCCTAGCAGTATCGTACAGTCCATAAATGCCAAAAAAGGTTGTAATCAATCCAAAATGCTTATATGAGGTTCCTTATATTGAAAAAGGTTATCTTATGTGCTTGTTCTATCGAAACTCTAATTATCCTGGTACTGCATTAAAATTGATGGTCCGGGAATTATACTACATGTGTTAAGGATTTTCCATGTTTGGCTGTTTTGATTATTTCCAAATTTACACTAACTTCTGAACTATATTGGGCATTCCCATAAATTAGCTGTCCAATTTAACGAATGTGGAAACATTTATACTTATTCATTTAAGTAAAGTTTCTTGACTGAAACTTAATTCAATAGAATAATTACAGTACTAAATTGCACTGTCTATGCTAATAGCAACATAAAACATTAGAATTATGAAATTTTAGATTTATTATCACAAAATTCATATTTCCATCAAACATGATTTTACGAGGAAAATTTTGAACTTAATCCCTTTTTAAGTAAGGTGGTCAAGTGTAAAATTTTTCGGTCATTACAATATATATTTATGTATATTGAAGGCATCGAGGTACACAACAAACTGCCCAAAGCAACACTCTACAGCTACTTAGCAAATTAACTCCCACATTTAGATAAAATAGAGAAACGATCTTACATTTAAGAATATGTAGTTAGCTGCAATATGAAAGTACCATCTCTCTAAACAATAGTCACTAAAGAAAAACATCCCATATAATCAAATTTCTTGCTGTTTCTTGACCATATATTATTTTCTATAATACAATTCAAACTAAAGAAACTACTGTACAGCTTAATCCATGATTCCTAATGCATTTAATTCAACAGGACAACCTTAAACATTTCAGAGAACAGGACAACCTTTGGCAACAACTCCAGGTGCTGTAGGGCAGGCGGCCAATGGGCAATGGTCGCTGGTTGCGAGACCCCACCAATTTGGACCCCAAATTTCCTTGGACTGAAGGGCAAAGTAGAGAAGAACGCCCATGAAAGCGAGTCCGGCGTCGAGAGCAGCCGATAGGATGTAGTTGTGCTTTGCCCACCAGCCCTTGTACTTGTTGTAGACATAGAAGTTGAAGTATATCCCAACGGCCCCCCACGTGATGTAGTTCACGGACCTTGCCGGTGGCATGCTTCCCGTGGCTGCAAAGAAGATCGGCATGTTGATGTACATGATCCATTTCTTGTCCGGGAATTTGCGCGACAGGTACCAAAAGGGGACAGGGGCAAGCAGGCCAATGACGAAGAACCAGTTCATCTCCGGGTAGATACCTGCTTTGGTGAACATCCTTCCCGGACCCACCACTCCCCATATGATGGAAGCGTTGTAGAAGACATCGTCTCCGGGGCATGTCCATGGACTTCCCTCAGGCAGCAATGATGTGTCGCAAATGTTCGGGACGGTGGAGAGAAGCCACCATGCCGTTCCAAAGTAGACGGCTGATGCAACTACAGTTCCAACAAGCTAAAGGATGCAACAAAGGAAGAAGCATTCCGTGAGTAAAGAAAGTTTTCTTTACATGATCTTGTTTGGTTTGACAAAAAAGTAAGAAAATGGACCTGTTCTATCGATTAATTTACATTACTTGGCTCGAAAAATGTGGACAAAAATCGGGAGATGTCAAGTGATTAATGGGGATTAAAAAATTGTTACCTGGACGACAAACATGGACTTGGGAGGGATCTTCATGTAGTGACCCAATTTGAAGTCACCAAGGAATCCTAGAGCTTGTGCCATGCTGATATAGCCATAGGTCTTGAAAGCCACATTCGCAAGAGGCTTTCCGGGGTAGATATACCCGATAATCAACTCCGTGATCACGTTCAATCCCGGTTGCTGCATCAAGAAAAAGTGAACTTGGTTAGTGGCATCATCAAATAGAACAAAACCTAAATCATATCTGTTTTTTTTTTTTTTAACCGGGACCATACCATGTTTGTTGTGGCTTGGATAATGCCGACCGGTAAGGTGAAGAAGAGAGCAATCGCACAAGCCATTAAGATTCCCCACCATGGGAGTTGAAGCTGCTTGCCGAAACCTTCGCAGGCATAGATTGAAAGGGCCACCATTGAAACCAAGATGATGTGGAACCACCATTGGGGCACCTCATCGTAGTTCTTTTTCATAATTCTTGTGTGGATATCGGCGGTGTTATCTTTCACTGCGTTTGCCGTCTTCTTCCACATCTTCCATACCGTGCTGCTCGTTACGTTGAGAAGATGTCAACTCAAAAGAACCATTATAAGCTAAAATCAAAAGTTTCGAAAGCTCATCTTAAAAACACTTACTTTCCATGGAATAGCACGACATGAGATACAGTAGCGGTTAGTGTCGCAAAGCTCAAGCCGTAATTCAAGGCGAACAAGATGCTGAGATAGAGTTTGCTGTAATTATTGTACCCCTCTTGATCAAGGGTGAATGTTTTCTCATCCAGGACCCGAGAAATGTTGTAGGTATTGCCCATCGAGTCGAAGGTGTGGGACGAGACGAGAGGGAACTTCCTAGCATCATAAGCATTGCTCCAATAAAGTATGGGAGTAACGATATAGAAAAAGAAAACAAACCCAACCAAGATGTTAACGATGGCAAAGCCGGGTGAGGCCAAAGGGCTGCCGAGGAAGCCAGCAACGGTAGACCAGTCAAGACCGAACGCACCAAGTCCAAAGCCTTTGAGACCAGAACCAATCTGTTGAGCAGTGATGGAGTTCTTCCATATCAAGCAAACGACGGAGATCGCACTTATCGAAGGGAAGAAATATCCCGGAACGATGTAGTATGCAAAGCTGCAAATGAATATCAACACAAAGAATTGCAGTCTTGTGTGTCCTCCCTTTGATCTCTTTTCCTTCTCATGCAATGCCCTGCATTACAGATGCATATTTTTCTCAAAACCAAAAAATTTACCAGTGCCCGAAACTCTAATTCGCACATCAAAATAACTTTTTCTTGCTCTTTTGATTAAATCATGTTTATTTTCGCTTTATGAGAGGAAAATTTTTATATCACCTGAAAAGAGAGACTTGGACAAGATTTGCAGGCCACCACATGTAAGGGGAATCAACAAGGTAGGTTCTGAATAGTCCAGCCCATCCATAGCCAAGCAACTGAAAATTTTCGACTCAAAATTATATTCTAAAATCTTAAATATCCATAACAAATTAAGAAAAAAAAAAAAAAAAAAAAATTTCATTGGTATACTTGGAACAAATCTCTACCTGAGTGGTTTGTGACAAGAGAAAGGCTGCAACGGGTGGAGGCTCCTGTGGTAGAAAGCCTTGACAATTGTGACAATGTTCACGGCATAGACACCGCTCGCACCCGAGTTGGCAAAGATGGTGATCAACACATGCTCCTTGAGATTGAAAGGCCCCGGGTTCATCGAAAACGTCCAGCTTGTGAAGGGGACCTTGAAGGCCTTCTTCGGGAGCGTGGCGGCCATGAGCTTCCCTAATGGCAGGACAAGAATCTGCGCCGAGACCGACGACACCCACAGCTGGTTCTGGCGGTACCCGAAGAACATGTTGACGAAGGAGAGGAGAACACATGACAGGATGCCTAGAACCCATGTCCTAAATGTCAAGGTAGGTTGTGAAGGATCATCAGCTGTTGACACTGTGAGCCTCACCTCCTCAATCGGATTGTCATTTATTTCGTCATTATCTGACCAAAAATTGAAAAAAAAGAACATCTTAGTACCTTAATTCTGATTAAAAATATTGAAAATGAACATAACCACATGAAAAGATTCTCTGCATTCGGAAAAAAATAGTAACATATTCAAACATAGTATTAGTTTTTTTTTCTTTTTTTCTTTTTTTTTCATTTTCAAATTCAAACATGTTCATAAAGATTCTGCAACATGAAGAACAACGTTACTGCTAAAACTAATTGGAATGAGAAAAATTTGTCCTTAGATTCATGTCATGTCCTGAGAATCATGCATATCAGGTACAATGCCAATTAAACATATATACATATATATATAAACATATATAATGTTTGAACATATATATGTAAATGTTTGAACATATAAATGTATATGTATATAACTCACCAGTGATGTTGATATCGGAATCAACATGCTTGGAATGAGGGTGATCCCCACGGCCACCTTCATCGTACCCTGTCATTTTTTCAGATTCTGGTCACTCAGAATGAGGGACACGTCTTATATATATATATATATACAAACACATATGTCATTATGTATATTAATAACCAGCCTGTCATATATATAATTATGTACGTAATACAGTTTCCTAAACAACTGGCAAACTGCTCCTTCTTTTTTCCTTACAAAAAAACGCTTTTTGTGCCTAAAGTTCTGCAAGCTGGTCATAGAGGCATGTCTAAATTTAGCTGTGTATTTTAATAAAATCCTTTTTTGTGCAATAATTTCTTCACTATTTTTTTTTTTTAACCTTTATAACTTCTTTCCTTTTTTTTTTTTTCAAGTTGATTTGGTTTGAGAACTTGAATATGTCCTATGAATCTTGCGTGACTTTTTGGGCAAATTCTTGATTGATAATTAGAAGTTAAGAATGAAATTTACCCTTTTTAGCTAACTCTCTTTTAATTTTTTTAATTAAAAGATTTGTTGTCAATGTTATAATTATCATGCCGAGAAAAGAAAAATCCAATAAAATAATAATAATAATAATAATTCAGATGGGTTGGATTTTTTGAGTTTGAATCATGGCGCTAATTTGGTCCATGAATTCCAATAATGGTAAAAAGTGATATTGTGGGCCCTCATTTATTTTACAGTTTTTTTTTTTTTTTGAGGGAATCATTTATTTTGTAGTTACTTGTCAAGTGTCACCACTTTTCAACGTGGAGATTTATAAAGATGCTAAAATATTATTTAATTTTCTACTTTCTTAAAATATTCCTAACCTATTTTTTATATCTCACTCAATAAGGGGATCTTTCTGGTTTGATATCAGTCTATTTTCTTGGATAAACATGGAAAAAATTCTTTAATAAATTGCTGAATCTGAAGATTCTTTTTCTAATTTGCCATAACGATTGCGATGGGAAATCTCAAATTTTGGAAGGAAAAAAAAAAGCCCAAATAAATAAATTAAATAATTGTTTGTTTATTTTTTAAATAAAAAATAAGCATTTATTTTCATCCATACTTTCTTCTTAATTTTCTTTTTCCGATTTTCACTTACCATGTTTTTTTTTTTTTTTAATTTAGAAATGAGGGATTCAAATCTCCTCACCTCGTGGTGAAATTATGTGTGAAATTATTATTAAATTATGACTACAACTACTTCATTGACCATGGTAGCTTATCTAATGTGCATCAATTTCATGAAATAATTTTCAATGTATTAAACATGAAAATCTGTTACCTCCCAAAAAAAAAAAAAGAAAGAAAAGAAACATGAGAATTCGTTTATGATCTTCATTTCATATGTATGCAATTATTCTTTTCAAATTCTGTGTCTAATTTTGATGCTCTAAATAGTGTCTAAATATGTCAAGTAATTTAATTGATTTAGACAATTAACTATATGAAAAACTAAACTAAAAAACAATTTTAAAGTTTTTAAGTAACTCGACATCTAGGACACCACAATTACACAGATATCTCGATTTTTTTTTCTTTTCTTTTAATCCATTACTCTTATTTGATACCATAACACTAGTGAAAAGTTTCCCCAAAAAAAAAAAATTCTAAATTGTAATAACTTTCTAAATCAAATTTTTCTTGTTGGCCATACTTCTAAATTGTCACACCTCTCTCTCTCTCTCTGTCACCAAACCATATAACTAACTAAATAAAAATCATTAAAGTATAGAAGTTTTGGCCTTGTATACCCACAGGTAAAACGAAATTTGACAAAGTGATTTCTCAACTTGAATAGATATATATATATATATATGTACATATATATTATGTATAATAAAATCACAATTTGTTGCCTCGAAAAGCTAAACAGAAGCTCAGTTCACACTCTATGTAGTCCAACTTCAAATACTTCTTCCAAATAATGTATAATGTGTCATGTGCTTGTTTTTCTTATCTTTTTCCTTCTTTCATTATCTCTCCAGCTGGACAGATTTGGAACTTTGAAAACTCTCCTCAACTAAGTAAGAAAAAAGCTTCTTTTCTTTTCTTTTTTTTTTTTTTTTTTGAAAAAATAATCAAAACACTACCAATAGAACTCTTAAGTCAATCATTGCCCAACTACTTGGCTACTTAATGCTTGTTACTATTGCAAACTGCTAATAAATAATTTGGGTTAATCTCATTGTCTTGAGTTAAATTATTTTTCGATTCTTAACATTCAAAAGACTTACTATTGGTCCTCAATTAATCAAAAAATTATAGAATTCAATTGTATTCGTTTAATTTCGTGTTTGTTTTGATAGCTCATTTATTTAGTATTGACTATCATTTTCTGAGTCTCTTTATTATCATATTTTGATTATTTTCTACTACTTTCTTTTCCAATAAGTTTATTGACAAAAAAACAAAACAAAAGACAAGTCACATTGCATTGAGTGCGTAGAAAACAAAAGAAAACAACTCACGTTGCATCAAGTACACACTATCTAAATCTCTCTCTCTCTCTCTCTCTCTCTTCAGTTTTTTTTTTTTTTCATATATTTACAACAAAAACACGCATAATCTCGCAACTAACTTGATAACAAAGATTCGGGAGGAAAAATCTAAATGGATCCATAAGTAGACGCATACATAATCTCGCAAAACAGCTCAATAACAAAGACATCAGAAAAAAAAATCTAAATAAATCTATAAGCAGACCCACTAAGTTTCTCTTTCTTCAATTTGTGTAGTTGGTTGGAGGTTGGAAAAAAAGAATTTGGGCAAAGCATTTAATAGCTTCGACTATCAAACATCATGGGGTTGAACAAAACACAGTGACATCCACTTTTCCAGCATTGGTGGACCGACTCTATGGCTTGGTCTACTTTTCCCCCTTGTGGACAAATGCTCAACTCAATATGGCCTAAGGCTACGTTTGGTAGGATGGATGAAAAGGAGGAATGATGGAGAGGGTTGGATGGACGGAGGACATAAAGAATGGAAAGAGTTGAGGAAATCCTGTGTATTGTTTGATAGAAGCGAAGAAGAGCTGAAAGATAAATAATAGTCATAAATATGATTACATATAGTCTTTTGTAAAATATTTTACCAGTTCAAAATAAATGTATAATAGTTTTTTTAAACCAAGCTCCATTTGATGAAACGGTTTGAGTTGAAATTTTTAAGTTTGTGTTGGTTAACTTTTTAAAAATTAGTTATAATTTTTGTTGACTTTTCAGAAAAAGACAAAAATTGAGATGAAAAAGTCCAGTTTAGTTTGAGTTAAACTACTCACCAAACAAACCATAAAAAATAGAGAAGAAGTTTGCATCCTTCCACTAGTGGAAGGATGCAAAATGATGGGCGTAGAGGGAGAGAGTGGAAGGATACAAAATGGTGAGCACAGAGGGAGACTTTCTCCCTCCACCTCTCCTCTCCCTCCATTCTTCCATCCAACCAAACGATGGAAGGGGCATCTCCTTCCACCTCTCTCCTCCAACCCTCTCCCTCCCTGCATCTCTCCCTCCAAACAAAGACACCCTAAACGTTTGGGTTTTATTTTATTTTATTCTTGGTTGAATTCATCACAAATTTCTGTCAAGCACTTTTAACCCCTCCACTTTTCTTTTCTTTTCTTTTCTTTTTTTTTCCTTTTATTTTTTCTGCACAAGAAAGGAAGAATGTGGTTGAGTCTACTTGATATGATGGGGACAATCACATAATGGCTTCTTCCAATAACGTCAAAATCCTTCTGTTTTAGATTTTTGTGGGTGGTGAGAGATTATATCCTTTGTGATAAGATAAGCATGCCAATGGTCACTCCATGATTTCGGACTCAACTTATTGGATTATGTTCTAGTAGTGATTGTACTATCATTTTGGTAAAACCGGATTTTATATATGATGATGCGTTATTGAATACTTAAACCATTTATAATATATATATATATATATTATAATAAAGAAGAAGCTTATGAGTGGGAACACGTCTTGTACCACTCAAATGAATGAGGCTGCGTTACTATGATTCTTATCATAAATGTACGTCTTTTGACGATTGATATGATTAAAATCATATTAAAACTGAAGAAATATGTAAGACTGAATAAATTCAATAAAAAAAAAAAAAACCTTTAAAGTGGATATCTTTTCATGTCTAATCATATAACTAGTCAAAAATTCACAAGTCTTTTGTCCTTTTTTTTTTTTTTTAATCGGATTTCTTCAAATTTATGAATGGGAAAATCATCACCAATGATGGCTGTGGTACTGATTGATGAATTGATGCTTATCATGATGATAATAGTAACTCTTGACAAATGAAAAGTGCAACGTTTCACACTTTCTTCTTTCTTCTTTTTGTTATCACACAAGTATATATCAAATGCCATAATAATTTTGGGGGCCTTTCCATAATAATTATAATATATATATATATATATTTGTGGATACTATATGTTTTCTAGAAGAGGATTGTATTTCAAACGTTGTTCTTGAAAAATATGAGTTGTCTCATTTTTTTTTAGATATCAGATTCTCACCAAATCACTTTAAATCACTTTCTATCAGTAGAGGAAAAAATCTATAATTGATTTGTTTATAAGTCTATGGTTGATATGTATGTATTTTTATGTTGATATGATTCTAAGATGTACATAGCAAGTTAGCAAATTAATAACACTATTTTAGATCAGATGCGTAATAAGGATCCATTTTAATTCATCTACTTAATTAATCATCTAATACTCATTTTATTAAATTACTTCCACCCACCTTTTTGGATCAAATTGGTAGTAAGGATCCGGTTTAATTATTCCGCTTAATCAATCACCAAACACTCATTTTATCAAATTGCTTCCATCTACCTATCATGTGAGTCTCACATGTTGCGTTCAATCATTTTTTTTAATCTTTTTTTAATCACAAAAAGATCAATGATAAAACATTTGATTAGCTCGGATATCAATTTTATAACATTTTAAGTTCTAGTGGATAAAATGAGACTACTCGAAATTAACCACCCAAGCTATTTAGAAAAAAATAATAATAATGATAAAAAAGATTGCGGAAAAGAAGTATGCTATTGGCGGCTTGAAGTGTATCAAATAAGAAATCCTGTAGAAAACCCCCCTTAATCCTTAGAGTTGTCTTGGCTATCTCCATTTTGTTTTGTTTTGTTTTTTGTTTTTTGTTTTTTTGTTTTTTTTTTTGTTTTTTTTTTAATAATTTATGTGTTATCTTATAATGTTTTTGCTTAGATGGATGGAGACGATGTGTGAACAATAAAAATTGAGGTTGAAAATTAACGGAAGATTTGAAGGTCCAAAATAATGAAACATGCAATAGATGGGTCTTTTGTTCGTTCCTTAGCCCCCCCAAAAAAAAAAAAAAAAAAACAACAACAACAATTTTGCCTAGGCTTAAAAAAAGGAGAGAATGAAGTGAATAGTATTTTTACAGTAAATAACTATAATTAAAATGTTTTAAAAATATTTAGAGTAAAAAACAATTAATAGTACATTTAGATAAAAAAAGACTTTACTTTTAGTAATAGTAATTTTTTATTTATCTCAAATATTTTTTAAATCTTGTTATTTTTATTTTTTTGAATTTGGAAATAAGGGATTCAAACTTTACATATTACAGTGAAGTCAGATATATAATTACTGTTAAATTATGTCTGTATTAACTAAAATTTAGTTTGTAATTAAAAAAAATTTGAGAAAGTTATTTTTACTGCAATTCCCCAAAAGAGGACTAAAATTGAGGAGCCTACTTTCACACAAAAAAAAAAAAAGGAGAGAAAGCACATGAATGACACAAATTTAGATATTATTACATTAACATGACAAAAAAAAGTTAACACTAGAGTAATATGATATAAAATTAAACTAAAATTAGTAAAATTTATATCATGTTGTTCAAAAGTATAGAAATTATTTCATGTTGGTTGATAAATAAAAAAAAGTGGTGGTTAAAAAAAATGAAGAGCCCACGAATTTTTTGATATATTGGGCCAAACTGTAAACATGGGCCAAAGCAACAAACGACACTTGATGTAGAACTGACAAACGACGATAATGTCAAAACGACATCAGACGATCCAACGACGTCAGCTGTAGAAAGGAAACAATTTAACTACTACAACATTGAGACTAAGAACGACAACAATTCAGAGGAAATAACAACAACGAAACGACATCAAATGCTAAATAATGTAATGTTTAGTGCGTGGCGACGCATTTAATGGGCGGTGAACTTAAAGTTACGGTGTGTTTAACTCACTTAAAAATTTCAATTTAAGTCAAATCTAAATCTATTTGAATGAAAAATAGACACCTAATTTTTCAACAAAAAAAAAAGAGAAAAAAAAAAGAAATAGACATCTTATAATTAGAATTAGCGTAATACTAAAAAGACTAACTCTAAAACCAACTTTTTGAGTGTCAATTTATATGTCATATTTTTATTTATAAATACAATTAATTGACGTGACAATACGTTAAATACTTACTAATAAAAATATGATCACTCATATGCCATATATGTTAATACTTAAGAGTTGAGATTAGAATTGTGTTACTAACATTTTCTTAAATTATATTTCGTCATTGATTTATTTTTAAAATTTTTATATTTCTTTAAAAAAATAATCTTTATTTGTAAAAAAAAAAAAATTATATTTTTTTCTTTTTTTCAAATCTGGTTAATCTTACGTTTGATAATTGATGATTAGATAGATAAATTTTTAAATTTATTGTTGATTTTTAAAATTAGTATAAATTTATTGGCCGGGAGTTAGGATCTCGCACCATTCCGGGCTCTTCCTTTCTTCCCTCCCACAATGTTACGTCGTTTCTTGTGGTGAGCTTTGATTTTTAGTTTATTTAATTTTGTCGTCGTTTATATGTTTGCTAATCAACTACCTAAAACACCAATAGACTAGTGACTGCTAGCCCTAACCTGTTTTGTCATAAGTGTTAAAATCTTATTTATTTGTTTTTAATTTTTGTATTTGCTATTAGAACATGCCTTTTTTTTTTTTTTTTGAAATTATTGGAGCATGCTATTTGCTCTGATGAATTAATGGAATTTCTCAATATTTTATAATCGGACTTGATGTGATGCATTTAATTTTTTGAACTTAAGGTTTTTTTTTTTAAGTACTAATAAACAGATTTATTCGTTGTCACCTACTTTTCAAGGATAATATAGGAAATTATATGATGCCTAAAATATATAAATTCATTTTCAAAAATGAAAAAACCAAAATAAAATCCAAAATCCAAAAAAATAAAAATAAAAAAGCTAATCTTCCTTCTCTCCCCTCCCTCCATTTTTCTCTCCATTTTTTTTCCTCCCTTTCTCTACTTGCAGGCCACGGTATAAGGAAAAGCCGCCCACCCTTTCACCTCTGCAAACCCGATCGGCTACCGCGAGCCTTCTTCTTCTTCTTTTTTTTTTTTTTTTTTTTTTGGAACTTGTAAATGAATATTTTGTTATTTGTTCTAGTTTTTGTGTGGGATGTTGATATGGGGCCGTTTGAGATTTGAGTTTAAACTCAAAATTTTCATATCAGTTTTTTGTTTTTTTTAAAAAAGTTTTTTATCTTTTCTGAAAAGTCAACAAAAATTACTATTTAAACTTAAAATTTCAACTCAAACTGATGAACCAAACGGATCATTAATTTATACATTTTTAAGAAGTTTAGGGATCGGGAAAAAAAAAAAAAAAAATTCAGGGCCAAATGATACCTTCGGGAGTATTGTAATAATTTACCTTTTTCAAAGTTTGGGTAAAAAGCCCAAATCCCTTCCTTTTTTTTTTGTTTGTTTGTTGAAGCCCACCAAGGTCGCTCCGGGTCTCCTTGGTCGTTCGTTTCTCTGCCACACACAAAAAGCCAGAATTTTCCCTAAAACCCCTAAACATTTGGACGCCGTTTAAACCCTAGAAACATTCTCTTTTCTCTTCATCAAAACAAAGGTTTGTTAAATTCTCCCCCTTTTGGGTTCATGAATTTCTTTATGTAACAATCTTTGAGCTGCTTTGTCTTCTTGGGTTTTATGTGAGTGGGTGAGTTTGTATCAGCTCAAATTTCTACTCTAAAGACGCAAACTTTGTTCGAACTTCACAACTTTATATATATATTATGTATGTATGTTTTGTTCTTTTTTATATATATTATATATATATGTATGTATGTTTGTTTATATAGATATATAACAAAGACGCAAAACCCAACTCCAGTTTTGTATTTCTGTTTCACAGCTTTAATGGCCGCCATTTCTGCTAATAAGAAAAAGGGCACCAAGGCCCAGAAGCCGCCGCCGAAAAAGAAGCAAAAGAGTGAGCTTTTCACTCCTAAAAGGTCAAAGAAAGAAGAAAGTTCAGACCTTTTTGATGCCTCTGATGAAGAAGTAATAGCGGAACATGATGAGGAGTTTAATGGTGATGAGAATGAGGATGGTTCCGATTCGGGTTCGGGTTCGGACGTCTCTTCCGATGGGGATAACCCCTTTGGTGATGATTTTCTCCAAGGAAGTGATGATGAAGGTGAAGGTGCAGAGAAAGGTGACTCGGGATCGTCTTTTGGGTCGGATTCGGATTCGGATGTGTCCGATATTGAGGCGAAGTCGAGAGAAATCGATTTGGAAAGAAAAAGGGTCGAACAAGAAGCAATGGATGAAATGCAACTCAATATCAAAGACGAATCTGATGAGTTCAGATTGCCCACCAAAGAGGTTATTGTTTGTTCTACATTTTCATTTTTTTTTTCGATAAAGTTGTTAGAATTTTATGGTAATGTGGTTTTATAATGTTTTAGGAACTCGAAGAAGAGTCGCAGCGGCCTCCGGATCTTCAAAATCTTCAGAGGAGGATTAAAGAAAGTAAGTTTCTTTCTATGTTAAATGTTAATAAAATTTGTCAATAGTAATCTTCTTAGTTGGTTACTTGAAGTTTAATTTTCTATCAGTTGTTCGAGTGCTGTCAAATTTTAAGGCTCTGAGATCGGTGGGATCGACAGGAAAGAATATGTTGAACAGCTTAAGAGAGATTTAATTACCTATTATGGATATAACGAATTTTTAGTTGGAGCTCTTGTTGAGGTATTTGACAACGTTTTTATTGTTGACTAGTTAAGATTATGTCATGTCTTTTGAGTTTATCGATATTTTAAATTTCTTTCCTCTTTCGTTTTTTAGATGTTTCCAGTTGTTGAACTTATGGAACTAATTGAAGCTTTCGAAAAGCCTCGACCTATATGTCTCCGAACTAACACTTTAAAGGTAATTTGAAGCACTTGGAACATTGTTTTGTTATGGTATATGGATAATGTATCTTATTGCCAAATTTTTGTGCCTTTGAGAAATGATAGTATTTTGTCATATTTGTGATTTATGGTTAGACTCGAAGAAGGGATTTGGCGATGTTCTAATAAACAGAGGAGTAAATTTGGATCCTTTGAGCAAGTGGTCTAAAGTAAGGTTTTCTCATTATTTTTTTTTTTAATTTCCTTTCTCTCCTTTCATTTCTCCCTCGTTAACTTAGGATTTAAGTAACATTGCAGGTTGGACTGGTCGTGTATGATTCACAAGTTCCGATTGGTGCCACTCCCGAGTACATGGCTGGTTATTACATGGTATGTGATTCTTTTTGTGGATTGAAATTATGCTTGGTACTTTTGATGATTTGCATGCATGATGAACTCGTTTATGTTTGTATCTGTCTGCTTAGCTTCAAAGTGCAAGCTCGTTTTTGCCTGTCATGGCCCTAGCTCCTCAGGAAAAGGAGCGAATTGTTGATATGGCGTAAGTATTGACATTTCATTGATTTGCTTTCATGCTCTGCCTATAAGAAGAAACAGACATATTGATTTATATCTCTAGAGATATGTTCTTCCAAATTCATGTCACCGTTGTACTGTTATCCATTCTACTTTCTTATAACTGTTAAATTCTGTTGCAGTGCTGCACCTGGCGGTAAAACAACTTACATTGCTGCTCTAATGAAAAATAGTGGTATGCCATTTGAACTTATTTGTTTTATTGTTTCGCTTTTTTGCTATTAGAGTTATTTGGACCACCTTTACCCTGTGCTCCCCAAAGAAATGATGAATCTTTGTGTGATGACCACATTGAGTTATATGCTTATTTTTTTCTTTGTTAATAATATCCCTGCTTTTTGTTCCTTGTTTTTTCAAGTGTTCCTATTGCTGATATTTCAGGAATCATATTTGCAAACGAGATGAAGGTGCCAAGGCTGAAATCACTCACTGCAAATCTGCATCGGATGGGGGTGACAAATACAGTAGTTTGTAACTATGATGGAAAGGAGGTAAGAATAATTTTTCCATAGGAGACATGTAGACTATCCAGTAGTTTTTGTGCATCATTTTTCCATAGGAGACGTGTAGACTATCCAGTAGTTTTTGTGTATCATTTTGTACTGACTAAACACTCATGTTTAAACATGAGGAATCCTAAATATATATGCTTGAAGTTGAAGATTCCTTTAATCTGTACTCTTTTCATCAATATGAATGGGGCTACTATTTTGACAGTCTGTCTGAGGTTCTTAAAAATTATTTTATTTGAAGAAGCTTATCATAACAGTGTCTTTTTCTTTTTTGTTTTTTTTTTTTTAGCTACCTAAAGTTTTGGGAGTCAACTCAGTTGATAGAGTGTTGCTAGATGCTCCTTGCAGTGGGACTGGGGTAGGCAATGACATTGGATGAGCTATTCATTTTCTCTATTCCGCCGATTCTTCTGTCTTCTATTTAACGAAACTAAACAAGCCTTATTTTGAAGGTTATTTCGAAAGATGAGTCTGTCAAAACTTCTAAAAGCTTGGATGAAATTCAGAAATGCGCTCATTTGCAGAAGGTATAATGACTTACCTTAACTTATAAGCTTGGTACTTTTGTGATTGGGAAAGTCGGATTTATGCATATTGCTCTTGCTGCTGCTTAAACCAAAGTCCAAAGTCCAAATTCCAAAGCCATGCTAGAATTATGCCGGTGAAATGCACCAACAAAACTGCATATAAAAACTTATTAAACTTAGCCAGAAAAAGTTTTGGAAGTCTCCTTTAGTTTTCCCTTTGAATTTAATTTTCTGCAACAAATTACTTATTTCATGTTTTATTTTTGCTCAGCAACTGTTACTTGCTGCAATTGACATGGTGGATGCCAATTCCAAATCTGGAGGATACATTGTCTACTCCACCTGCTCGATAATGGTGTCCGAGGTTCGTTCATAAGCTTCTTTCAGATTCTCAATTATATTGGTTTTTCCCATCTTCTTTCCAACATTTCTGTGATGTTATTCCTATCTTGTGCATCTTGCAGAACGAAGCAGTTGTTGACTATGCCCTCAAGAAGAGAGATGTTAAACTTGTGCCTTGTGGACTCGACTTCGGGTGTCCGGGGTAAATATTGGTATCCCTCTTGTGCAATAGAATCGAAGTTTGATTTTATTTGGATTCCCTTTCAATTTCTCTCTCCGGTTTCTTTTAAGGTTTATCCGGTTTAGGGAACAACGCTTCCATCCTCCCTAGAAAAGACGAGGCGTTTCTACCCTCATGTTCATAACATGGATGGCTTTTTTGTTGCAAAGGTACATTTTATCTTCAAAACCACATTTTGTGTTATGAGTCACTTCCCTCTAGATAGTTTGATATGTTCAGTTGATCTTACTCCTCAGTTTCTTTGATATGTCTTATAGTTAAAGAAGATGAGCAACAACGCAAAACCAACTGCGGAATCTTCCACTCTATCAGAAATGGTGGAGGAAGATATCAAGCCAACCAGTGAAAATGGCATTGAAGAAGAGGAAGAAGCAGGGAAAAAAGTTAAACAAAATGTGCGTAAAAAAGAGAACAAGGCTGTAAAGAAAGATGTTCAAGAAAACGGGACAAATGATTCCCCTTCCCCTGCCAAGAAACAAAAGAAAAGAAAATTCCCATCTAGAGAGGAAATCTCAAAAGCCAGGTAAAAACTATTCACCCCGACAATCCTATTCTCAAACTATTACTAACAGAAACAAAGTTCTTTTACTTTTTCTTTATAGCACCATCAAAATTATATATATATATATATATAATATATATTGTAGATGGTACAAATTTTGCTAATGTTCTTGTATGTTGCTCTGTTACGTCAATAGATAGAGTGCATTATCATGATCTGTGGTGGAGCCAGCTTATTGTTTTAGTGAGGGCGTATGTTAAAGGGTAAAGTTTTAGTGGGACTTGTACAGGAAAAATCAATTTTTGGTGGGGTCAAATGCAATATGGAAAAATGTGAAAATTTTAGAGATAAGATTGGAAAAAATAAGCCCCCACCTGACAATGGTGACTCCGCCCTTGATCATGACGGTTGGCAATTAGTATAATTACTAGAAGAATCTGACGTGTAATTCTTGCAGGGAGGAGAAGAGGAATGCTTTAAGGGAAAAGAAAGCTACAAACCAGAAGAAGAAAACTAAGAAATGACACACCCTTGTTGGCCTTGCCCTTGTCCAAGTCCAAAAAAGTTTTGTTTTGTTTTGTTTTGTTTTTTTTTGTTTTTCCACCTTTATTTTGTTCTTTTTTTCTTGCTTAACCAAGAAAGTATTATTGTTATATTAAACACCTAATAGATGAATGTGGAGTAATGTACGTCTTTCTCTATATATTGACAGAAATGATGAATGTTGAGGAATGTCAGTATGATGTTACTATATGTATTACAAAATTTGTTTTTTTGTTCTACTTTGTGATAAAGCATCAAAATAGTATTGGAACTTCTACATCTTCATTTCGGTTTAATCTGTTTTATCCATTTCATTACTCTTTCTTAGTTTAGCACTTTATTGCTTAATATATAAATAGATATATATATATATATGTAATTTTATATAGACAGAATATTTTTCGTTATTTAGCTGTGAATCAGTCATAGAATTTTGACGTAGGAAGTCCGTAGAAGATGAAATTTACAGTCCGTAGAAGATGAAATTTACCGGCCTAACCTGGATGGAGGATAGGGCAAGGGTTCCAAATCCACCTAAAGAAAAACTATAGAGGGGACGGATAACGAGAAAACCTCTATGAGAATGCTAATCTCAAAATGCCAGTATCAAAAGACTCACAAACAACAATACATGGAAGGCTTTTAATGCCTTTGGAAAGACTCAAAACGACATATCAGATACACACTCAAAATAAGAAACGACACTCCAACATGTATGCTTTGGAGGAGGGTACACTACAAAACGATAATAAAGGGAAATAAGTAACAAATACCATTTCTCCTCCATCAAATTTCTCATAACTTGCATTATGGCCGTTGTTAATTGCTTCTTTCATTAATCTTAATGTTTGGGTAGAAGTTTGAAGATTTATGTGAATGTTTTCATTAATCTTAATACGTGTGACTAATAGGTATGATATCATCAAAAACATTAAAAAAAAAAACTATTTAATTTTTTTAGGGTAATATTTAATATTTAATATTTCTTGATTTTCAAATGTCCGGGGCTGGAGTTTTAGCTGTTTCACATTACAACTGATGTCGTTTCAAAATTGATGTCGTTTCTACCGGTACTGACGTTACATAGTTTGATGTTGGCCAATGTCGTATCACCATTAGATTTTGATAATGTTGTTGTTAATATTAATTGTTGTCGTTTCTAGGGATGATATCATTCAACCATTTGACGTGACTGACATTTTTGTATATGCTGTTTCTTGTTTGTACGACTGTTTGATTTTCACTTCATTGTCGTTTTAAAATTTTGTGTCCTTTTATACCTAATGTTGTTTCGATGCAGCCGTTGTTTTAACAGCCAATGTCTCATTAAAGCGTTTGATGTCATTTCCATCTTGTTGTCGTTTTTCATCCATCGTTGTCGTTGATATTGTTGAACAGGGCTTCAGGCTCATACTACACCTTAAGAACAAGCCCATTAGGCACCCTTTTTCTGTATCTCCTCTCTCTCGCTCTTTTCCCTTAGCTGTTAAACCCTAAACCCAAGCATTCTAACACCACTTTCTTTCTCCTCAACTTCTCTCTCTCCTGTGAAACCTTTCAGACGCCAGAAACATAATCAACAAGAGATATATATAGATACATATATATACACATATATATAAATGGCGAGACGAGGAGTGAAAGAGGAAACGATGTCGGAAAGCACGTCGGAGACAGAGTCGGAGTCGTCTGTGGAAGCGAAAGGCGGCGGACGACCCGGATGGCTTGAGAAGCTTTCGGATGTTCCAATGGGAAATCTGCCGAGTCATCTCGAGTTCCAGAGGACCCATGTCGAGTGCAAGGCTGATGCCCCAATTCATGTACTTCTCTTCTCTATGTAAACATATATGTGTGTGTGTGTGTGTGTGTGTGTGTGTGTGTGTTGTGTATTGGTCTCTTTATTTGTTTGTGAAGTAATTAAAAAGAAACCCTTTGGTGGAGTTGTTTAACTGTAATTGTTTTCACGACGAAAAAGGGAACATTTTTCCAACAAAAAGAAGTACTTTTGTTTGGTTTGATATTCTTTTAATGCTCAATATTATCCATTTGGTATATTTATCTGATTTTTGGAGTAGTTCTAATAAACCTTTTTGTGGTTTTCAAAATTTGGATATTTCAGAAGGAAAAAGGAGCAATTCTCCGCCCCGCCCCCCCCCCCCCCCCCCCCCCCCCCAAAAAAAAAAAAGATATCAAGGAGAGTAACTTTTAATTAGTATGATTTTATTTGCTTTCTATTATCTATTTGGTCTTTTTATTTCATTTGTGAAGTAATTTGAAGAAATCCTTTAGTAAGATTGATTGTTTTTGAAGTGTGGAAATTTCAGAAGGAAAAAGGAGCAATTTTTCTGAGGAATGGGAGTTGATTTTGTTTGGTGGGTTTGGTTGGTGTTAGTCGGATTTGGCTGTACAGGATAATAAAGTGTAAATTGAGATTTAGGAATTCTCAACTTTTCAAAAAAGAAAGGGGGGGAAAATTGGGCTTCTTTTATTTGGTTTGGTTGGTTTTTGCTTAATAAATAAGTTTGATGTGGCTAGAGAGCAAAGATTTGTATTCCGTTGACAGTAACACAACTATCTAGTTTTGGAACTTTGTATATTGAAATGGGCTTTTTTGGTTCTTGACATTCTGTCTCTTACACCGTATGTTTGTTGAATGTTTCGTATAATGAAATACATATTTGGTGCTTGCAGACCGATACTATACAGTATTCTGGTGCCTACGCGACATCAGGGGTTGATAATAGTGTTCGGTTGGACAATTTCTGTGATGATTTCAAAGTTGAAGTGATTCGACTGACAGAGGAAGAAATGGAGTTCGATATGATTGGTATCGATCCGGCACTTGCTAATGCGTTTCGGAGAATCCTTATATCTGAGGTGGAATATATTTTGATATTCTTATGATGCCATATGTCAGCTGTAGATTTTCTAATTTTTTGGCCAAAAATAGTAATTGTCGTATTGTTATTTGCGATGTGGATTTTGTTTGTGGTTGAGAGGTCAAGTTTCTTCCGGTTGTATGCTAAACATCTATATTTATTTCTGTAGTTTGTACAATCTCTTGTTTATTTTTGGTAGGATAATTTGTCGATATGGTTACTGAGTTGATAATCTATCGATTTCAATGGTGTGTTTTAGGTTCCAACAATGGCTGTTGAAAGAGTTTTTATTGCAAATAATACATCGGTTGTCCAAGATGAGGTTCTTGCCCACAGGCTGGGTTTGATTCCAATTCAGGTTGACCCGAGATTGTTTGAATATGCAGGTTTAGCTCAAATACAAATGCTAGTTCAATAATTTGATTTCCTTGTTTGCCTTTGCAACTTTAGGGAACTGAAGTTTTTATTCTTTGATGATGATAGGAAATAATACTCCAAACGAGAAGAATACTATCGTCTTTAAACTCCATGTTCATTGTAAGCAAAATGGACAGAGGATTGCAGGTAATTGAAAATTTGAAATTTCTCTTTTTATTCTCGACTCCCATAGAGTATTCTTACACTTTTATGTTACAATGCAGTAAAATCAAACGAGTTGAAGTGGTCACCAAATGGGAGTGAATTTCTTTTGGCATCAGAAGATTCAAAGTCAGCAGGTTCATCCTCGAAACCAAGAACTTACACATCATTCACCTGCAGCCAAGATTCTCTGCCTGAGTTTTCCAACAATGCAATCAGCGTCATGGAGAATATTCTTATTGCTAAACTTGGTCCTGGTCAGGTAATTGTCATTATGTTCTATATGTTTAGCTGATGTTCAATGGCATGAGGGTAAGTTGATCAATGTAACATAAGTTGTTTACAGCATGCTTGCTTGAGTCTTGATCGTCCAAGTTTTATCTGTTAGCAAATTACTATTTGCATGCAGTAATTTCTGGATAGTATCTTAATTAACAAAGTTTCTCCAAAAATATTATAGATGTCAGTGTTATTTTTTCTAGGGAAACGGAAATTGCAAATTATTTTCTTGACAAGGTAGCTTGAGAAAATACCTTGATTTGGAAAGGAACATGTTGTCTTCTGCAGAAGTCGCTGTTGTTGCTTGCCGGGTACATTTGTTAGCTCGATTGGGACCAAGGTCTAAAAGCTTTTCAAATTTGAACTTTCTAACTAGGAGTTAAAGTAAAAGAATCATCCACAATCAAAGCGGCTTAGATTACGCTTTTTAAGGCCTACTTGTTTGTACATTTCTTCTAAAGAAAAATTACTAGTAATCTTCGTTGCTTCAAGTTCTTGTGGTGTACGTACTATTCTATCCCTGTAAAAGTCATTTGAGATCCATGTAAAAGCCATCTCAAATGAACTCGAATTTGTTTTTGGTTTAGTGGGTAATTTTATTAACATCTAGCCATGACATCTTACATCTTAAATTACTAGTTTGAAGGTATTTATTCATTGTAATCGGTTTCTTTTCTTCAATAGGAAATCGAACTGGAAGCGCATGCTGTCAAAGGCATTGGTAAAATGCATGCTAAATGGTCCCCAGTGGCTACTGCTTGGTATAGAATGCTTCCCGAGGTATGGAGATATGTAGTTCAATGACATTATCTACCCTGCCAAGGTTATATGAAAGTTATCGAATTATTTTATTATTTTGGTTTTCAATTTCCGCTTTAGGTTGTACTATTGGAAGAGGTTGAAGATGAGGCCGCGGAGGAACTTAAAGCTAAGTGCCCGGTTGGCGTCTTTGATATCGAAGATATTGGCAAAGGTGAATTTCATTGACTTTCATTCTCTTTATGACTTAAGACGCTTGATGCACACGATAGATATTTTGGATCTTCGTTGGATTCTAAAAAAATCAGTGGTTAGAATGGGAGCTTCTATAAATATATATATATGCACACACACACATGTACTCTTAACTGGACGTTCATTGATAACAGGTAAGAAAAGGGCAACTGTTGTTCGGCCACGAGCCTGCACACTTTGTAGGGAATGCATCAGAGGGGGTAAACAATGGGAGGATCGGGTTTCATTGCGTCGCCTTAAAAATCACTTCATATGTAAGTAGTTAGTGATCGACCATAATCGTTTGATTACCTTCTTTATAACAGTCTAATTTTTCATTTGTTCTCTCTTCAGTTACCATTGAATCAACTGGATCTTTGCCTCCAGAAGTGCTATTCACCGAAGCCGTGAAGATTTTGGAAGACAAGTGCGAACGAGTGATTGCCGATCTTTCATGATGCTCTGTTTGTTGTTTTTTATTGCCTTGATACCAAAATATGTAAAAGGATTCATTAACTTAATAGAAAAGCTAGTGCACAAGAATTTTTTTAATGTTATTATAATCAAGAGCCATTTTTTCCTCGTATGGATTTGTCATTAATGCAGTCCGGTTTTTAATTTGTTTCTTGTTAGTCTCAACATTTACAATGAAACCTATTGATCTCGATCTCCAGAGAATCTAGCATCAAAAGGAGCCAGCGGATGGGAATCTGCGGCCGAACTAGCAGAACCTTCATAACCATATTGCAGCTCAATCACAAGCCACAGACAGCCTCACTCTTCTGCTCCAAATGAACGGTGATAATGGGAGAACGGACGGTGGCGGAAAGCTGGCCTAACTTCTTGGCCACCGAGCCCGTGGCCTTGCCCACCAGGCACTCCGATCCTATCCCTTGCTCGACAGATTCAACAAACAACGCAACTTGATCACAGGCCGGTGGCATCAGTGGCCGCTGATGCAGCCACAAATTCTTAGTATGCATTGTTCAGAGAATCAACCATGTTGTCCATTGCATATATCTGACCGGTACTTGGTTCAGAAAATCTGTGGAAATACGACAGTGTCGCTTTTCTCATTGGACAACTAACATTCAAACAACACTATGGAAACGACACTATTCGATGGACAAGATTTGATAAACTTAGAATGAGCAAAACGTAGTAGCAAAAACCAGGATGCAAAACGACGACAAGGCTTTCATACGACAAATCCAAGAAAAGAACATCTCTTTTAAATGCCAAAGGTTGAGGAAGAAAGCGATAGAACTAAAAGATTCTAAACTTTATACAAAAATAAACCGGAGAAACAATAAAATCAGTATGAACGATAAAATAACATAGAAACGACTAGGATTGAGGGAAACGACTAGAATGCATGTGCAACGACAATCTAACGGTCCATCGGTTGACATTCGATCAAAAAGTAGTCTACGACGATCGTTCTTAATGACTCATGCACGACAGATTTCTTTCAAAAAGATAAGAAGCCTTGATGACAACTTTCGAAAAGAACCATCAACCTTCCACCCATAAAGGACGTGTTGCAAACGACAAATATTTATTGCAAAACGACATAATTACTTGGTAACAACAGGAACGACAAGGTCACCTTCATACGACAAAAAACCTAAGAAGGCGACAACATATCCTGGAAACACAAAAAAACCAAGACCTTTCATTAAGACCAAAAAACGGCAATTTCCTACCACAAACAACCAAGAAAACGACACAAAAAGGATTTTTTGATGGTGTTGAAAAATGATTAATTTTTTTAACAGAAAAAGGGGATCCAATGATGTCTTCCCACCTCCCGATCTAGCGCTACTCTAAGTCAATTGGACCAGCGATTATATGAGAAGGATTCTGATCTTAGACTTTCAACAAATATCATCCTTCAAATTTGTGAGTTGATAAAAATAAATGCACTGAATAAAGATATCTTTACTATCGTACCATCATCGCTATCGTTATTATAAAGGGTCATCACTTTATAAACGGACAAAAAATTTAGCTAAATAAATGAATAACTAAGAAATGACTATTTCAAATAAATAAGAAAACAAGAAATGTTGGGAAGAAAAATGTCAGCATCAAACAACAACGAATAAACGACAGTGGTCTGCAAGTATGGCGACAACAAACGACAGTAACTATGAAAACAACAACATGTCACATCTTCAAGACAGTGAGAGCCATTAAAGCGACAGCATTAGTAACAAAGTATTTTTACTTGGTAGAATTCATATTTTCTCTAGACAGCTAACAAAAAAAATATTTTTATTAAGATAAAACATTAATTAGTTACATGGACTTATAAATTATAAAAATGTGTCATTATACTATCCATAGATCACGTGAGTAGTAGGGAAAAAAAAATCTATATCTATAAATGGACGGCTATCCGATATCCTTACAAAACAATATCTCTTACGTTTTTGTGAGATATTGTAATAATATAGTGATTTCAATATAGTTTTTTTAGTAACACTTGTCTTTTACAATAATATCTAAATAATATCATAATATAATATTCTGTATAAAAAGCTACATAAAAATTAACTAATTGGTACAATATTCAAATAAAAAGTTACAACTACCGGATGTATCTGACTTTTTGAATGCAAGAACTTTATATATATATATATATATATATTACTAATATATTTACCAGATTTCAAATGAAGATTAAATTACCATGGAAATAAATATTATCTCAAACGAGCTTTTATTTGTTTAATTTAAGCTCTCTCTCTCTCTCTCTCTCTCTCTCTTTTATGATTAACATTAGAAAGGTGTTCATTTTTGAAAGGGAAATTGAGAATGGATGTCCTTTTAATACGAAACGTAGAGAGCCCTTCCTTCGAGTTCTTTTGGCCTCTTGGTTGAACCTACCCTTCTATAATGTTTTACCAGCTCTTATACCAATAATGTAATGCAAAATTCAGACTCCAACCAACAATAATTAAAAAAAATAAAAAATAAAAAATAAAAAGAAACTTGGGGGAGTTTGGTGACCAATCTCATTTTAAGCTAAACTGTACTTTTTCATATCAGTTTTTATCTTTTTCTGAAAAAGTTTTTTGTCTTTTCTGAAAAAGGGTTTTGTGTTTTCTAAAAAGTCAACAAAAATTACTATTGAAACTTAAAAATCTTAAACTAAACTCATTCAACAAAAATTGGACTCGTTGAATTTCATTTTCAGTCCAAACTCCCATTAGTTTTCAATTTTTCATCAACTTTTTTTTTTTTTTTTTTTTTTTCCATTTCTTCTTTATCTAGATTGGTGGGTGGGTGGTGGGTTGTTCTACTAGTTAACAAAAGATATTTATGACAAAGTGGGCACAAAATTAGCACAAGTTATTAATTCCCAAAGACCAACAATTACTATGACCCATTTCCAAGCATTATATCATGAAGGAAAGGAAGAAATATCATGACAAGAATGAAAGAGAAAAGGCCAAAAAATAAGCTAATTAAGGAGGCTAAACTAACATCATTGATGTTGTGCCCGTTCCTCTTGAATGTACTTGATTAATTTAGATGAGCAACATAATTTGATTAGTAAGTGAGTTAGATGTGCCCATTCATCTTGAGATCTTTTACGGTACTATCACCGGGTATTTAGTATAGTATTGTATTCGAAGACAAATTCGTCATAATTTTTATACTTCAGCGTTTAAAGTTCATAATTTTAATCATTCAAATTTATAAATTATCATATTTCTTTAAAAACTTAAAATTCTATCCCAACTTATCTAACTCCATAATTCAAATTTTATATAAAATACGCAAATTATAATATTATTGGTACGGTGGTGGGAATTCTTCTTCCAACATTATTGAAAAACCCTTATTTCATTTCTTTGTGTTTTAAGGACTATTTGTGGGTACAGATTTCATACCCTTGTAAAAAAAAAAAAGGTGTCTACATGACATAGATAAACTTCATGAAGTCAAAGTAGTCCCGTTTCAAGCACGAAACTTACTAACATCGCAATCAGAAAACTTACAAGTACCGAAATTGAAACTTCTGGTCTGTTTCTCTTTATCTTATTCAATTTTGTTGATTTCCTCATTCAAATATTACATTACTATAATTCAATTTCTTGACACTGATTTGAGAGTCGGAGTGCTAACATATTCTATTTTGCACGGATTTGTACAAAATTCGACCGTTGATTTGAGTCGTACACACTATTGCCACAGGAAGAGTCAGCGTACCCTTGATATTTAATCATACGAACTTTTTATTTATTTATTGAAGAAGCGAAGTTATCTTCAACTTGAAGGTATTGAAAAGGGGGAGGATTATGGGCATTTAAGTGATGCTGTCTATGTTTGCCACAGAGGTGAAAGTATCAATCAATTTGGAAACATTAGTTGTTGGGTATGTTTTGTACATATTTTTGAGACACTTCTCTCTGTACAAGAGCACGAGTGGACAAATTTACTTATTTCCTCAACTGTTTACATTAATGAGATGTGTTTTTAGACCTTTTACATCCATTGAATTCAATTTTTGCTATTTAGTTTGTTTTTTAGATTTTTATTATTTAAAAGAAAAAAACTTTCTGTCTTGAATCTTTTATTTCTCCCCCCTAGTTTTTATGCTTTATTTTATTTTTATTTATTTTGAGAAAAAAAAATTTTTTTAAAGAAAATTACTCATTTGATTCCTAACTTTTTCATGAAGTTGCAATTTGGTCCTTCTTAGGGTTTGTTTGGAAATAAGTCCATTTTAAACTAAATTGTATTTTTTTTTCATCATTGTTTTTGTTTTTTCTGAAAAAAAATTTTGTATTTTCTGAAAAATTACTATTGAAACTTAAAATTCTTAAACTAAACTCATTCACCAAACACCCTCTTATTGTTTTTGTGACTGAAAAGTTCCTGAATTATTTAAAAAGTGCAAATTGGTCATTTTCTTAATGATAAAAAACAATCATTTTTGTTAATAGAGGTTAAACATTCAACAGAAAGTATCACAATAATCTCACGTGATTTACTATTTAAGGATAATTAAGAAAAAAAATTACATAATTCAATATACATATGTTGTACATTTGATCTACTCTAATCAATTCTTAACCTTTATAATATTAATAAAAAAAATTAAATTACACATTTTAAAAAAGTTTAGAGACGTTTTAACCATAAATAAACAATGAGAACGAGATGGTAACTTCATAAAAATGTTATCAACCAAAAGGTAATTTATCCAAAATTTTATTGGGAAAATACCTGCGTGGTATGAAAAGCTATTGACCATACTTCTGTTTGACTGGCCAACTTTTGGGAAATCCTACAAGGCTGTATTACCTCTATTTAACATCCAAACAAAAACCCCATTTCCAAGAAAGATTAAATTTTAATTCGATCTACTTTTTATTAAGATAAACTAAATTAATTATAACACTTGGGCCATTTCTAGGATGGTATATTTATTTATATTTAATTTAAAAAATAATATAATAATGATTATTACGATCCGCAATCCAAAACCAATTATTTGCCAACTCCCATCTTCACACATGACCATTGGTCAATGGGCCCACTCCTTTCAAAATTTCAGTAAATAATTCCTCACCGTCAGATCTGATCATGAACTCATCAAACTGACATATTTTAGTGGACCATTTTGCCCATAATTTATCCATAAACCAAAAAATAATAATAATAATAATAATAATAAAAATTAAAGGTCTCTAACTCAGGACCACTTAAAATTGGTGACATTTATAGACCAATATTTAATCTTCTTAATTGTCATTTTATCCCCCGTTGAAAGTGCCACAGCACAAAGCTAGAGACAGAGAGAGAGGAGGGGGGACAACTCTGGATATTCCCAAGAAATTGAAGCAAAAATTAAAAAAAAAAAAAAAAAGAGACTACCATAGGTATTTTGGAAATGATTTTAGGTATTAAAGGTCCGTTTGGTGAATGAGTTTGAGTTGAAATTTTTAAGTTTGAACAATAACTTTTATTGACTTTTTAAAAAAATAAAAAATTTTCACAAAAAACGAAAAATTATTTTAGAAAAAAGATAAAAATTTGAGTTTAAACTTTAACTTCAAACTAGTTTTTTTTTTTTTTTTGAAGGGTCGAGAGAGATTGACTTGTGTATTAAAAAGGATTAAACATATGTTTGAAATTTGTTTGTGAAAGCATTGATTAAATGTATGACTTCTAGAAAATAAAATTAATATTCTAAATTTGTAATAAAATATATAACTGATTTTTTTTAATTTTTGGTTTCTATTTATGACTTGGTGTAAAACAAATACTATTTTAGAATTGCTTTGGAAAATATTTTTAAAGAAAAACATGAAAAATGTTTTCAAAACAAAACCAAACACCATCTTAATTTCTTAGTTCATACTGTTAAATTTTTATTAGGTTCGTTATATGTTAATCAGTTATGATTCAGATTTAATTTAAACGATTGAAAATCATATCTAATATGATATAATAATTAATTAATGTGTCTTATAAAGATGGTGTTTTTTTATAAATATAAATATGGTATTTTTACATCTTGTTACAAAATTCTTGAAAATAAAAGTAAAAATTAAATGCCACAAGGCATGAGGGGACAGATTGGAGGCTTTGGAGGCCCATATGTTGTTGATTTAGACCCTTGTATTTTGGACAAATACATTGAAATAATTGAACCCAAAGAAAAAAGAAAAAGATAAAAAAAATAAATAAAAAAATAAAAACAAGAAAGGAAAAAGCTTTACTTCAGCTTTGACCCCTCCATTTTCTCTCTCCTCTCTCCTCTCTCTCTCTTCTCTCTCTCCTCTACATGGATGAGAAGCCCACAAGACACCCAACTCTTTCCAACACAAAAACTGAAAGCTTTCTCTCTCTCTCTCTCTCTTTCTTTCTCTTTCACTTTCTCTCTCTTTCTTTCCTCTTTTTCTCTCGCTCCACACATTTAGAGGAAGGAACTCTTGGCACATTATTGTTCTTCTCCCCTTTTATCTCTCTCAATAGTAGTGAGTGCTCTTCTTCTCCTTTCTCATTTCCATTTCCATTTTTTTCCAGAATATTTTTTTCTTTTCTTTTCTTTTTTCCTTCGCTAGACTAAAGCAAAGTTCTGATCTTTGTGACTTCTCTTCAGGTACCCTTTTTGGTCTCAAAAAATTTTTTTTTTCTTTTTTTTTTTTTTCCCCAAAACTGGTCCTGTGATTTTGCTTGGTGGGTTTTTGGCTTCCTCTATCTTGTTTTTTAGCATCTGGGTCTTTGTGGAGGAAGCTTTTGGGATCCAAAGAGGTGGGTCTCTTCTCTCTCTCTCTCTCCCCTCTCTCCTCTCTCCTCTCTCTCTCTATATATATATGTGTGTGTGATTGAGATCAGTGTGAATCATCTTTTACTTTGTTCTTATCTTTTGCTCTCTTATTTGCCTTTTGGGTGTTGAAGAAAGGCTAGTAGAGAACCTACATTTTGGGTGGGAATTGATTTAGTCTTCCATTTTCCTTTGATCCTTTAGCCAGTTTCCTTTAAAAAGGTTTGTTCTTTCACAGGGAAAAAAAAAACAAAGAAGAAGAAAAAGATCAACATTTTAAGGTAGGTAGTTAAAACTATTTCTTTTGTATTTTCGTCAAAAATCTCGACTTTGTTTTTCTTGGGATTTACTACAATTTCTTAGTGTCCTTTAAGTTGATTTTTATGGTTTATTGTTTCAGTTTGTTGACCTGAAAAAAGGGTTGTTAGAGTTTGGTGTTAGCTATTTATATATATATATATATATATATATGTTATAATTGCTCAAATATAAGTAATTGATATGTGCAACCTTTTAGTGTTGAATTTTTTTTTTTCATTCATTTTTGGTAAAGTGTGGTTCTTGTGATTCTGTTTTAGTTGTAGAGATCAGTCAGTCACTTGGCTTTCTTGATGAGCTTGAAGATGAAAATAACTGAGATTTTTAATGGTGGGAGTCGAGTGGTGAAAGCGCGGGCTGATGAGTAATGGGTTTGTTCCGTTTGATAATTTGTTTAACAAGTCGGATTCGTTTCGATGGCCTCGAAATCTAACACTGGGATTTCTCCGGAAAAGAATAGTAAATTAGTTGCTGGTCAAACAACAGAAGGAAACTCCCGTAGGCCTCCCCCTTTACAGGTTTCAAAGGCTAGTAAATCGGCGCCGGTTACGCCTAGAGAAGTAGTAGCTCCGAAGGGTGTTCAGGTTCAACAAGTTACCCCAAAGCAGGGTCCTGTAGAAACCTCAGAGGATAAAAGGCATCCTCCGAGTTCCTTATCGGAGAGGTTAAACTTGAGTTTGTCGCTGGGAGATCCAAAACAATTGCCAGCTGATGTGGCAGCCGTGAATCCATCGGAGGATAGTGGGATCAAGAGAAGAAGGTGATAGAGGCTGGGGTTAGCCCAGCTTCGGCGAAAGTTAGTGATGGGGCTAGCAGTCTTGCCAAGACGAGTGGGAGCGTGAAACATAGCGAACGAGTTGATTTCGTAGAGAGCGGGAAGAGTAGCATTTGCAGAGGGAGCACAAGCAGTGATGTGAGTGATGAGAGCACTTGTAGCAGCTTGAGCAGCAGCGTCAACAAGCCACACAAGGCGAACGACATAAGGTGGGAAGCCATACAGGCTGTGAGATCAAAGGAGGGCGTGTTGAACTTTGGCCATTTCAGGCTTCTGAAGAAATTGGGATGCGGAGATATTGGGAGTGTCTATCTCTCGGAGTTGAGGGGAACGAAATGTTATTTCGCAATGAAAGTTATGGATAAGGCGTCTTTAGCTAGCCGAAAGAAACTGCTTCGAGCTCAGACGGAGAGAGAAATTCTACAATCCTTGGACCATCCGTTCCTCCCTTCCTTGTATACACATTTTGAGACGGAAAAGTATTCATGCTTGGTGATGGAGTTCTGCCCTGGAGGCGACTTGCACACGCTTCGGCAGAGACAACCAGGGAAGCACTTTACTGAACAGGCTGTTAAGTATGATTCCTCTACCTTCTCATTTACCTTACCATATAGAATGTTGTTGGTTATATGTCTTCGATTTTTACTCGATTATTGATTTGTCTTTGTGACGTGATCGATGTAGAACAGATTTTGAATGTTTGACGGATCGATTTTTAGCAAGTCTACTTGATAATTCATAAATTAGTGGAGAATGTTTGAACTTCGTTTTGATGCATAATGGGGCATTATTGTCCGAAATTCTCCTGGAAGATTCGTAGAGATGCCATATGATATTTTGCTTGTTCAGCCAAAAGAAGTACTCTAAATCTTTCTTTATAGGTGAAGAATGAACAGAGCATTTTATTGCTATTAGTGAGAAAACAATTTTTTAGATTATTTTCTACTTGAAAAAATAGACAATCAAGATTCTTTTTTTCTTGGGAAAATGGGATACCTTTTTTTTCTCTTGGAGGAAAATGGCAATAAATTCAATGTTTACTGCATAAATCAATTGAATTTATTGAGTTAATCTGTTGATATTGTTAGTAAATTTATTATTTAATGCGAAGTAAATCTACTGATGTACTGAAAAACGGCCCCTTTTTTTGAAACCAAAAAATTTGGTGTCATTTTTTTATTTTAATTTTATTTATAATTGTGTTTTTCTTGGTGATGAATACTCCATTCTAGGAATTTAACTAACTGTAACTGCCACTTGATATTATGCTTGACCTACACTATGCAGGTTCTATATCGCAGAGGTTCTCCTTGCTCTTGAATATCTCCACATGCTCGGCATTGTCTACCGTGACCTCAAGCCTGAAAATGTCCTTGTGAGGGACGACGGGCACATAATGCTCTCTGATTTTGACCTCTCCCTCCGC
Source organism: Ficus microcarpa (assembly GCA_025413485.1). Taxonomy (NCBI): domain Eukaryota; kingdom Viridiplantae; phylum Streptophyta; class Magnoliopsida; order Rosales; family Moraceae; genus Ficus; species Ficus microcarpa. Next base: position 18,941,509 of record CM046381.1, on the reverse strand, counting down.
TGCACCGTCAGTCCAACACTAGTCAAGTCTTCAGCGCCCGAATCTGACCCCTTTCAAAAGAATCCAGTTTATTGCGTGCAACCGGCTTGCATTGAGCCATCATGCATTCAGCCATCTTGTGTGGTGCCCACAACATGCTTTGGTCCTCGTTTCTTTTCGAGTAAATCCAAGAAAGATAGGAAGCTGAAGAACGAAATGGGCAACCAAGTCAGCCCGCTGCCTGAGCTTATGGCCGAGCCAACCAATGCCCGGTCAATGTCATTTGTTGGGACCCATGAATATTTAGCACCCGAAATCATCAAAGGTGAAGGGCATGGCAGTGCCGTTGATTGGTGGACTTTTGGTATATTTTTGTATGAATTATTATTCGGTAAGACCCCTTTCAAGGGATCGGGGAACCGGGCCACCCTACTCAATGTCGTGGGACAGCCATTGAGGTTCCCAGATGCACCGGTGGTTAGCTTTTCGGCAAGGGATTTGATAAGAGGGTTGCTAGTGAAGGAGCCACAACACAGGTTGGCATTTAAGCGCGGGGCAACGGAGATTAAACAACATCCCTTCTTCGAAGGCATAAATTGGGCATTAATCCGATGTGCAAGCCCGCCTGAGGTCCCAAGACCCGTTGAGTTCGAGCGGATCTCAACCCCAATGGTATCAACGAGCGAAAAAGCCATCAGTGCTGGTTCAGCCGCTTACCCTGATCAAAACAATTATCTGGAATTCGATTTCTTCTAAGCGGTCACCGGGCTAATATTGCTATTTTTCTTTTTTGCTTGAGAAAGATGCACAACAAAAGCTTCTGAAATCTTGATCATGTGGAAAAAATTAGTGTTCTTTTGCCCCCCGTTTTATGCTTATAGTGAACATATGTTTGATGTTGTGATACATTTTCATACTTTGTAATGCAGAAGCTAAAAATGTTTAGTGCCCTCCACAATGTCAATCAATTTTCTTTATTGGTATATTTCTAACACTGAGGCCCGTTTGGTTCTCCATCTCCAACTTCACTTTTCGGTTACATAAATCAACCACATATCCACTCTTCTTTTTACAATCTTTCATTTTTATCAGACTCAAACTTTAAAAGTTGGTCATTTTCTTATTTCAAGATAAAGTGAAAAAAAAAAAATTTCATTAAATACTCGTAACAATGAGAATAACAAGATAAAATTCATATTGTTCATCAACATGTGAACATGTCTCGGGTTTTAACATTATTCAAAGTCTAGAGTTCATTTTTAATTCTCATTCCAATCAAACACAATTCGAATAAGAAAAACCTTCAAAGTTCCAACTCTAATCTATTATACAAACGTGTCCTAAAAAGTGAGCTATCTCATTGAGTATGATTGGTCACCTTGCTTAGCTAAACATTGAATAGCAATATTGAAGAGGTCCTAACATATCTAGTAAACTAACTAAATTATTATCACCAAGTCAACAACCTAACCTAAGCCTCAGAAACTTTATAATAAAATTGAAAGAATTTTGATATGGCTCTTGGTGGTTGTTTGTTGAAATCTCAAATTATTGCCGATTTGCCACACTTATATTTTACGATCTGTACCTTGAATGAAAATTAAAAGATTAATTATGATCGTTAGGTTTACGTTATTTCGAACCAACTTATTTATATTTTATTTTATATTGAAGAGATGGATCTATATCAACATCTTGCACTTAGATCCCTATGATTTTTTTTGTTGCATTTAAGTCCTCAATATTACCATGTTATCGCACACCGGTCCTCCTTCCTCTTTCGTATAAATTTGCTGTTAGGTCATCATGTTCACAGCACATGCACCCTTAACGAGGAGCTTTTGGAAAAAACCAAAGAAATTATTAAACTTTTTTTTTTGCTCTAATCACCCCTAACCTTTTACTTACATTGAGAACTAGTCCCAAACCTTTCTTTCTTGACAATCCTATCCACATCCATCGTATGTCAACATAAGAACAAGTGGACGGATGACAACATAAGAACAATATTGCAATAGAAATGTGATGTTTCCAGATAAAAAGAAAGGTTGAGGACCAATTGTGACATGGGCAAAAGTTACGGACCATTGGCAGAAATATATATATATATTTACGAAAATGACCTCAAAGGCGAAAAAGGGGGTGTTTGATAACATATCTCAACTCCAACTAAACTGTATTTTTTCATCTCAATTTTTGTCTTTTTTTTCTGAAAAGTCAATAAAATTTATAACTACTTTTTAAAAAGTTAATACTATTCAAACTTAAAAATTTCAACTCAACTCAAATCAATTCGTTCACCAAACACCCTATAAGCCTTCTTGACCTTTTGTCTGCAATGAAAAGGGTTTCCTCTCACCTCAACCAAAAGGTTACTGACTCACTGTTGCCTCTGCTCTAGCTTCGATCTTTGTTAATGGCATGCAATCTGGTAACAATACCCTATTGACGGTGCACGTTTATAAATATTTAATAGCATCAAAATTACATCAAAAAAAAAAAAACGTAAAATTAATAGAATATGATACATATCCTACTGATAAGATAGTTTTTCATATCCTGCGATAGAATTCTCCTCGATGCAAACAATCTCGAGATTCCAAGTTTTACTTTGAATGAAGTGTCATTTGCTTCTTCTTCTTTTTCTTTTTCTTTTTTTTTTCTTTATAATTTATATGTTCCGTGAATTAGTATTCTTATGTTGCGGTTTGCCTAGGTAACTATCTTCAAAGGAAGAGTCACTTTCATGGAAAATGATATGTCGGGCTTGGAAAATAACCGTCTCTACAATTTATTAGCTACCCTCCAAGTTAATCAGAATGTTATTTAGGATCAAAATATTCTTCTAAAAAGTCTAAAAAGTTGTATAGAAAAATATTCTTTCTCACACTTTTCAAAATAAATAAATAAATAAATAAAAAACCCTTTCTCAAGAACAAGATAGTCAAACAATATTATTAAATTGTTTAAGTCGCATTTCATTATAGTAATCGTTTTCCTTAAGTAGAATTCTTGGTGGTGAATACTTTCCTACATCATATATGCTAGCACGATATCTTTCTTTTTTATTCTTTAATCGATTTTGCACCTTTTTTTTTTTTTTTACATATTATTTTTTGCACATAAAATATGCATTGCCAAATAAAATTATTATCTTTCCATGGAATTCCCTATTTAAACTATTGGTTAGAACATCACTATATAAAATAGAAAAAGCTCAAGAAAAATATGGTATATACTTTGTGGTCCTTGCATATCATATGCTTGGTGTCTTTTTTTTTTTTTTTTTTGGGGGACCATTTTTACAATGTGTTTTTTTTTTTTTTTTTTTTTTTTTGCACATGTAAATAATTTGCTATCATTTTGGAAGCTATCAATAATTGCACATTAATAAAATTTTTATTTTGAGATTGTTGATTTTTTTTCCCATGTTCCAAAATATGCTTTTTCAATTTTCTTGAGAATATATATATGTGTGTGTATATATATATATATATTATATGGATCTGAATCTAGATTCATGTTCTTTCCTTTTCCCATCCGGAAAGAAATCCTACAAAAATATGCCATTTGGACCGTGTTAGATCTTAACAATTAAGGCCCCCTAGTGTCCACCTGACAAAAATACAGCTTTATGTGACTATCATTAGTCTGAATAATTGACCAAACTTGCTAAAAAGTCCCCACCTAAAAACATGTTTATTAAAGAGAGGAGAAAAGGGTTTTTTTTTTTTTTTTTTTTTTTTTTTAATTTTTTTTTAATTTTTAATTTTTTCAAACAAGAACACACTAAAATTATTATTTAAACATTAGGGCTCTACCATTTTACTCCAATAATGTACCTCTTTTTTTTTTTTTTTTTTTTTTCATTCTCTACAATTTGAAGAGCATAATATTGAATTATTTGAGCATCTTTCACGTGAAAATGGCATAAAAAATATTGTCACTTGTTATCATTATCATCTCATGATGTCTGTCTTTCTTTTTGATTAGTTTTATTAGAATTATACATCTACACTATAGATCAATATGACATAATAACCCAAAAAAAAAAAAAAAAAAAAGATCCACGAGTTAATAAAATCGAACGAGCGGAGATAACTAGTATTTGAGATAGGAAAGACATCATAGTTAGATTGATACCTAATACTTACCTCATCTCGCATTTAATCTCAATCAAAACAAATGCGATTTATTTTGGGGCTTTTAAGATAAAAAGAAAAAAAAAATCGGGATTGACTTTCGAGTAAAAATGTTAAATTAAGATTTACATTTAGATGGAAAAAAAAGAAAATTCCCATTACGAAAAAGAGGAAATATCACTTTCTATCTTTTTATTTACAAAAAGAAGAAAGAGAAAAGATTGAGAGGATCCATGTTCAACGATTCAAGTTTATGTAGCATCCATGATATGAAAAAGGATTTCACCAAATTTGGTCCCATCAATTTACTTTTAGATCTGGCAAATAAAAGTTTTGCAAAAACCACCCTCTTTGAAAAGTGCAAAGATATATTGTTGTTGGATTCAAACCGAATTGATTAGCAAATAGCCATGTTTTTGTTGAAAAATTGGCACACTTTTTCTTTATGAATGAGGATTCTCCAAATAACTCATCCCCACCCCCACCTTTTTGTTTTTGCACCAATGCCCCTAACTTATCATAGATTGACAAAATTGCAGGTTAGAAAAACGAAACTAAATTCAAAAATCTTGGTAAAATTACCATGATCGATAACAATCGTAAATTTTTGGTCGAAAACTAACATGTACGTTTGAAGGGGCAAAATTTAGAATTTTGAAAGATTGCCAATATCCATGGTGACCCCCATATGTAGCATTCCCTTGGGAAACCATGGAATGTCCATTATTGCTTTGTGATGCAACCATTAAAAATCTTTTGAAATTTTAAGGTTTCTTAAAGACAAGTTTGGTCATTTGTTAACCAATCGTCGTTTGCCTTCTATTGTCATCACTTATTTGACTGCAATATCCGAAGAATTTAAAATTTTAATTGCTAATTTTTCTATGGAAATTTTTGAAAGCGTAGGAATGAAGTATAATTTAAAGTTAAATCTTTTCCGATTTTGGATAGATTTTAGGAGTTACGATTGTCTTAGTCCGGGATTTGGATCGAGATTGTCCTTTGGGAAAACGCGGTGGAGTGTGGGCTTCCCTCTTCTAAGGGAGCTACTAAGCTTAAGGACTTTGATGCAACCTTTAGTTGAGCCACTAGTGTGCTTCTTTTGGTGGCACGAGATGACAAGGAGTCTTAGGTTGTGGCTGGTGTGGCCAGACCGAGCCTTTGGGCGAATCGGCTTGCGGTCTTGAGATTGTGATTGTCGAATGGAATTCCAATGAAAATTATTGAAGCTTTTGGCTCCCAAGGTGACAGTATGTGGGAGATGATCCATAGTCTTTGCGGCGAGGCTCATATGACTGTCTAAGATTTCTAGTTATTCTTTTTGTGTGACATTTATGATTTTCACTTATTTAAAAAAAATTAACAACTTCTAGATTTTGAATCTAGGAGTTCTTGCCCAAGCCTCTCTCCTTCCACTCGTTGAACTATTCCCTCGTCGTTTTTGGACAGAGGACAAGAAATGGTTGTGTCTCATTGATACTGTTATTACGAGTTTAATTCTATTATCTCATTTTCCTATCTCAAAGACTGTCCCCTCAATAGATTTTTGATAAATCATCAATTTGTTTATGAATTTTTAATATTTAGTATTTTTTTTTATGTGGTTAAATTTTTCAATTCAGATAATATAGCATGACACTATCAGAAAAACAACCGACGAGACAGGAAATTCAAACAACAGATCTTAATTATGTTATTAGGCCCTTTTCATCCTGTTATATTTGGTTGTTGCCTAGTTGTAAGGCTCCTTTGAGCCCGGTTGCTAGTCTGTCTCTCTTTCTCTTCCTGTTGTGATTTGCCGTGAATGGTGTGACCCTTCGCTTGTATTTCTTACCGCGTTTGACCCTTCTAATAAAGTTGTTATTCATTAGAACCAAAAAAAAAAAAAAAAAAAAATGTTGACTCCATTTTCCAATAAAAAGAAGAAAAAAAAATATTTCCCTCTTTCGTTTTGACCTTTGAGTAATGATGCATTATGAAATATTTTATCATAAATGACACGAAATAAAAAGTGAATGGAAAATATCGTGTAAGGGCCACATCTTGTTGAATAGAAGACGAGAACAATCATTTACCGCTCATAATTTAGGGGCGAAAACTCCAAAATCCAAATAAGATTCCTTTTATTTTATCATAGATATCACAAAATAAAAGTGAATGGTAAATATCATGGAAGGACCACGTCTTGTTGAATAGAAGACGAGAACAATCATTTGTCGCTCATAATTAATGGACGAAAACTCCAAAATCCAAATAAGATTCATGCTACTTCATTTTCTGTCCTTTCAATTAAATTTTGACATATAATAAATTGTTTAAATATTTTCGAAATTTAACTCCTTATTCATGTGATCATATTGTTAAATTCAGATAACACGAACAATCCAAAGAAGACGAAAATTGAGACAATATGTCTGAACTTTGAAAATAAACCTTAAATTCCACAACTTATCTCTTTCCCTTGAGTTGTGGGCAAGATATCAGTTATGAGATGTATTGAATATCGTGGATCGTAATAGGATTCTACCCTAGATTCAAGTATTGAAAATGAGACCTAACACAAGATAAAAAATATTATTATCTTCTAATTTAACTTAAGGGACAAAAAATGAGATATAAAGCAAAATTACAGTTTTGTTCTCCTCTAATTTTAACTATCCCTATAACAAGTTGTCTTTAACTTTGTTCATGGGTCATAATACCTTTTTTTCTATGGAAAGTGTGAGAATAAAATTTTTAGATAAACATACGATAACGTTTAAAGACGACGTATCAAAATAGATAAAAAGAAAGATCTTAGTATTGAACATTGATCACGTCATGTAAAGATGGCGTGTCGGAGAAAATACTCAAACGAGAAAAACATAGTCAAGCAAGAGAACATGCCATACAGAATCTATTCATCTCTCAACGAACAGAATTTCACAGAACTTCATAGCTTGAACTTCATTTTCGTGAACTAAAAACAGCACTATAGAACACACAATATTTTTAACTAATTGAATTTTGTTCTCTAATTTCAACCGATCAGTTGCCACCAAGTAATCCATCTGATAAAAATGAGTGGAAGAAGAAATTTCATTACTTTTTTTTTTTCTTTTTTTTTTTTTCTTCTTCTTTTGTCCCTTCTTGATCTTTATGGCAGGGGACCCGTGGGAATTTGTCTCAAAACTACCAAAAAAAAAAAAAAAGTGGTGAAATGAAATCACATCCCAAATTTAATGACCGAAAAACGAAACTTTACCGATAGTTTATTTTTTACATTTTATTATTACAAAAATCTCTCAACAAAAGGGAAGCTCAAAAAATAAGAAAGTAAAGCAAATCATATCATGATGATGAAGTATTCAAATCAAACAGTTTTTGATATCGAACCAACTTTTAGATCTTATTGTAACTCAATAGAAAATATATAAATTAAAGTCGTTGATACGAAAAATAAAATCTTATCGATAATTTATTTTTTCGATCTTATTATAGAAATCTGTCAATCAACAAGGAAACTCCAAATAAGAAAGTACACAAATCATATCAAAATTTAAAAAAAAAAAGTATGTAAACCAAAGTTTTTGATATAAATTGACGGTTGAAAAACAAAATCATGTTAGTAATTTCAACTACAGAAATCTCCCAATAAAAAAAGGGAACTCAAAATCATATTAAAATAAGAAAGTTCACGAATCAAATAATTTGGTCTTACAAAAATCTAATAATTAAAAAACAAAATGCATCGATAATTTATTTTTTCAGATCTTCTGTAGAAATCTTTGGATAAAAAAGCAAACTCAAAGAAAAGAAAGAAAAGACTAATGGACACATGGGAACATTCTTGCCACGATGATATTCCACAAAGAACCAAGCAATGCAAATAAGTAAGTGCAGCATCTACTTGTTTTGGAATCATTGTGACCTTAGTGTTTGTCTGCTTTGGCTAATTTTGAATTAATTAATTAATTAACTATAATGACGGTGACTTAAGAATAAAATATGTACATGTTCAAAGCAGATCAAAAGATCCCTAGTTGGAGAGTGCGAAAAAAAAGGAATATGGTAACCTTTTTCATAATTAAATAATAACACTAAGATTGAATTTTAAAAAAAATAAAAAAAAATTCAAGGCTTAAAAAAGAAAAAGAAAAAAGAAGAAGAAGAAGAAGAAGTGAAAAGTTCATTGGGTTACATGTTATAGTCAAATATTGCAGCCTTTTACCAGCATGAAGGATACCTTTGATTTAAAAGTAATTGAAGTCTTTTTCTCTCTCTTGGAAATTAATTAGTATATTTGGAATTTCAATGGCAATGAATGTATTTTTTTTAATCGTGGATAGGAACTATTTTTTAACTGTTAGATTAATTTTTATATAACGTGAAAATTTATAAGTAAGATTGAAAAATTTATCTAACGATTCAAATACGGGTCCGTTTGGTAAAACGGTTTGAATTGAAATTTTTAAGTTTGAGTTGGTTGATTTTTAAAAAATTAGTTATAATTTTTATTAACTTTTTAAAAAAAGATAAAAAATAAGATGAAAAATTTGAGTTTAAAATGGTTTGCCAAACGGATGTGTAATTCTTATGCTTCCGCATCGTAACTGTTCCCTTATTTTTATTGCCAACCAACATAAGTTCTTTCAAAATCACATGGCCGCATCAAGTTTGTTTAATTTCAACATAAAATTTTCAGATTTTTTGTACACCTTTATTTTCTTTTGTCTCTTTTTTCTATTTCTTTTTTTCTTTTTTTCTTTTTCTTTTTTTTTTTTTTTACCCTTTTCTTTTCCTTAATTTGGTTGCAAACAGGTAAAAAGGCATGAGACGTGTGGAACCACAAATGATACACCTTTTTTTTCTTTTTCTTCTTCAAATCACTTTCGAAGAAAAACCTTAATTTGAGAAAATCTTTTTAGAGATGCAATAGAAGTAAAAGTTTATAAATTGTATTCTTCACCTTGAAGCTTGAGAGTCAGCACCAATAATAATTATTTCATGTCTATTTTTTGTAACATATCTTCAAGGAAAGTAACTATAAAATTTAAATTACAAGCAAAAAAATAAAATAGAATTTTGCTTCTTTTTTTTTTTTTTTTTTTTCGCATGCATATATCTATATATATATGTGTGCTCAAGATTCGAGCCTTGATCATCCTCCAAAAGATATTAGAGCATTAATTGGAATATTTCCACGAAAAAATATTACGATATGATGGAACTTCTACTCTTTTTTTTTTTTTTTTTTTCGTTTTTTTCTTTTAAGAAAAAGTATCCTTTTTTTGTGAACATGATTTTTAGAGAGTCTGAAAAAGAAAGATTTTTACTCTTCCTTAAAAAAAAAAAAAGATTTTTTCCTTACCTTGGTCATAATTAAGGAACTTCTTTTCCTGTCTTGACCTAAAAATTCCCTTTGTCCCAAAAAAAAAAAAAAAAAAAAGGGGTAAAATTTCCACTTCTTAAAAAAAAAAAATCTCACTTAATCCCTCAAAAAAAAAAAAAAAAGTCCAAATGGCCTACTAACAAATAAAAGGGACATTTTATACCAAATTTAAAATAATTACTTCTTTTTAAAAAATATTTACCAAAACGCTTAGTTGGCACATAGCTTTCCCAATTAGTTAATAAATCCTTGAAATCTATGACTAGGATCAACTTTATTTATGGCCCATTTATTGGTATTAGTTATTTCTTTATTCATAGAATTTTGCATATCTATATTTGAAAAAAAATAATAAAAAAATAAAGATGATGGTAGGCATGTTAATTCTCAACCATTGATAAGTGGGCCCATATTTTTTAATCACAATTTTAACCATTGATGAGATTAAACAAACTCGAAACAAAAAAAAAAAAAATCCTAAAAAGTAAAAGTTCTAAAATATTTATAAAAAAAAACAATCTCTAGAGGAAACACTGACCAACCCCCATTTTACCTCTTTCTCTCTCTCTCTTTTTGGGGTTAGTTTTACACTTTAATCACTACCCTTGTCATCTTTTTTTACCCATTTTTAACCTCAAATTTGGATTTTAATAAAAAGATAAATATTGCAAATTTGCAATAGATAACCACCAAAAGAAGGAAAAAAAAAAAAAAAAAAGCTTAAATCACAATTCACAAAAAAAAGTGCTTTTGAAATTACAACACACCCATAAATGCTTATTTTATTTCATTTTATTTCATTTTTTTAAATAGGGGCACCTGCCAAATCTCTTGCCTCTCTGTCTGTCTCTCAAGTCTCAAATCTTCCTCTCCCTCTCTCTCTCTCCCTCTCCTAACTTTCTCTCTCTTCAGGTATGCATGGGCGAGAAGTTCATTAGTTTAAAAAGTTTGTCATTTTAGAGCTCTACATAACTGGAGAGAGGGGAGATTAGAGATTTCAAAGTAGACCCAGTTTAGATTCTCATTAGTTTCAGCTGACTCTCTCACTTCATTCATCAAATTCTGCAAAAACAGGAAATGGGTCTTGTCAATCAGGAGGCGATCAAGCAGTTTCAGCTGTTAATGGAGGAAGGTTTGATTAACCAAAAAAAAAAGACCCTTTTCTTTTTGAACTTCAAAGATCTTCTTTGATCTGCAAATTGCTTAAACTTTATTTCTGTTTTGTTTTTTTGTTTGTTTGTATGTTCTCTCTCTCTGGATTTTGCAGTGGAGGAGCCGTTGAAGAATACATTCCAGGTTAGACCTTCTTTTTACTTCTGGGATTTGTTTGATCTGTTCTTTGTTTGGATGCTGAGAAAAAGAAAATGGGAAAAGAAAAGGGAGAGAATATTTTATGACTCAATGATTTGCAACAATGATGGAGCTGACTTAGTTTTGATTGCTTAAAATTTTCTCATTTGGTTTTGTAACAACCCAAGATGTTATTTTTGACTGAAAATTACTTAAAACCATTTAACTTACTTTTGATTCATTAAATTTTTCATCTTTGCTTCTCATTTTGTTTTGCAACAAACCCAAGATGCTATTTTTCTTTGGTATTGATGGAAGATGAATTCACAATTGGAAAATGAAAGGACCATTATTGGGTTTCTTTTTTCCTTTTTTTCAAAAGATTGGCTGGGTTTGTACCGCCCAATTTGCTCAAAAAGTCAGTTGGGTGTAGGTCGTTACCTTTTGACTTTGTGTTACTCTCGGTGGGACAGTTGGCTTAGAATTATAGATACAGATGTTAGGCTGGTTAAGTGGTGATAGATAAAGTCTGGTTCTTGGGGAGACTTCTACGGTAGGCAACGTCCTTTTTACAATCGATAGAAATTGCGGTTTTAGCTATTGGCTTTATTTTTAAATGGTCTCATCTATGTATGGGAACATTTTATGTCGCGCGTTGCAAATTTTTAACATGAGAGTTGAAAAATTAATCCCACAGCTAAAATTGCAGTTCCTAGTGGTGGTGAAAAAGGACGGTTCTTATTGTAGAAACTCCCTTGTTTTTAAGATGAATTATTAAATTAAAGATTCTGTTTATTGGGTTTTTTTTTTTTTTTTTTTTTTTTTTCTTCCTTGTTCTTTTTAAATTTGGACAAGTTATGTATTTACTGAAAGTGTCTGTTAATCTCCAGAATGTGCATCAAGGGTATCCAAGTGAAACATTGGCGCGGTTTTTAAAGCAAGAGACGGGAATGTTAGCAAAGCTCATAAAATGGTTAGATCTTGTTTCATTTCTTTACGAAAGTGACTAAAGTTCCAAAAGTTCTCATTTTCATAAAGTCTTTGTGATGTTTCACTAACAGCTTAACTGTTTCAGTTGATTGATGTCTGCAATGGAGGGTACAAAACGAGATTGACAGTATATTGTCGGTGAGTGAAATTTCTCATAAATATAGACTATATAATAGTGTTGTTAGCTTGGCAAGTGTTTGGTACTCTTAGAACAATTGTATGAAGGACTCTACGTGTACATGTGCTAATTGAAGATTTGTCGACTATTTGCAGAAACCTATCATTCCTCCCGATTTGTATAGAGCTGTTCGAGACTCTCAGCTTGTGGGAATGTCTGGTTACTCGAAAGAGGTAGTCCATTGTTTTGAGTAAATTTATTATGCTTTCATTTGATCTTGCTTGTCTTGCCACACCATCTTGCTCTAGCCAAGTGGGCAACAAGTATTTGATTTCCTTGCGGCTTATAAATGTGTTCTCTATCATGGTCAAAAATATGATTTCAATCACAAGAATTTAATGCATTTCGATAGTTACTAACATTCTGCATCTGAACTTATGGTATTCTTTATCTTCTTTGTAATTCTCTTAGGGTGTTCCTGTCATTGCCGTCGGTGTTGGGCTAAGCACATATGACAAAGCATCTGTAAGGACATTATACTTGCACTCATTTATCTCTGTTTTTACTTGGGAAAACATTATTGTAATTCTGTCATTGTCGGCACTCAACATATGCTACTTTATGTCTTTGTATCTTTGAATGGGTGGCTAGAATTTGTTCTAATGATATATGCTTTTGTAATTCTGTTATTTAGGTAAATTACTACGTGCAGTCACACATTCAAATGAATGAATATAGAGATCGTGTAATTTTGGTAAGTGTTTCAGATGGTTTCATTGTCTCTCTTCCAAGTAAATTCCCGAATCCTTGGTCTTTCCTTCTCTCTTAGTCTCAGTTTTCCATTCTGTTCTAGCCTTCTGCATCAAAGAAGCACGGACGGCATATTGGTACTTGTGTGAAGGTTTTGGATATGACTGGCCTGAAACTTTCCGCACTTAACCAAATAAAGGTACTCTTTTGTATTCCATGAATTTCCGTTTTGTTGTTTGGTATTCTATGCAGGTGCTTAATCCTAACTCTACGACCGATACTTGTCTTAGGGAGGAAAAAAAAAAGAAAAAGAAAAAAGAATGCCATAGTCTGAGCAGTTTATTAATTACAAAATAGTCTATAATACACTTAGACCATTGAGAATGAAATCATGTTCCTTTAAGCACATACCGCACCGCTCGATTCACAAATGAGTGTGGAATTCCCCTAGTGTATTTTTTTGAATCTGTCAGAAGTCGAGTTTTGTGTTTCCCTATGATTTTGGCAACTTCACAACCTGTTTTTATTTTTGTTGTCTGTTTGTAATTGCTTGTCACATGTTTCCCCCCTTATTTCTTAAGAATTCTCTTGCTTGATTTGCGATCACCAACACTTGATGTTCTTACCTCTTTCAGGATTGACAGTCATAAATTCGAAATTTTTTTGCAGCTTTTGACGGTTATATCTACAATAGATGACTTGAACTACCCAGAAAAGACAGATACATACTATATTGTCAATGCCCCGTACATATTTTCGGCATGTTGGAAGGTTTGTTGTACCAACTGTAGAAGTAGAATATTTTTCCTTTTTTTTTTTTTTTTTTTTATGAGAGCCTAATGTCGAGCTGTGTGCAGGTTGTGAAGCCTCTGTTACAGGAAAGGACAAGAAGGAAAATTCAGGTGCTTCCGGGTTGTGGGAAAGACGAGTTGTTGAAAGTAAGCATGTTTTTCTATAGAATTACGTTTCAGTTCTTCTTCTTCTTCTTCTTCTTCTTCTATTCGTCAAATTTTTATTCTCTGGTTTGCTTGATTTGTCCCAAAAACTTGTATGCAGATAATGGATTATGCATCCCTCCCACACTTTTGTAAAAAGGAGGGATCCGGGTCATCCCGGCATTCAGGGAACGGACTCAGCGACAATTGTTTCTCCTCAGATCACACCTTCCATCAAGAACTCTACAACTACGTCAACCAACAAGCCGAGGCTATGAAGTCGGTTGCACCAATCAAAGAGGGGTCATTCCATGTGAGATTCCCCGAGCCAGACCCTGCAGACGCCAAGATAGCTAGGACCATCGAGAGTGAGTTCCACAAGTTTGAAAATCTGAACGGGTTCGCCAAATCAATGAATGGCCTAAGAGTTAACAGCATGTGAAAAACATGGATCATGGCGATGAAAGCATTTATGACCGACATCAAAACCAAAGCCCGACAGGCAGACCACCAAAGATACCCCACAACCATTTATAGAGACTGAGAGGAGTACTTCGATTATGGATGTAATAGTATTCGTTTGCATCAGCTCGATGCGGGTTTGTTAGGACAATACTAATCTTTTGTTTAAGCAGAACAATACCACCGAGGGTGGATATAAACAAATCACGTATCCTTGTACCAGAGCGTAAAGGAAAAACTTTGGAGCAAGCTTCTTCTGCTCCTTCACAAGCTAATTGCTGCTTCTGACTAATCACCTAACACAATTTATAATCTTACACAACTTGTGCTACCAGTTGCAACGTTCGTATGTGTCAAATTTAAATTTGACGGTGCATATTTATGACTGGATTGGCTACTATAAAAAGAGTTTTCAGACTTGTACCGTTATATTGCTTTATAAACACTTTAAATCCTGCGGTTAAAATCAATAACTTCTACTGTCGGATGCACGCCAGAATCGCGAGTAGTTTTCTGATATTAAAAAAATAAAAAAGAAAAAGAAAAACTTTGGTTTCTGAAGTTGTTTAACAAAAGACAATTCTTTATTTCTTTCAGAAGGCCATGCTAAGATATACGCAACTATGGAATTCCATGTAGTAATAATATTACAAAAGGCCAGAGACTAGTGAATTAAAAAAAAAAAAAAAAAAAAAAAAGAAATCAGATGCGAGTAAATACATGTGCACAAGCAACAAACTTGGTTCAAAAAGACCAAAAACACTCCAAATACATCCCAAAAACCGCAGCCCGAATTCTACAACCCTGTTCAGCAAATCTAACACTTACAAACAGATCGAGTCTAGATGCACCCTTTGAGGTTTGGAGACTATCTCAACTGTTTATAACAGCTATAAGCGACGGCAACAGAAAGAGCAGCGCAGGCAACAGCTAAAGCTGCATAAGTATCTTCACGCTCCCAGCTATCCAACCATGTTGGCATTGAGCAAACCCTGCAGTCGACGACCCTTTGCTGCTGCTGTTTATCCGAGAGAGCAGTTTCCTTCCGCTCTTTTTCTTTTCTGCGACCACTTTCTTCCCTACCTCAGTTGCTTCCAAGCTATGTGTTGTCTTCTCAGGTACGTCGTGGTTTTGACAGCACAAAGAGTTTCCGTTTTCCTGCTGGCAACAGCCCACAACCTCGTCTTGGGATCTTGAAGCACAAGTGGTTGAAAGGTTATTTGTCTCTGTTTCTACATGCCCGCTCGCGTTTTTTCCTACAGTTGTGTCACCATTCATCTGCAGCCTCTGGTTTTGAGATTCTTTCTGTTCTTCCTCTGATAAACCCATCTGACCTCTGAGGCCAAACATCCGTATATTCAATCAATGCTTTTCCAATCATACATTGGGATACATGGTATAAACTGGCAATTATCAGAATAAAATTTCTGAAACAGTAAGAGCATTCATTTTTTATCATCTGTTCTCTGATTCCGTGGAAATTGAACACCATGCCTCCTAATACTTTATTTCTTTTCTTTTCCACCCAAATCAAATATATCTGTTTGATATAGAACTAAAACCAGGCTATTATCCAAAAAGCGATTAGCAATCCACATGAGCCGCCCTTATAACTCCTGTGAGCCCAACTAATTTTTTTGTGTACATATTTTTTATGGACTAAAAATATTTAGCTACTTTGACAACCAAACAACAAGTCATAAGGAAATTATAAAATAAAGATTTTGAAACTACCTCCAGAGTCTGTCTACGATTTCACCTTTCCCAATGTGTAGCTCAAGCAATGCAGTTACATCTTCTGGAGTGACATATCCATACCTATAAGAACATGTGATGCAAAAGAATGAATGAAGGCATTTGTTCGCAAAAGACCTTTTTTTTTTTTTTTTCCTTCTTTTTTTTTAAAATGTTTTGTTAAATTATCAAAATGGCCGTTTTTCTTTTAAAGGTCAATCAATCAATCTAGTCAATCACTGATGGATCATGGTCAATCAGTAATTGACCAATGTTAAAACGTATTTTTCATTGATTGGTTATGGTTTTTTTTTTTTTTTTTTAATAATTAATTGATTATGGTTAATCACTGATTGAATGTACTCAAGGCATTGATTGTCCATGAATGACTAACTGCCATTTTGCCAAATATAAAACATTTCGGCCATTTATTTAAGTAAGAGTTTTGGAAACTGCCTTTTTACCTAATTTTCCTCCGATATATAAAGTAGTAGTACATATATATATATATATATATATATATGATTATCAAAATGTTGATTACTCAGAATTATAACTTAAAGAGGGAAGAATTGAATTGACAATTTAAGATTTCTCTTACCAGTGTCCGGTTACTTCTCCATGGATATTAGGTCCAAATATAATCACATTTCCGCATACTTATGACCCCCAATGTGTGAACAAGGGCTAACAGACACTTTGCCAAGAAGACCATGTGATTCTATCTCGTCTCTGAATCTATGGACCAATGCTGGTCCGCAAACTCCGCATCGACGATCTCTGGACCCATGACAACATACAAAAATAAACGAACCTTTTAGTGGTTCTGGAGTCATAGGCAGCCATTCACTATCCTTCACAAGCACTTCTTCGACAAACGTGTCAACATCAAAATGCGTCAATCTCCTGCATTTTTCCCCGACAGAGTTAATGGTTAGCATCAATAATGTATTGCATTTTCTTAGGAATGGGGTGAGAATTAAAACCAGAATAAAGGGGAAAATAACAGGGCTTGTAAATCACCTGTATCTGACCATGTCTGGAAAAATCAACACATCCCCGTTTGATGTTTCAGTTCCATCATGTCCCTCGCATATTGTTAACCGGGTCTATGAAAAAAGTAACAAAAAGATGATGAGAAAAAGTTAGCCTAAAAAACAAATGAACCCCACGAGAAAGATAATGAGAAATAAAATACCACTGATGTATTTATAGCACAGAAATTCAGTAGCAAGAATCCAGCCAAGACGAAGCTCCATGAAAAGCCTTATTCTGTACTTTTAACATGTGTGCTACTACAATTTATGAAATCACAATTCATTCTAGGAAACCCCATAATTGAGAATGCTCCGAATAACGTGCTTGCAAACTTATTCTTAAAATATGATATGGGAGTTCCTCAATAAAAGAAGAAACATAAGGATTCGTTTAACAGAGTTCAAAGAATCCTATTCCTATTGCAAAACAAGTGAATTCAGAATATACTTGCTATTCATTACTGTAAAGCTCAGTATAAAACAACACTCGAGTAAGTTGGAAGATCCCAATTCCAAGCCAAGAAAGGAAACGTCTTCAATCTTAAAGTTTAGATTCCACACTAACAAGGCCAAACAAGTTTTTAAGATAAAAGGGATAAAAAGAAAAGGCAACATATAAAGTGAGAGAATTCATTTTTAACAACGAAAAAAAGTGTGACAACAAATAAGTAATCTAGCCCTTTCCGTGCTCAGAGCCAACTTTCCATCTTCTTGCCATATTAATAACTTATTTATCTTAAATTTCTATGTGGAATATAAATCCCACTTATTTGACTTCACACCCTTCCCTCCAAAAAAATCCGAACCCCACATGAGGGGAAAAAAACAAAAAAAAAGAGCCTTTTTCATTTTCCACAAGAAATAATCACAAATTAAAACCAGTTCACACATCAGTCAAATCCTGAAACTCATTTTCTAAAATAATATCCATAAAAAGATCTAAAATATTCAAAACTAACAAGAAGTAACTTCACTTCTAAAAGAAAAAGAGAGCAAATTTACAGGAAACACTCAAAACCCAATTCAAATTCCCCAAATTTAAAATCAACCCACATAAAATCTAAACTCCTAAAACACAAAAAGAACCCACTTCAGCAAATCCAAATTCAAGACTGAATCTTTATCCAACCAAAAAAAAAAAAAAAAAACACTAAACAAAAAACAGCACAGTTTAAGACAAATCAAAACCCATGTCCCAATTCATTTCCCCAATTCATTTCCTCAAATTTCATCTCAATTCCGAACTCCATAAAGGAAAAAAGAATCATTTCAGCAAATCCAAAAACTTCAAGACGGAATCTTTATCCAAAAAACCCATACAAAAGCACCCCTCTTTCTTCCTATTCCCCAAATTCAAATCAACCCACATCAAATTTAAGCTTCCATAACCACAAAAACCCCCCATTACAACTAATCCAAATTCAAGATCACATCTTTATATACATGTTACAAATATATATACACATATATCACACAATAACACACCTCTCTCTTGAGAGAGACCACTCCAAACCCAATTCATTTCCCTCAAAAAGAAAAAACAAAAAACAAAAAAAAAATATCCCATTCCCTAAAATCCAAATTAAAGACCAAATCTTTATATACAAATTAGATTTAAAAAAGAGAGAGAGAGAGAAGAGAGACATCACCAGACCTGTTTCCTGATATCGAGTTTCCTGGTGGAGACGGCGGCGGAGAGGAGGCGGGGGAGGCGGTCGAACTCGGCGGCCTCGATGCGCGGCGGCCAGACGCGGGGGTTCTTGTAGCAGAGGAAGACGTGGCGGTCGTAGGGCTCGACGGTGCCGGCGAGCTGCTGGGTAGCCCTGAAATCGGGCCTGGAGAACCCGAACTCGAGGTCGCTGCTGCTGCTCCCGCTCGTGTCGCCGCCGAGGAGGCTGCCGTCGTTCTGGAAGCTTCCGGAGGCGGCGGGGTCGCTGAGGAAGCTGTCGAGAGGGTCACCCGAGGAGACCGTGATCGGAGAGGACGAGGACGAGGGGTTTGTGAAGCTCAACGGGTCGTCTCTTGAACTCGCCATGGAGAGAGAGAGAGAGAGAATCCTGCGGTATGGGAAGCGGAGAAAAGAGAGAGAGAGAGAGAGAGTGAAGTGAGTGGGAGAAGAGTTCTTAGCTGTTCTTGGGCTCTTTGTTTTTTTTTGTTCTTTTGTTTTTCCTCTGTTTATTATTATTATTATTATTATTATTCAGATTTATGTTTTAGAGAGTGAAAAAATATTGTTGTGATTTTCTTCATCATTTTTGCATCCAAACCTTAAATAACAGATGTAATAACGAAAATCTTTATAATTAAGACACTATAAAACTAAGGATAATTCTTTATTATTAATCTTTTATTATTAGGACACGCAATGTGGTGGTTTATAATGGTTAACCATAAGAATTATTTCATCTATGATAATTAAACGAAAGCTTTATCATTTTAGAACTATTTTAATATGTAAATTTCATTATAAAAAATAAAGAGAAAAAACTTAAAAAGTATTAGATTGAAAAAATTGTAAAATAGTTTAAGGCGAACTATATGATAGATTTTTTTTTTTTTTAAATTAATAGGGTACAAATTTGAGTTATAAGAATTATAATAAATAAGCAAAGAATGTTAATTTTCTTAAGAAAAATGAGAATTTAATAAATTTTAGACCATTAAGTTTCTATTTAATTTTTTGTGCTAAAATCATCTACTAAAGGCTTTTCTCCAACCAAATTAAGAATCTTTTTTTTTTTAACATAAGAATTTTCTTTGTTCTTGATTATCACTCACTAATATTTTATAAAATAAAATAAAAACTATAAAAAATCGTTGGATTTTTATGTTAATATGATCTGGCATAACAGACACTACAAAAAAATCTTTTATCATGGAACTTAAAAAAAAAAAGTTTGGATATTCATTTTAATTTTTTTAATTTTTTGCTGAATCGTGAAGTTTACATGTTTCTTTAATTATTTATTTATTTTTACTAAGGTAGATGGACCATATGAATTCTCCACTTTATAGACCGACAAAAAAAAAAGGTTTAATTATTGGTTATCTTTTGGATTGAAGTTGTGATGAGACGGATAAGTGAGATTAAATAAATAAATAATTAATTAATTAAATTTTTTTTATAAATACTATGACCTCCAAAAGAAACGGAAAATTCTTGCACTAGAAAACACCTTCAAATTTCCGAAAGTGAGATGAGATGCCAAAAAAAAAAATATATATATATATAGATATATATATCTCAATAAAAGTTTGTGAAAGAAACTTTCACTAAATGCGGCTTTATTACATCACCTTTTTGCCATTTGTTTTTGGGTGTCTAAAAGATTCATATCATTGACACCACTAGAAAGATCGAGAACCAAAATATGACAACTTCTTTCGAGAGTTTTTCGGTAAAATATGTAAAAAAAAAAAAAAAATCATGTCAATAGGACATTGTCGAACTCTTACCGATATTAAAAATTTGTTGGTTTTATTCGTTGCATAAAAGCTTAAAATACGCACTACAAATAGAATTTGTAACTTGCAAATTCTTTCAGAATCATATGAAATACACATTTATCGTACCATGTACTTAGTTAAACGTTATTTTTAACCATCACATCACTTAAAGAATAAAGTTACGTTTGAAACATCAATTGAAATTTGAAATTTCAAAAACATTTTTCATAAAAATTGAATTAAGTTTTAAAAATGTATTTTTAATTAAACTATTTTAAGTTAAAATATGTTTTAAAAAATAACAATCATCTCATATGAGATGAAATGAGAAGATTATTAACTTTCCAAATTTGAGTTTTTTTTTTTTTTAGTATATAGTGAAATTAATTTATTTTTAAAGAAAAATGCAAAAAAATTTGAAAACGTCCAACTAGAATGTAGTAGAGACAACCCCTTAAAACACTTAAGATTAGTCCGTTTGATGAATGAATTTGAGTTGAAAAAACACAATTTGAATTGAAAATTTTTGTTAATTTAAAAAAAAAAAAACTTTTTTAGAAAAAAACAAATTTTTTCAGAAAAAGATAAAAATTAAGATAAAAAATACAATTTGATTTAAATTACCAAACAAGAGAGTGAAAACTATACTTTTCCCTCATCAATATGTTTTAATAATGTGATTCGTGACTGAACGCAACTTTGTATGTTGTGCGATAAATTTTTAGCGCAAGTACTTTAAAGATCAAACCTTAAACATCAAACCATTGAAAAAATTAGACAAAAAAGGGTTTAAAAAAAAAAAAAAGTTTATGTCCAAAGTTTTTCATAAAGATTATATCACAACAAAAATTACAAAAATTACAAAAATTAAAAAAATGAAAATGAAAACTTTATACTACATGGCAGAGCAAGTATGTGCCATCCTCTCTCAAACATTTTGAGGTCTCAAAATCATGTACATTCACAAACAAAATAACTAGCGCAAAGACAACTTAAAATGACCAAATTATATCTGGGGAGAATTCTCACGTCTACAGGGCAAATATTCAATCGATATTCTACAAACTGTCTCAGACCATCATTTACAAAAAATCACACTACCCCATAAACGTGATTGCTTGCATCCCAAGCTTTCCCTTGCGCAAACAGACAAGACAATAAAAAACTTTCTTTTTCTCACAGCAAAACAAACGACGTCTCAAATTCAGACACAAACAAAAGGTTTTATCTTTTCGCCGTCTGGACCATTCATTCGCAATCTCAAACGAAAGGTTATTTGTTAAGAACGAAACATCACAGGGGTTTCTCACCTGGTAGATAGGAAGGAGAACCGCCCTCAATCTGGTTCTTTTTTCTGTTGAAAATGCCACTGAGATTAGGCAAGAGCGCCTTCTTCGATACTGAGGATTTCTCCTTCTCCAACCTTTTTGTCTCGATAAATTTGGTCTCAGGAATCGGCTTTTGCACTTTGTAGTGGTGCGGGGATGATTCTACCGACACCTCTGTCTCTGCTAGTATCCGAGATGCAGCTTCAGCAGCCTTCTTCTGCTCGCGTTCTCGCCACCTTCTTAGTTCTCCCTCCACTGCTTTCTTGGCAGCTTCAGCCATCGCTGCTCTCTTCAACGCCTCCTTCGTAGCAGTCTTCATGTCCTCAATCTCCTTCTGGGATGCTTCTAACCTCTTCAGTGCCTCGTTTTCACTAGCTCTCACGGCTTCCACCTGGGCTATGGCTGCGGCCACCTTCATGTCAGCTAATTTGTCCGACTCCTCAACTTTGCGGCTCAAAGACTCGAACTCGTCCCTTGATATCGTGATATTGGCACCAGACTCGGAAATTGAGGTGCGTGCAGCATTAGTTTGTTCAGATAAGACCTTGATCTGATTAACTGCTCTTTCCTCCGCTGCTTTAGCTTCCTCAGCTTCTTCCAGAGCAATTTTTAGCTGCTCCTCTGCTTCTTGTACTGCCATTTTCGTGGCTGCCGCTTCCTTCTTCAGTTCCTCCGCTTTAGTCTTCATTTCTTCAGCTTCCCGTCGAGCATTTTCAGTTTCCAGTGATAACAGGGTCAGTGTTGATAACAGTTCATCACAAGCACCTCTTGTTTTGGACTCTTCTGCAAGGCATGCTTCAAGCTCAGACTTACTTTTTCGAAGTTTAACATGCAGATTACCGGCAATGGATTCTGTTTCTGCTTCTTTTTCCTTAAGTTCAGAATGCTCTTTCTTTACATTCTCCAGTTCCACCTTAAGAGCCTCAACCAAGCTTCTTAGCGAGCTTTCCTCTTCTGCAACTTTCTGCAATGACCCTTTTGCATCATCCAGCTCCGAAGTGACAGTTTGCAGAGACTCTAGATCGGAAGCCTTTGCGTTCTCCATTTGCTTTTTCATGGCTCCAATTTCATTCAATGTTTCAGCAAGCTGCGCTTCAAGATTTCGGGATACTTCTGGATCAAACTCCTTCTTCAGGACATCCAATTTTTTCGCGGACTCCTCCATTGTGGATTTGTAGGACTGCCTTAGGACATCTTTTTCTGAAAATATCTTCACTTGCTCTTGCTGAGCATGCAGAGATGCTAGCTTAACTTGCCCAATTGATTCCTGAACAGCTGAAATTTCCTTAGAGAGTTCACCAGCTCTCTCCGTATATGCTTTGGCTGCATCTTTGGCTTCGGCTTCTTGCTTGAACGCAGCAACTTTTGCTTCCAGCGACACATCACAGTCCTGTCGAATCTTCCACAGTTCTTGCTTTGCTGCATCAAGTTCACTAATAACTGTCGTGTACTGTGTTCTTGCTCTTTCTAAGTCATGTTTCCAGGTATCATCAGCTCCGGGAAGGTAGCCACTGTTTGCTTCTTCAAGTTGCTTCGCCTGATTCTTTGCAGCTTCCGTTGCCTTGACTGCTGATTCCTTGGATTCATTTACAGATTTCAGCTTGTTGTTGAGTTCTTTAATAGCTTTTTTAACCTTTTCAAGCTCTGAAAGTGCTTCCGATTTAGTTGTTTCAGCACTCTTTAGTTGTTCCTTTAACTTGCTCAATTCTTTCTGAGCCAGGTGTAGCTGCGTCTCCTTCGCCAATACCCTCTGCATTGAAGCAACCAAAAAAAAAAAAAAAAACACACAACAACAAGAATCAGACTTCAGACACTTGCATTCCAGAAGCAGGTAAAACTTAACACTAAGCAATACTTTGAAGAATGAATATTTCTGCAGTCCCAACCGGCTCAAGTTCTCATCAATTTTATTTTGATAAGAAAAACTTCCTTTCATCGATTAAAAATCAAATACAAAGGAAACAGGATGAGAAATCCTCAAAAAAAAATCAGAAAACTTAAACAAGATAGAAATGGAACAAACAAAATAAATAAATAATAACTTGCTGACTGCATTGCGTAAAAATCAAGTCACTGAAACTACCTCTGCAGAATAAGGTTTTGGCTTCTTAAGAGCGGGTTTCTCCCCAGAGAATGCTCCCTCACCAAACAGTGTGACCGCATCTTTAACAGATTGGAAAGGTGCCCTGGTATCTATCTCTCCCACCTCCGCCTTAGGATTAGGAGACTCTGTAGTACTTGAACGGCCTTTTGCAACCATACTGGTTATTTTGTTTGTTAAATATACAATTTAACCTGTTGAAACATCAAATGAACTAGTTTTGAGAATATATTCAGCAACGTCGAAACCAGAGAGGACGATCCCCATGGATAAAATAGCAGCATAACACATTAAACTTGTTAAGAAGCCCTCATACCCAACTAATAATGATAAAATCACCTTGTCAAACTCCTCGTGAAAAGTTCAGACGCACGGTGCTCAAAAGATGAAGGAAGAGGAACCATAGCACTAGATATCTTTGACTTTCAAAGTGTATATAAGCATGAGAGAGACATCTTGCATGCAACTTTGTATAACAATGTGATACAGATAACAGTAGGTGCACATTCTAAACATAAATCAAGATTTCTTCAGCATATGTTAGTACTTTGTAGAATGTTTAAAAATTCAGCAAAAATTTGATACCAAAAAATGAACTTAAGCTGTGTGACCACCAAGGGACCTAAGTGTGGGGTGATAAGGTTAACCGTTCTCCTCGACAAGATCTTTGATTCGAATTAGTCCCACCAAGGTAGTCGGAATACATGGATTCATCCATATGTCACAAGAGTAAGCACCCTATTTCTCGGGCTTATTGGTGTACGCCATCCTCTATAACCTCTCTATTTCAACAGAAAGGAGCTAACCAAGTGTGCAGTCCAAGCTCCCCTATACTCAAGTGGGCATTGAAAACCAAAATCCTATTAAATACCCATGACCCAACCTACCATGATCTACCCACCTCTCCGTCAACTATTTACGCCTTTACCTTGAGCAACTTCTAAATCCAAATAGTAAATCCTCATTTCCGCTAAAACTCATGAAAATCCACCATTTCTCCGTAATATTAATTATGGAATTTAATCACAGATTACTACTTAAAATGATAACGTAACACTTATAACAAATTAATTACCATGTGACATATTATCCCAAGAACACTAAAACTTCCATATTCTCGCATTCGAACACGTCCGTAGGACATCAAAATTCCTTAAATTTCCACATAAATCATGTCATTGCCTATGTGAAACAAATAGGACAACCACGTAAAAATTTACCAAACCTAACTTTGCTGAGATAAAGAACCCACCCAACCAATGAAACCATCCAATACTTACTAGATGGGAAACATTTTGATGACTCTGAAAACCTAAAAAACCGAATATTACTCTTCGATTTCACGAGTCTTTAATAAAATTAAATGAAACGTTCAATTTCAATAGGCAACAAACAGTCTCTGAGTATTAATTCAAAAGTTCCAATTTTTACAGCAATTCAGATGTTTTCACCAAAAACAAATAAAAATAAAAAAACAAAAAACAAAACAAAACAAAAAAAACCACTATACCTCTTGCTTCTCTGATCCAAACACTCTTTCAATGATCAAAACGCCAAGTTCTTTCGCAATTCAAGTCCAAACCTAGCTTGATTAAATAATTAAAAAAATAATCAAAACTAAAACTGAATTAATTAACCTAATCAAATGACCAAACATGAAAAACAGAAAGATTGGCTTCGAAAGTGGAAATGAACCCGAAAATTAGTAGAAAAACCGAATACCCAAAAACCCTAATTAAACCCACATATATAAAAGAGAAACTCACCACAACACAAAAACCCTAGAAACGGCCAGAGCTCAGAAAAGACCAATCACCATTGGAGACAAAACAGTCACACGCAAACGATTTCCGGATCATCTTCCCCGCTCGTCGTGAGGTTCAAAAGTCAAAACCCCCTCGGACATGTCGAAACCGCAAGGAAAAAAAAAAAAAAAAAACCCTCGCAGCTTCACGAAACTCCCGAAAGGCCCGAACTTTTTTTCCAGTATCCCTTCGGAATTCAGAGAAAATTCAAAAACGCCAGTAAAGAAGGAATCTTTGCGGAGCTTTTTTTGTTGGCGTCTGGAAATGGATGAAGAGAGCCTTGCTCTACGACTTTTAGAGAGAGAAAGTGAGAGTGTTTGAAAATTCGAAAGCTGTTCGAGACAAATTTTATATCAGGCAATGAAGCTCGTGAGAGAGAGAGAAAAAGGAGGGGGGAGAGAGAGAGAGAGGAATCCTGTGGATTCTCTTTACTGTGAGCTCTCTTTTTGGGTGCAGTGAATTGTTGTACTTTGTGGCTGTGGATCAGAAAAATATCCCTTTTTTGCAGGGCTGCCTTTTGGTTTTGAGAAGGAAAAGATGACAATTTTTTTTTTTTTTTTTGAAGAAACAAAAAAGGATGACAATTTTGAATTCTCAGGTCTATTTCTTTGTCTCGAATTTTATTTCATCTTTATTAATTTTCTATCTAATAATTTTAAGATTTATTATATGAATTTAATGCTCCTTTTATAATACTTGAATTTTCTATCTAACAATTTTAAGATTTATTATATGAATTTAATGCTCTTTTTAGAATACTTAGAACAGGATTTGAGATGAAATTTTTTTGTTAAAATAATTAATTTTTTAAAAATTAATTATAAATTTTATTAACTTTTTCAAATAGGAGGTGACTGTTAGATAGGGATTTTGGAAGTTCATGTGGAGAGGTTAATGGAAGAGGTCATGTTTCTAGAGTCAGAATCACCGAAGTGGACGATATGCAAACGCATGCTAAGAATTTAGTCATATAAAAAATATAAGTACTTAAACAACTCAACAAAATGTCAAAACAATATTGAGAAAATAACTATTAAGACAGAAAAATAGGACAACATATCTTAACTCAATCACACTCATGAAATGATCCAAATCCTACACGATATGTGTAATTAATGAGAACTCATGATTTATCAGGTGGGTTAATCCGGGTCTCGTTGTTAGAGTTGTAATGATATGAGTGAAGTTAAATTTATCATTTGAGTAAAATTGGATGGGTTATTTTCCATTCTACTTAGTGAGCTTTTAGATTTTTGCTATATACAAAAGGGATGAAGGACAATATGACATTGATACTCATCTTTTTTACAAGAGAAAAAAACCTACATTGTTTTGTGTGTGACACTTTTAACGTGCTCAATGCTATATAGTATGCCAATAAATAACATTTTTCTTCCAAAAGAAAAAAAAGAAACATTTTTGTTCATTATTTTGTCTTGAATAAAATTTGAGATTAATTTTACTTTGTGTTAATAATTTAGAAAATGTCGTATTTGATTCAAAAACATAATTTTGAAAAAAAAAATTAGTTTTTTTCATGAGATGTAAGAATTTAGAATTAATATACCAAACCTTTTCTTGTTATGAGGAAATTTTTACCAAAATTTAAATTTGGGAGGACAATAGAGTCAAATTCAATATGGATTCCAACCTAAGGTGCAAGTACAGGGCAGATGAAGGAGTGATATTTAGGATTATGGTGAGACCGAGTGTAGAGAATAGTTACCAAATGAACAGTGCCACGTCGGCAAATGACACCGTCCAAGGCTAAACTATGACTGGCGACCATGACCAAATACAAAAGTGGATAGAGAGAGAAATTTGAGGGTTTTTATTTTTTATTTTTTTTTAAAGTAGAGAAATTATAGGTTTTGAGTAGTTTAATATTATATACTTTGTGTTTGGTGAACGAGTTTAAATTAAGATTTTTAAGTTTTAATAGTAATTTTTTAAAAAAGATAAAAAAAATTTTTAAAAAAGATAAAAAAATTTTTTTAAAAAAAGATAAAAATCATAATTAAAAAAGTATAATTTGATTTAAAATGAAAGGGAAACCAAACCCGACGTATATTTAAATATATACATACGTAGGCTTAGGTTGGTTTGGCTTTTAGTTGCGTCTTTCTCTATCTCTATCATTATTTCTCTCTCTATACATATAGAACAAATACAAATAGCTCACATTCATATGTCACACCACTAGGGGATTCTTTTTCTTTTTTTTTTCTTCCTCTACAATATAATTATAATGGTAGTGTAGAGGGGGCTGTGGATATTCAATTATTGATGCCTTTGCTAGGTCTCAAAATGGACTTCTTGTACATGTGTACAGATATACACGAAATGGACCCCATTTTCATACGTGAATGTTACTTTTTAATATATATTGTTACATCAACGTTGGAATTAGTTTATTATTTTAATAAGATATATATTAAAATGCAAATTTTTTAAGACCACTCATGGAGTGTAATAGTTCTTGCTCGATCATAATTGACTCCGTTCATGATGTTAGTCATCATCGAATATCTCTTAATGTTATTCAAGTCTAATGACAATAATCAGTCTCTTTAATATTAAGCAATAAAATTAAGATTTCGTTTGGTTCGTTAGTTCATTTCTAACTAAAATGTACTTTTTCATCTTAATTTTTATCTTTTTCTGAAAATTTTTTTGTCTTTTCTAAGAAATTTTTAACTCAAACTTAAAATTTTTAACTCAAACTTAAAATTTTCAAACTCAACTAACAAATCAAACGAAGTCTAAGTCTGTTTGAGAGAGTTTTTCTTTTTTGTTAGTAAAGAAGATAAGCAAAGTTTTTAGCTTTGTAGTTAGTATTTGTGATCACATTTTAAAAATAACTTGACAGATCAAAATGATTTAAAAATTTTCTAATAATAATAATAATAATAATAATAATAAAAGTAAGAATGGAATGTTAAAGCATTTATTAAATTCTGATACAAGTTTTAAATCCACTCAAAAAGCTTTGTTTTAGAAGTTATAATTTGCCTTTACCTAAAAACTCTTCTAGAAATAAAAAAACACTTCTGACATATTATTCAAACACTTTTATATAGGTTTTATAGTCTAAAAAACGAAAGCAATTTCTACAAAATTCTGACAAATTCAATGTATTGACATACTCAGTCATAAATTCACAAATTAATTCTAAAATATTAAATATGACACGAGATATATCAAGTTTAATTGTGATATTTAATTAGCATTATTCATACCCTATTTTCTATTTAAAAAAAAAATTAATTGCGGGACATAAATGTAGATTGAAGAGATTATTTTGTTATCTATGCTTTTGTAGATGTCCACTGATAAAATTTTTAGTCTTCATATGAATACTCTATCATTTGTTTCAAAATATTTTTGAGAATTAATTGATAAAAAAATCTTTGGACCTTTTAAGTGAAGGTAATGCCAACTATATAGCATTACCCACCTCAAGTTTGTTTGTCTCCTTTTTTTTTCTTTTTTTTTTTTTAAATGTCTAATTAAGAATTACAATGAATTAATAAACTGTACCTTTGGCACCACATAAATCATGGAGTTGGATTCTCGTTCTTGATCCACGTTTATTAGTTGACATCATACAGAACGAGAGTTTGAATACCAGTGTTCTTGTGAAAAAAAAAAAAAAAAACGAATAACTTTCAAAGTAGAGTTGGATTAAACCTTTTTTATTTTATTTTAATAATTTGTCTCCTCTTCAACATTTCTATTACTTTATTGCCTCCCCTTTTCAGAGATCTCCTTGGTCTCTTCCCACATTTTCCTCCATACCTTCGCCGCCTTCTTCATCATGTTGTTCCATCTTTCAGGGATGTTCGGTAGGTGTGTCTAGACCTCCTAAAAAATCCTTCCGACAAGAATGTTGCTTGAATATTGTAAGACATTGAACCGTCTTTGTTTAAAGATGATGAGAATGAGAACGGGATGACACCGATAATTTATAAAAAAAAAAAAATTAGAATCTTGTGGAATGTAATGTTTTGTATATTTGTTCTTAATAGTAATATTGTTAAGGATAAATTGTTAGGTTGATCCCAAAACTGTTAACTTTGTGTAATTTTGGTTCCTGAAATTTTTTTAATAGCTGGAATGTCCCTAAACTATTAAAATGTTACTGCTAGTCCTTTACATTAATTTTTAGACGAAATTTGTTAGTTAACATTAATTTTTAACCAAATTACTAACAGATTCTGTTTAAAAAATTAACAAAAATGATTATTGTAGCAGCATTTTAATAGTTTTGGGGTATTCCTTTTCGTAGCTAGAATAATTATAAACTATTAAAAACATTGTTACAATGGTGTTTTTCTTCTACTTTTTTTTTATGGAATTCGAAGTTAGCGTCATTTTTTGATCAAATTACTGACAGATTTTGTTTAAAAATTAACAGAAAGGACTATTGTAACAATATTTTAAAAGTTTAGGGGCATTCTGATTATAAAAAAATTAAGGGACCAAAGTTATACAATGTTAAGAGTTTATGGACTAAATGAGCAATTTATTCCATTATTACTATTATTTTATTTGATAAGATTTTAATCAGATCTTAACATTTAAAAACATATACCACCAACCATAGGTTTAAAAAATTGTTTAAAAAAAAAATTCTAATTCAACTTAAAATTTTCATTGTTTTAAATATTTAGATTATAATGTTTTCTTCCTCAAACGTCAATCCAAAAACATTTTTATTTAGTATAAATTAGAATCTTTTGAATTTTCCATTTTAAACATATGTGCTAGATTTACCCTTAGAAATACCATGCCGTATGCTTCAAAAAAGAAAATAAACGAGATTTTAGATTACGTTATTGTTGTGTATGGACGTTATAATCAAATTAAAATGTGAAAGCATCTTAAACGTGTAGATATTGAAATTTAACAATTCAAACATAGAATTTCCATACTTTATACTAATTGACGATACATGAAATAGGCGAACAAAGTAAAAATAATAATAACAATAATAATAATAATAAATAACAAAATAAAAGATACAAAAAATATTACATGGACAATTAATGAACTCTCACGTGATGGTCGATGGGATGATCACATGACAATCTCAGAATAACAACACTTGCACTTTTAAGTGTTATTAATAGATTTTTTTTTGGAGAGAAAAATGGAATTAGTAACAGATTCTCAAAACATATATAAGGATCTTAAACTAAAAAGAAAACCGAATAATGTAATGATTAATGGATACTTTTTGCCCAAGTCATATGACCCTCATTTTCTGATTGGTCGAATTCAGACTCCCGAGCTTTCAAACTTGAAAGGAATACATATATAGTACATATATAAATGTGTATGTATATATATGTATATTCAAACTTTGGAGGAAGTGAACTGAAAGTTTAAGAATTAAACAATTATAGAACAGTTTAAAGGTCGAGGAATCTCCGGCGCATATCCAAAGAGTTGTGTTGTAAATTTGCCTGGGGAATTTCATGGTTGGTCCAGATGCTAAAAGCCAATCTTTTTGGTGTGTGTGTGTGTCCATATGTGTGTGTATATATATATATATATATATATATATCTGCACACACACATGCAACAATCCATCAAAGGAGGATGTCCCCCACACATTTCATGTCCTCTTCTCTTTATAAGCTTGCATGTCTGTCTCAAACAATTTAATATTCTTTATTCAGCAATTATTAATTAAATAATTCACACATACCGTGGATGTTAATGAATCGGATTAAATAATTTTATTGAAACTTATAAACATTTATATGGTACAAGTGTACCTCACTCTGTTATAATATAATAATCCCTTCAGTAATTAATAATTTTTGAAAAATACCATAGTTTTAATTTTTTTTGAATATCATTATGTAACATATGAGCTCTCAATTTTCTAATTTCCCCGTTCTTTATCCCGATCGAGATATCCTCCCTTTTGCCAACAAAGATTGATTAATATTGAAACGATGACAACTCACTACCAAATAAATTGATAAGAATTAAAATTAAAATTGATATTTTTAATCCTATAAATAATTTGTATAAACATACCGAAACAAAGTACAAATGATTCATTAACAAATAGAACACAAGGCCTTCACACAGATTGTTGACTAATAATTGTGACTGCCTACTACAGACTACCTGATATTAAATACTATCATTAGTAAAAGATAGATATTATATGTGAGTCATATGTCATATGATCCATTTTTATTAATGAGTTTATACTTAACACTATCAGTGATTTTAATTAACACTGTTCTTTACATATCAATAATCTCAAAAAAATAATTGTAAACATACTCTAATAATAATTTACATGTAGCTCTATCATGATATGTAGAGTTTGAATTTCCAATTTCAAGCTTTTTTTTAATTTTATTTTTAAAGATCATCCCAAAAAGTGTAAAATAAGGTCCATTTGAGATCTTTTTGGAAATGATTTTATTTTGGATATAAAATTAAAATGAGAATGTTTTGGAAATAATTTTGAGATATTTTTTGAAATTATGTTTGATTATATTCTTAAAGAAATTGATTTGAGTACACAGATAAGTAAGATTATGTCTAAATATGCTTTTTAAAACATTTATGGACTGTATTGTCTTTGAAAATGAAAACGAAAATGAGAAAACAATTTTATTTCATTTTCTTATTTTTTAATGAAAAATGAAAACGTTTTTTTATTTATTTTTGTTACTATTTTCTGACTTTGGAAAAAAAAAAAAAAAGGAAGCTATTTCAGAAAAATTTTCATTGAAAATCGTGAGATTTCTTTAGGAAATATTTCCGAAATAATACCAAACAGGACCGAAATATTTCTCAAGTTAATGGGCTCGGGCTAATGTCAAAAGCCCATTTTTGGGGCCCATTGGAATGAAGCGGTTCTCCAACCCAAGCCTCACAAGTGGGCTAGCATACAAAGTCCACGTATGCAAACGTGGCATGCACATATCACTCATGCAAAAAGCCTTCTTAAAACTATATCTCAAACAAGTCACCATTTCTCTTATATCAAAACTCCAAAAAGAAATTCCCAAAAAAAAAAAAAAAAAAAAAAAAAACTCCAAAAAGAAATTTATAAAAATCCACAGAAATAACATTAATGGCGACCCAAAAGCAAGAAAGAAAGGCGTGACCAAGAAGAAGAACAAAAAGATGAAGAGAAACAGAAAGAGATGACACAGAAAGTTGGTCACAATGAGCCACACCATAAGCATGTGGTTGTGCATGAGATTTCAGGCAAAGGGCACTTCATAGTGAGCCACCAAGCCGACGATGGCTCGGGTGATAAGGCCGAGGGATGCCAAGCCACAAGCCAAGCTGACCACTTTAAATGTGTTCACTAAACAAGTATATATGTTATATATGTTATATATGTGACACACACACATATATATAAGCACATGTATTTATAAATGTCGTTTGTTCATGCAGAACTGTCGTTAGATTTATTGTGTTTTATATAAAAACAAAGTACACCTACTCTAATTTCAACTCCAACCGGCGATTCAAATTGAAGTTACTTTTATCTATCGGTGGAAGAATAGCTTTCTTAGGAATTCCTTTAAATAAGGGGACACTAGCTAAGGAAATGAAAAGGGAGAACACCACGTCTACTAGACAATTTATGTTTTATAACATTACGTGCATGTTTGGAAACCCAATTCGAACTATTAGTTTAAATTAAAATTTTTGTCCTTTTCTCAAAAAGTTTTTTGTCTTTTCTGAAAAAGTTTTTTGTCTTTTCTGAAAAGTCAACAAAAATTACTATTGAAACTTAAAATTTTCAACTCAAACTGGTGAACCAAACGGACCCTAAGCCTAATAAGCCTAATAAGTAGACAAAAATTTATCTAATATCCGATTTATGAATAAAAATATCCAATTTATCAATATTAATCACTTGATCTCAAAAGCAAACCTAGTAGACAATTTATGTTTTATATCATTAAGCTTAACAAGTAGACAAAAATTTATCTAATATCGGATTTATGAATAAAAATATCCAATTTATCAACATTAATCACTTGATTCCAAGAGCAAACCACTAAAAGATCTTTTCGTGGCATGTGATATTGACATTAGAGTTGTTGTCTTTAGTACGTACTTAGGGCTTGTAACATTAAAATATTACGAATTTTTGAGTTTGTGTCTGTTTTTAAAACGACGTTGTTGCTTGCTTTTATTTATTGTCGTTTTAAGTTTGTGTTCATAAATTTGACAAATTATTTTGTCGTCATTTTTATAGTATAAACTATTACGTGTGCATCGAAGTCGGAAAAATTTTCTCCTCCCAAATGGTAGCGTGGAACTTCCTTGCATATAAAGGGATGTATATTCTAACATGGATATATAAACTTGAACCGGCTTTTTATTAGTTTATCTTATTACTTTTTTAATGCCAAGTACAAACGTTATAGAATAACATAAGATTATTCGAGCTTGATGGGTAGTAGCAGGTGGGGACAACCCCACTTTTTTGTTTTTTCCTTTTCATTTCATTTTTAGAAAGTAAAAAGAAAATCGGTGGTGTCTTCACACTCCATCACTGTGATTATTGGATGAGCTCACTTATCACCAATAGGATGATAAGGAATTTGATTCTAGGTCTTCTCAACTAGTAGATTCTAGGTTTTAAGAGTAGACAACACATGATCTTTCTTGTTAAAAGTTACACTCTACATGCGTCACAATTTGAACATGTGACTTGATAGAAGTGAAGGCTTTAAGTAGACCTTTTTTTGTCACCAAGCCACCACCACCGGTCCATAGAGTCCACCACTCTATTTTTAAATGCTTAAAATAATTCGAATCTTCGGTATGTTGGCACTGAAAACTTGTAAAACTTACTCGGACGGCATTACAAATTGCCCATTTGTGAAGCAAACAGGCCGGTCATTTATAGATTATGAAGCTATGATTAAGAGAATTTGCAATAACCGAGTTGACGAGGATAAGTCTTATATATAGCTGTACAAAGAGTTTCAACTTTCCAGTCTGAAAACTTAGGCAACATTTTTATCCCACGACCAGAGATAAATTTCTCCATAAAAAGTACATTATCCGATATAAAGCCTGATTCAATAGCGCGATTCATAGCACTTCAAGATCTTTTTGAGGCATTTGAGATTGGCATTAGGGGTCTTGTAAAACAATAACATTTTATCTGCAATGAGAAGATGCGAAGGAAGAAGCATATACCCTCATAAGATGACATTGTTGACAAATGATATAAATTTCCACACTGATTTTTTTTCATGTAACTATCACGTGTAACGTGATTTTGCATGTAGGTTTTCTTAATATACAACTTTTTATAACAAAGTATTTTTAGATCAATCTATTGTTTTTTCAAGACTTAGGCTTACTTGGATCGTAGTACAATTCTTTATGTAGTAGAATATGGTATTTATATGTAGCTTCTTCTGAACACAAGTTCGTATACATAAACATGATCTATGGGAAAATGAATTATAACTATTTGAAGATAAATCATTATCGGGATGAATTTCTGAAACGTAAAGTAAATATATCTAACAAATCATATCTTTAGCTCTAATAATTAATTTTAACAATCACCACATGAAGCCAACCCATATGTCCACTCTTGTGTCCATATTTTTTTTTAATTCAACAAATTAATTGCTTAACTTAATTAACCCGCCAGATCACCAGTATCAATGTATCGACAAATCTCCTTTTCTCTCCTATAGGGAAAAACAATTAAAGTAATCACCATTATCAATGTTTTGGCGATTTGACTGATTAATTTATTTTCATCTGTCCCCAAAAAAAGAGTAGCAAAAATAATTTAATTTTGAGATTGGTACTTATGGGAGATATAATCGTACTACGTTTGAAAATGCTTTAAACCACATGGGTTTGGCCACCTTGTTTGAATGTGCCGACCATCTTATTTTTGTATATCTTTAATATTTATTTTTTTCCTAAACAATTGTCTCTTTGCAACAATGCATGCATGTCCTTCTTATTGTTTTTTCCACCCCAAGCGTCAAAACAACTTTACTAAATTATTATTATTATTTTTACTAAGAGCATTTCCGAGTACTCGATTGATGCACCATTAATGGCGGATTTTCGCAAATTGGAAAAAAATTAATGCCATGATTTGTGACAGACAGAGTTGACATCCAGTATAAGAAATGCTGAATTTTAACTTTGATTGTTACTTGGTGGATTAACTTATCTATTGAATCACAATGACAAGAAATTTACTATCATAAGTTTCAAACCTTACTAATTATGATAAATAGTAGAAATAGTATTTGAAATAGTGTTATATAATAATGCAAAACAGAATATAACATATCAAATGATTTTTTTTTGGGGGTGTCTTTTAGAGTAAAAGAGAGAGTTAAAATTAGCATTTCTATCGAAGATGGTCAAACGTCCTGTAATTTCCCTCTCTAATAACCAAAAAGATAAAGAAAAAGTTAATAAACATATTTAAGAAGTCAATTTCTTGCTTTGCTAAAGAAAATTCCGTGCCTAAAGAAAATTTCTTTTTTTTTTTTTTTTCTGAAAAATGAAATTTAACCTTTTTCGTTTTGGGGAGCTATGAAGGTCCGATAGGAATTGTTCTCTATTATTTTCTTTTTGAGGAAAATGTTTTGACATTTGAGTAACAAACGCAAAGCAATTTATACAATAATCGTTATCACCGTTTCTTCTTCTACTTTTTATATTATATATATTTTTTATGAACAATAATTGTTTTCACTCATGAAGACTAGACGACATGAAACTCCTTAATAGAATAAATACCAAATATTCCTCAAATTCAAAAGGAAAAGGACTCCTTGAGGTCACATACAACCACATGACGGGGCTGGTGATAGCTGCAATATTCATCTTCTATTTTCTCTTTCAATAAGAAAACTTGGATTATTTAAGTGACAATTGGATCTTTTAAGGTAGAATATCCACATAGTTAGTGCATAATTTAAATGTTTTATCTTATTGAAATAATAATAAAAAGAAAATGTATGTAAAATTAGCAAAATCTGATGGTTTAAAATCAGTTCCTACGACCTTATTAAAAATCTTGCCGATAAAATTCAAAAATCGAATCTAATGTTGTTAAATAATACTAGCAATCATAACACTCATGAAATTTTGGTATTTGCCAATTCGGCATCCATTTTACCCTTAGGAAAAAAAAAAAAAAAAAGAGAAAAAAAAATTGCTTTATCAGTTGCCATGTGGGTAGCTTTTATCTTGTTGGATTAAACAGGTTGTTGTACTAGCTCCAACAACAGTTTAGTGATTAAAAAAAAAAAAAGAGAGTTTAAATTAGTGTGCTTGAAATACTTGTGAAGAAGATTAATAGAAAACTCAATCCCAAATGACAAAATTTTAACAAGCTTGGGTCCAAGAAATGATAAAGAATGTTTTGTTGAAGAACGGTGGTGGAGCGGCCTCGTGCAAGCTCTCCATGGGCTTCAGAACCCCGCTGCTGGCGATGAAGTCGATGAACACCCACAACCGCCATTAACGGAATCTCTACAATCGACAACATTGTCGAAAAGCTCCATACTCTCTTCCTTGATCTTCACCACCCCTATTTAACTTCCTCTTCCATAGTCCCCGGAGAAGGGGCTTGGACATTCAGGCCTATATTTTATTATAAATTCATACTTTGATTTAAGTCAGTTTTGTTCAAATCTTATATTACTATTAAGAACGTACGACAAAAACCATATTCGACATAGTCCGCATGTGTAGCGTGTGTATGTTACACACACACACACACTAGTAAAGAGAACGTGCCTACTACAATAAAAAAGCTTTTTATTATGTATATGTATCTGCAAAAATTTCTTATGAAATTATTTGATACAATCATTTATGTAAATAGTAAAAATAATTGTTCATTCTATTATTTATAAACAGAATCAAGAATCAAAAATATAAAAGATAAATAAAAATTTTAATCTATTTTTGAGTAAAAAAGTGAAATTTCAATAAAAAGTTCAAAATCTCTGATTGTTCATTATCAAAGGTAACAGATTTGGTTGAATAATAAACCTCCTATTTAAAATAGTGAAAATAAATGTTTTAAAATGAGAAGAAGAAAGTCCGAAAAAATTTAAAGTTGAAAGGAAAAATAAAGTGATAATAAAGTTGAGATTGAAAAAAAAAATTTATATGATGGTGATAAGTTTAATATGATGCATGTTTGTGAGCAAGAAGTTAACCAAAAAAAAAAAAAAAAGAAAAAAAGAAAAAGGAAGAAAAAAAAAGTGAGATATAAATTATAACACATTGAAGGCAAATGGGGCATTAGAATGTTTGGAAATATAAAAAGACAAAAAGAATATAAAATGACATGTGGATGTGAGAGTATAAATTAGATATGTGGACTAAAATTATAGCAAGAAAAGAGTGTGTTTGAACTAGTGGGCTGGTTCAACAAAGTTGGATAGTAGAAAATTATTTATGTTCTTATTAAATAAAATATAGATAAGTTTACAATTTGTTTAAATTCATATCATATCTTTTACTACACAAAATAAATTATTTATGTTCTTAGACATAAAGTTGTAAAATGAGACGTTAATAAAAATAGAGTAAAGAGAAAAGAAAGAAGAAAAGCTTGAAAAATAAACACGTGGCATGTAGACGTTGAAAAACAAAGAAACTTTGTAATCCTTTGTTGATTGAAATGCAAAAATTTAAAGATC
Source organism: Ficus microcarpa (assembly GCA_025413485.1). NCBI lineage: Eukaryota > Viridiplantae > Streptophyta > Magnoliopsida > Rosales > Moraceae > Ficus > Ficus microcarpa. The sequence goes on along the minus strand of CM046381.1, from coordinate 18,903,310 downwards.
ACATAAATCCTCCATTCTATATTTTATTATAGATATATATAGACACATATTATTATAGATATATAGACGCATATAAACGGCCGCACAGCTTTTTTTAATGCAGGAAATTCAGCCTCCACAATTGAAGGAAGGGACAACTACCACCACTTAATGAAACAAAACAAAAAACAAGTGCAACTTCTGTTGACAGTATCCGAGTAATTTAATATTTTCTGCCGATTTGAACGATTATTTCCAGCCTATATATATATATATATATATATATGTATAATTCTAAATATATTATTACAAGTCGGTTAATATTCCATCCTTTATAGGTTTACACTTATCCTAACATTTTGAAAATAATTAATGGGTTTCAAAATATTCAAAGTAATAAATAGCATGTAGAAATTACCATACTACAATTATTAGTTTTAAACATACATATAGATATATATATATATATATATATATGAAACTCTTTTTTGTCTCCTCATAGAGAGAGCAAGAGAGATATGTGCGAGAGAAAGAAAGAGAGAGAGAGAGAGATGGAGAAGCAGCAATTAGTTCTGTTTGAGACGAAAGAAGCGAAGTTCAGAGGAGTTTATAGGGTGTTTGCGAGCACAATCATGGCGGGGATATGTTTGATATGGTTTTACAGATTGAAACACATCCCAAGAGTCGTTGGTACTAGAGATCTTGATCATGATCAGACGGCAGGGAGATGGGCTTGGATTGGCATGTTCATGGCGGAGATTGGATTCGGGTTGTACTGGATAATTACCCAGTCTGTTCGATGGAATCTCACTCGTTTTCAACCTTTCAAGGACAGGCTTTCCAACGGGTAAATTTGTAAGATTTATTACGTAAATATTTACGCACACATAAATTGCATATCTACATATATACTTACTAGAAAAATATAAACTAAAAAATACTTCTAAAAAGTTACGACTTTGCGAGCTCCTATCTAAACTATTTTTCTCTTATCACTTGCTAAGTTAGATCCAAACGGAGTTCGACATATGTATATATTTAAATTTAATTTGCTGATCATCAAAAAGGAATTTGCCTATTTCGATCATTAAAAAGAAAGAACTGATTTCATAATTTGTTTGAATGCAAAAAAAAAAAAAAAAAAAAAAAAAAAAAAAACCATTTTATTTTTGTTATAGCTGACGGCTTTTCCATATTATCTGCAGGCAATATTATTTCTTTATCTTTTCCTTTATTTTTCTTTTGAAGATATTCTTTTTTCTTTTTGGAGAGAAAAAAATGCCTTGCAATGTGTTTGTCTGCATATGTTTTGAATCAAAGTTTTTGAGGAACATCCTATTGAAAAAAGAGGCCACAGCTGTTTGCCTGTTAACTTCAAAGTAGACTATCAGTAGAGTTTTTGAAACCAATTGAATAAAACTCATCATTGTGAAATTGACTGAAAAATAAATACCCAAAAACCTATAAATCCACTACATTTTTTATATTTAATATTATATGACGTTTCACAGCCGGGGACACATCTTTTTTTTTTTTAAATAGAATGACTTCCTGGTTTCTATTTTTTTAATATTGGTTAGCAACTCCACCTAAAATAATTGATTGGCGGGGTTATTTAGTGTTTAAGTTTGAGTTAAGATTTTTAAATTTCAATAGTAATTTTTATTGATTTTTTCAGAAAAGATAAAAAACTTTTTCAGAAAAAGACAAAAATTGAGTTGAAAAATTTGAGTTTGAATGGGTGAACCAAACACCCCCATATATATATATATATATGCTCCATATGTTGATTCTCATTGGCTAACAATATCTACATCAAATGGATGTATAAAATTATTCTTTTAAGCGTGATTAGGGAAAAAAAAAAATCATTTGGAGTTATTGATGGTTATTGATCATTTTCAAGTAGGCAGCAATTGATTTATATTTAAAAATACATAGAGTCTTTAACACGTAAAGTCAAGATGAATTAAAATCAGTGGTAGTTATCAGTATTTTTTTGACTAACCAATCAATCATATAAATGTGTTGACGGATCACGAGATTCGTGGACTAATCAATCAATCACATGTATGTATTGACGGATCATTTTATTTTTATACGCCATATATATCAGTTGATGGATTTTTTGACGTCAAGTACTTAAAAAGTCTAAAATGCATTTCAGAATTGACTAGAAATTATTATAACAATTAGATAGCAGATCAAATCCCATACTCCACCTGCTTTGAATTTCCTCATTAAAAAAAATTGTTTATTTATGTGGTTATAATGGGAAAAACTAGGCATGAGCTTTGTAGTTAAAGGGGTGTTTGGCATCCCATTCAAACCACGGCATGAGCTTTGCAATTAAAGGGGTGTTTGACATTCCTATTCAAACCACTTAATTCAAACTTTTTTTTGTCTTTTTTTTCAAAAAGTTTTTGTCTTTTTCTCAAAATATTTTTTGTTTTTTCTGAAAATTCAAAAAAATTTACTATTGAAACTTAAAAATCTCAACTCAAACTACTCCACCAAACACCCTATAAAACTCACTTTCCAAGTATGTACTAATGGACTAATAGTTTTACTACTACAGTTTTATCTGTTATATAGATGTGTGTGTGTATCACCAGAAAATGTAACTTCTTGGTTTGCATTAGTGATAAGAGTTGTTTAAAATGTTAGATTAATTTTTTAACTGTTGGATTATGAGTGCCCATATTTGTAGCACAATATTCAACAGTACTGTTTCAATTGTCATCACATATTTGACAGTTGAAAAATAATCTAACGACTAAACCAATAATTTCTATCAGAAATTCAAAATAGGAGACCTTATGGTTAAAAATCCCTTATTAAAAATCTCCAAACTTTTTCCTTTTTGGTACAATTATTCATGTATCTAAAATTCGTTAGGAATCCCTTTAAATTTTAACTTTTAGTATATCAAACTAGAAAGAATTATGTGATTAATATTTCAAATTTACTCTTACCAAACAGTATCCAAGCACTTGAATTAATGGTCGTATTACTTGTTTTCATACACGATCTGAGATCATAGATTCTTGTTGTATATTTCCTCATTTAATTTCATGGAAATAGGTACGAGGACAAGCTACCGGGTATGGACATTTTTGTCTGCACCGCGGACCCAAAAATGGAGCCGCCGACATTGGTGATCAACACAGTTTTATCAGCAATGTCTTACAATTATCCACCTGAGAAGTTGAGTGTCTATGTCTCCGACGACGGCGGTTCGGTGTTCACTTTCTATGCTCTCCTTGAGGCCTCTTTTTTCTCTAAACATTGGATTCCTTTTTGCAAAAGGTTCAATGTTGAACCAAGAGCTCCAGAGGCTTACTTTTCGCAACATTGTCCTCTCCTAGATGGCCAATTTGCTCCGGAATTGTTGGCTATTAAGGTAAGAAATTTGTTTTGTTTTGTTTTTTTTTTTGCTTTTGTTTTAACAACTTAAAGTGCCACAAGTATATTGAACACGTGACGGGAAGAGCTTACCTCACAGTTGCAACTTAAACGGATTAACGGAACAGAGATGGCTATTTTGCTCCAAACTTGTCTAGTTTCCATTAAACTCACTTTTTCAGACCTATAATTTCCACTTATTAAAGAAAAATAAAAACAGTTTCAAGTTTTGAACCTAAAGAGCTCAAACTCAATTGCCTCCCCTCCTACCTGCTGAGCTAGTCCCAACGGGGTTTTTCCTTTCAATAATATGTCTCAAAAACTAATTGAGTATACAAAGGCAAGGCAATAAATAGAGAATTTGTTTTCTTAAAAGGTTTCAAGTAGAAAGAACGAAAGAAAGAAAGAAAAGAAAAGGAGGGGAAGGAAAAAAAAAAAAAAAAAAAAAACAGAGCTAGTGGATTATTTTCTAGGCAAACAAAATGGGGGTGTATTGCTTCTTATGGTTAAGCTTAAGTCTTATATGTTGAATTATTTTTATAAGGCCAAAACTGTTCACAACCAAAGAAGTCAACTGATTACTTTTGTGTGTTCTTGGAAGAAAATGTATGAAGAGATGAAAACGCGGATCGAGATAGCTCTCGAGACAGGAAAAATCCCAGAGGAAACAAGGAAACAACACAAAGGATTCTCGGAATGGAACCTCAACATAAAAAAGAGTGATCATCACTCAATTGTTCAGGTAACGGTTGTAGGAGTATGTTTGACAATTTTTCTCCTCACTCTCTCTCTCTCCCTCTTTTTTTTTCCTTCCCATGTGGATTGTTTAGAGAGAAAATTTTTCTTCCTAGATTTTAATTGACGGAAGGGACACTAGTTCTGTGGACGATGAAGGAAGTCGCTTGCCGACATTGGTGTACATGGCACGAGAGAAGAGACCGAATTGGCCTCACAACTTCAAAGCCGGAGCCATGAATGCGCTTGTAAGCTTGCTTCATTTCTTAAGCACTAAGAAAACTAAGAAATTTAGTCGAAAACTTTGCATTAACTTAGGAAAGATGTTGTCATATGGACAGATAAGGGTATCATCGGAGATAACCAATGCACCCTTCATTCTCAACTTAGACTGCGACATGTACTCAAACAACGCAGACACAATCCGAGATATATTATGCTTCTTCATGGATGAAAAGAAAGGCGACGAGATCGCGTTCGTGCAATTTCCACAGAACTATAACAACGAGACGGAGAATGATATTTATGGGAATGCTTGCTATGCAACTAATGCGGTAAATAAATAAATAAATAAGGGCTATAACTAGACTGGCCTTTTTTCTCATTTGATCATGGAGTACTGATCAAAATTCTTGTTGATTCTTCATTCTCGTGTTAAAGGTTGAGCTTGCTGGAGCGGGTGGATATGGTGCGGCTTTGTATTGTGGCACCGGATGCTTCCATCGAAGAGAAAGTCTTAGCGGAGAGAAGTACTCCAAGGGCGATAGAGTCCAATTGAACACAAGGCCTAAAGAGAATGAGGGCAAAAGTGTGGTTGATTTGGAAGAATCATCAAAAGTGCTTGCTAGTTGCAGCTATGAGAAGGGTACTCAATGGGGAAAAGAGGTCAATCCTCCAAAGCCATCTCATTCTTTTTCAATTCCCGTCCCTTACCGCCTTCTCGATATCTTAGTTCTAATGGTGTTATGGTATTCCTTTTCTTTTTTTTTTTTCTTTTTTTTTTTTGACTATGTGCAGATGGGGTTGATGTATGGTTGTCCTGTTGAAGACATTGTTACCGGATTGGCAATCCAATGTCGGGGTTGGAAATCGGCTTACTACAATCCAGAGAGGAGCGCTTTTTTGGGACTTGCCCCAACAACGTTAGAAGTCGGTCTTGTCCAGCACAAAAGATGGTCTGAAGGCCTGTCTCAGATATTCTTATCCAAGTATTGCCCCTTCACATATGGGCATGGGAAGATCAAATTAGGTGCCCAAATGGCATACTCCATATATCTTCTTTGGGCTCCATTTTCCTTGCCAACTTTGTATTACGTAATTGTTCCTTCTCTTTGCCTGCTCAAAGGAATTTCTTTGTTCCCCGAGGTATATATCTCTATCCAAATCATGTAATTTCTTATCGCCGTATGTGTTACATTACCGAGGGCAGTTTGACGATTTGGTAATTGTAAATTTCAGGTCTCAAGTCCATGGTTCCTACCATTCGCATACGTCTTCATAGCCAAGAATGTTTTCAGCGTTTTCGAAGCAATGAATTGCGGAAGTACACTAAAAGCTTGGTGGAACTTGCAGCGAATGTGGCTGATACGAAGGACCACATCGTATTTCCTTGCCCTCCTTGACATCTTTAAGAGGAAATTGGGCTTATCCGAAACTACGTTCACTCTCACCGATAAAGTTGTCACTGAAGATGCCTCAAAGAGGTACGAGCGGGAGATCATGGAGTTCGGAAGCTCGAGTTTGATGTTCACCATAATGGCGACACTAGCACTGCTTAACTTGTTCACTTTGGTTGGTGGAATTATGAAGATTTTCATGGATTTCAAGGCTCTAGAACATCTGATTTTGCAGATTGGTCTCTGCGAGATAATAGTTTTGATCAATTTGCCGGTTTACCAAGCACTCTTCATCCGCAGTGACAATGGTTGCATACCATCTTCCGTCATGTTCAAGTCTGTTGTTTTGGCTTCTGTTTTATGCCTAATGGCTATATATTAGAATATCTCATTGTAACAGAGATCATGTATAGACACTAGCTGTAACTTTGCCAAGTAAAATTGATTTTTATTTCTAACATGAAGGAAAAAAATTAAATTAATGATTGTAAAATCTTGTTATAGTTCAATGCAAGGAGTTTTTAGACTTGAAAGTGAAAAACAGCTTCCAATACTCTATTTCATGCCCAAATAGTGAACCTGGATTCATGCATGGACATACAACTTTAAATACTTTCAAGAACACAAACAGCTTTATGTCAT
>CM046381.1:18882833-18896833 GCA_025413485.1 Ficus microcarpa | reverse complement strand
TAAATTGCTAGATTTTTAACGACATAAATTGGTAACAAAAGCGCCACTTTAACAACATTCTCATGAATGTCGCTAATTTGTTTGAAATGCTATCTACAATACCTTTATAAAAATGTCATCTTTACACGCTTTTGCGGCATTCAAGTACCAATATGGTGTAGAAAACTTGACGTGGAACGCCGTTGTAGTGGTTTTTCTTTTTTCCGACATTCAAAGACTAAACTTGTTGTAAAATTAACCCCCCGTCGGTGCAACCATTTGCCAACTTTTGAGCCATTCAATTTGAATGGTCCATGGGAATATGCATTTCGTTGTCACACTTAGAAATAGAACATTCAAATGTCATTCGGGTTTTGTTCCTAAAGGACAAAAAAGTCTCCACCGGAAGACTACAACCATTGATCTAATAAATATTCTATAGTAATTTAAAAAATTTTTTTTGAAAACCATTTCAGATGTCATTTTCATATCTCTTTATGTCTTTTGAAATAGCTATTTCCAAATTTATATTCAAAAGTTTCTACTCAAATGATCTGTTTAGAATGTAACATATTCAGATACAGTTTAAAATGTTTTTGTTCAAATTTTTTCATTCAAATGTTTTACCCCAAATGTTTTCATTTGGATGCTTTCCCTAATTGGACCCTAAAGAAGGTATTAGAGCATATGGATCCAACACATGATGATGATATAAAGAGTACAAAGGAGATAAAGAATATACTTATAAGAGTTTGAATTCAAGATCTCCTATTTTGATATCTTGTTAGTTTATCAGTTAAGCTACAAGGCAGGCCAGTTTTAATTTTATATTCTAGCATCAATAAAGTGATAATCATGGCAAATTCTAAGGTGAAATTTGGCGTCGTTCACAATGTTTGTTGAAGCTAAATAATGACATTAGATATATGCTGCAGGAATAATTTTTTCTCCCCATCCATAACGAGTTTTTGCCCAAAGCAAAGCTGAAAGCAACGCTTGTAAGAGAAACTCCATGAAATTAGAGAAGCATTACTAGATAGTTATGTTTTCGAGGGAAAAATTAAATTATAGGGTTATAAACTATAAAAGTAGAGATTGTCAATATGTTACAGTTTTAATAGCTTTCTAAGGGGTCAAAGCAATGAATACGTAAACTAAGCTTACATTTGGTTTGCCGGTTGGCGACGAAATTTTTAAGTTGGTGTTGCTTGAATTTTCAAAGACTAGTTATAGATTTTATTGACTTTTCAGAAAAAAGATAAAAATTAAAATACAAAAGTATAGTTTTTTTAGAGTTAAACTTAAACGTCAAATAATATTTTACAAATCGCATAGCAGTAATTGCTTTTACTTCTGCTTTTAAACAATAGAAGGAGAGATTTTAAGCAGCCAAACCAATGAATACCTTAACTAATAATATTTTACAAACGGCTTGGCATTAATTGCTTTTGTTTCTACTTTTAGTGTATGTTTTTGTAATATTCGAACTTTTTTTTTCAATATACATGTTCCTTTTAAGGAATTATTTTCACTGTATGAAAATTTTCGTGAAAAAGCTCGGTTTAGGGCTTTTGAAAAGATTTGTAAGTTTAATGGGTCGAGAAGACTCAAAATGGATCTCTAAGCTCGGAAACGGAATTTTCAAGTGGAAATGATCGAAACGGTGCAAAATTTTATGAAAGTCAACTTTGACCGAAAAAGTCTAAGTTTGACCGGCCAAAAAGTCAAAGGGTTGACTTTCTGAGATTTTTCAAGTATGGAGCAGGATGAGTCCCGAGATGATGTTTTATGAACTAGTTAGCAAGAATAAGCCTTAAAACGTCCCTAAAAAATCAAGCACACCGAGTTAGAGTTAAGGGCAAAAAGGGTTCGGAAAATTTTGAGAGAAATATTTTTTCGATCCAAAATTCACACAGATAAATCTTGTACTTCAATATGAGGTAAAAATATTGTGTTTTGAGAACCACAATATTAAAATTATCTGTGTAGCACAAAGGAGAGCAAAAATGAATTTTTGGAGCACAAAATGCCAAACAAAGCCTAAGCTAAGCTAAGGACCTATGCCCATACCTATTACCTCATTGTCCACTAGCCTAAGCTAGCATGTGGAGCTGACTTTCCCCTCCCCAAATCCGACTGCAGCTGCACAAAGAAAGAAAAGAAAAGAATGGAAAAGAAAGAAAAGAAGAGAATGGAAAAGAAAGCCTTAAAACAAGGCAAGACTCCAACCACTCCCATCTTCCTCTTGTCCATCAATTCCCTATGCATTTAATGCAAGATTTTTTCAGCCAACTCCTCACCCCCTTATCCGCCTGCAGCAGCAAAGAAAAAGAGAAAAGAAAGAAAAGAAAAGCATGGGATAAAGCCTTAAAACAGGGCAAGAAACCAACCACTTGTCCAATCAAAAAATCCCTTCCATTCTCTCTATTCTTTTAGTGAAAAAGTGAACCAAACCTTGCTCATTTCCCTCTAGAGTTCGGCAGCAAGGGAGAAGAGAGAGAGGAGAGGAAAAATCAAAAACTTGGAGAGCTTTTTGAGCCTTAGAAGTCCGGTTGAGCAAGGGCTAGAGCAAGAGAGAGATTGAGAAATTTTTCTTGTGGGTTTCCTAGGGTGAAGCCGACCAAGAAGAAGGAGAAGAAGGTGAGTTGGTTTTGAAATTTTTTTGGGGCTTTTTGCTCTTGAAGTTCGGCCTTGGGTGGTACAAGAAAGAGCCAACATTTGGCCGTGAGCTTAGAAGCAAGGAGGAGAAGAAGGAAAAAAAAATTTACAACCAAACTAGCTTTGGTTCTAGGTAATTTCTCAAACCCTAAACCTCTAATTTTAAGCTTAATTTGAAGTTTAATTTGAGGTTCGATTGGGTTGTAAGGACGTAAGTCCAATTTCGTTTTTATGCTTTAGATTTTGGTGTGTGCTTGATTTGCTAGAACTAGGGTGTTTGGCTTTAAAATCTTGCTTGTTTTGTGTTGATTTTTGTATGAATTTCATGCTAGAAAAACTTAGGTTGTGTGTCCCCATATTGTGGCCAAAATCTGCCCCTTTTTACAGCCAAGATGCATGTTAGTTTTAGAGCTTAAATGGTGATGCTTGTTGGATGTATGTAATGCTTGAACCAAGCAACCCTAGGATTTTGTTTTTATTTTTTTTTTGGGTTGCATGGACAATACGGATCAGATTTTGGGCTTAATGGGACGTTAGAAAACGTTGTATGTTTGAATCGTAGGCTCCCGAAGTGGTCGGTCGAGTTAGATTCGCGAAATAGGGTGTAAACCGAACTTAAATCCAAAACTGCCCAGATTCGGAGTAGACTCTGACCAGTTTTGGAAAAGTGAAGTTTTGGGGCCTTTAGAGGCCGAATGGGTTAAAAATCAAAACACGAAAGTTTCTCGAAACAAGTTTTCCTAAAGGACAGCATGGACGGAATATTAAAATAAGGCTCCAATGGCCTTTGTTTTCAGCAAAACCCGTGGCTGATCCCTGGGGCCAGTTTCACCCAGATTTTTCAGGATCAGCCATTTTCAAATGAAAATTGGTATTGATACAGGCAGAATTGGATTTTTTGCAAAACACAAAAGTTTTATCATTTTTTGAGAGCTACAACTTTCGTGAAGAAAAGTTTTTCAGATTCTCGACGGATTTTTGAACTGGGCACGTTTTATGAGAGGTGCGCAAGGAATCCGAAAATTCCTTCACCATATTGTTACAAAATGTTTTCAAAAAAAAAATGTAGAGTGTTCTAAACCGTTATTTTAACTGCGAAAACTGTTCCAAAGGCAGTATTCGACCCTAAACGACATTTACAAAGAATTATTTCAAAGATCGGAAGTTTATAAAGGGTTTTAAGGATTTTTAAGAAAAATGTGGTAAAAGTGTAAAAGAAAGAAAAATGTGATTTTAAGTTAAGAAAATGAAGTTAAGTTAAGAAAATAGATTTTCAAGATAAAAATGGTAATCAAGCCGATTACGGGCCATAGCCGGGAATAGGACTCGAGTTATCGGGCTTAGGCCCAAAGGGCCCAAAATTGACAAGAGTTGACCAGTAGTTGACCAATTGTCAACTTTGGTTAACCCACAACAAGAAAGAGGTAACCTTAAGGGTTATCCAACGTAACCCTAAGGACTACCATTAGTTTAATGGGCCAAGCAAAATGGGTCAAGGCCATTGACCCAATATGCTATGATCGAATAGTAAAGCTCAAGGTATTAAAGAGAAATCCAATAGAAGATCAAGGAGATAATTAAGAGGTTATCCAACGTAGCCTCTTAAGGGATTAATCAAGTTCAAATTAATCCCCAGCAGTAAAAGGCCAATTTGGACAAGTCAGTTATCTGACGGGGACATACAACTAGGTTATAGTAGGTATGTTGGTTAGGGTACCAACATTCTACAATCAGAATCAGAATCTCACCAATGTCCTTTCTCGAGCAGGAGAGGACTTGTAGCTGTATGCCAAGACAGGACAGCGAGAGTGAGAATTTAGCAGGAAAAGAGGTAAGTACAATTCCGCCTACAGCATAGGCTCTAGTTAATGCTTATTAAAGTAAGATTAGATGAATGCTAAGGGTGTATGAAATTTGTATGCTATGCGATGATGTGCTATGCGATGATGTGTTATAAGTTAATTGCCATGTTATAAGTATTAGTATGCCATGTTATTTGATGATGTATAGAAAATATGATTAAGCATGATTTAGATGTTCAGCATGAGTTAGGATTATGTGACATCACGAATACATGCTCACTAATTCCTACAAGATAAATAAACTCAAGATTGAGTTAAGAAAAGATAAGAAAACATAAGAAGACAAGCGAGCTTGCCGGTGTAGTACCACCCGTCCGAGGTTGGGTTGGACTATGGTTTGAGTTGGAATGGACTGGCCGCCCCAACCACTCCATAGTCGCGCACCGAGTACAAACACCAAAGGTAAGGGCCCTAAAAGAATGATAAACAAAGAAAGTAAATACGAGTATAACTGTACTATACATGTTTAGGCATTGTTAGTTTATGCTATTATGAACTATGTTATGTGATTATGAATGGCTATGTATGTTAAGTTAGAAATGTATTTCGATATGATTTTAAGTAAGTCGCGGACGAGACAGTTGTACTTGCTGAGCGAAAGCTCACTGTCTTACGTCTATGCTGTAGGTAAGCAGCCTGTCAGCAATGCTTGATGCAAGGTGACGAAGCGTGACGAGGCGAGCTGTGAAATCGTGGGACTTTATGCTGCTACGCGTTTTGACCTTTTTGAGTTTTTATAATTATGTAATGATATTTTATCCATACATCTTTTTGAAGAACACGTTTTAATTCGTGTATAAAAAAAAAAAAATTCCGCTGTGTTTTGAGCTAATTTATAAGTATGTAAGTAAGTAAGTCAACAGTGTAACGGCCTGTACAAGGCGGGTCGTTACAGTTTTGTAAGAAAAGAAAACAAGAGGGAAAGAAAAAATGAAAGTGAAAAAAATTAAGAGGGAGAGTAAAGATTTTGTTTTTCTTTAGTGTTGTGGAAGGAGAGAAAATAAAAAGTTTATGAATTTATTATTTTATTTATCTATCTATATTATTTTACTTTAAAAGCAACGATGAAAAATTTTTTAATAGTTATTTTTTTTTGGATTTTAGTGTTTCTCCTATTTTTGGAGCAAATAAATAAGTAGACTACACTAGAAACTGTTTCCATCATTTTTTTCCTTCCCTTATCTTTTCCTTCTTACCAAACGACTAACTCTATCAATTTCCCTCCACTTTTCTCTCTTCCCATGTTATTCCTTCCTCCTTCCCACCCTTCCAAACATTGGAAGATTTAAAGGCGCCAATTGAGGCAATGAATACTCAAACTAATAATATTTTACAAACCGTTTAGCATTATGCTTTTACTTTTCCTTTTAGGTAATGGAAGAGACTATTTAAAAATGTTACAACTTTTTAGTTAGTGTAGAGACTATTTAAAAATGTTACAACTTTTTAGTTAGTGTTTGGAAGTATATTTTGGTTTTTTATTTTTATTTTTATTCTTTATTCTTTATTCTTTATTTTTATTTTTGTTTTGAGAAGTCACAATATGTAGGTCGATTTGATAGGATTTTCTCGGAATTTGCCTTTTGACTTGGATCGAAAAACTCTTAAAAAAGCTTCAACTCTACAAAAGAACTTTATATCAAAACCATAAAATATGACTCTCAAAAAAATGTTTTTCTAAACAAAATTTGAAACTTGCACTATAATTTCATAATAATTTTATGAAGCTAGACTCGAAAAATTTTATTGTTTTAGGATCTATTAAACTCTTTTAAAACACGCTTCTAAACATAGAGACACTGCTACTTTTATTTTCTCTCTTTTCAATGATCTAAAACAAAAACAAAAAATTGTGCCAAACAACCCAATGCATAAATTTAATCGAAATTAATCTCCTCGGCAAAGCAGAAGTTCTGAAAAATCATCAAATACTCATAAAATTCCAAGAAAAGTCAAAAGAAGCTTTCACAACCTACTAATTCCATGCCACAAAAGCCAACATCTATGCATAGATGTTTATTAGATAGATGTCAGTTTGTTCTAAATCTTATTACATAGAACGTATGGCATAAACTTCATCGACAGTCACTTTCCATATACATATTATAAGTCTAGTAAGGTTTCGTTTAGATGATATTTTAATTAGAAGTCATAATTCACGTAATAAATTCAAAAAAATTTTTTTTTATAAAAGAAAACGTTTAAAAAATTTTTTGAAAAGTTTGTTTAAAATAAGATGTCACACAATTGGATGAATGGACAACTACAACCATTGAAATATAAAGGGAATCAAGACAGAAACAATTCAACGTCTTCCAAAAATGCCGGACATGTACGGTAGGGCGAAGAGGGAGAGAGGAAGAGAGAGAGCCCATAGGCGGCGAAAACCCTGCAGCCGGAGGCGCCAACGATTTGGCCGGAACTCATGGCTGACAACTCTCTCTCTCTCTCTCTCTCTCTTCCTGCAACCCTCTCTCTCTGGGTTGTATCCCAGCTTCTCTCTCTTTATCACTCTCCCTTTCATCACCTCCCTCCATTTTAACTCAATGAATTATTAGGTCTGTCGACAAATACTGTATAAACCCCATTCTTTCTAAAAAAAAAAAAAGTTCTCTGATAAAGAAGTGTTAATTTTTTAGGAAGTTGAAAAAAAGGCGTCTCTTTACCATAAAGAGAGGTGCTATATTGTACTTCTTATTTGTCGCTACTTGATTTCTCTTTACCATTCATAGATTAAACATATACTTGTCTAATTTATACATATGTTTATGTATATACATATAGGTATATACTATCCACTGTCACTATGTAACACAGAGAGAGAGAGAGAGAGAGAGAGAGAGAGAGATGGACAAGCAACAAGCACCGTTTGAGACGAGAGAGGTGAGGTTCAGAGGCGTATACATGGTGTTTGCGAGAACAGTAGTGGTGGGGATATGTTTGATATAGGCTTTACAGATTGATGAACATCCCAAGATCAGGTGGAGATGATCATCATGATCATGATCAGACGGCAGGGAGATGGGCATGGATTGAGATGTTCATAGCGGAGATTGGATTCGGGTTGTACTGGATTATTACTTCAGTCTGTTCGATGGAGTCTCACTCATTTTCATCCTCTCAAGGACAGACTTTCTAACAGGTAAATTAAAATTTTAAATTATTAAATTTTTCATCACTTTTTTTAATTTCATTTTTCTAAAATAAATGAAGAGAAAGAACAAGAAAACATTTACGATTCGTTTGGAAGTATTTTGAGAGTGACTTTTTTTATTTATTTATTATTATTATATGAAATATAAATGATAATATTTTGTAAATAATTTTGAGATATTTTTTGAAATTGTGATTGTGTTTTTGGAGAAATTGGTTTTGAGTATTAGAAGAAGTAATAAGTATACCTACTCTACTGTTAACTTTTAAATACCAAGATAAAAAATTTATAATTTTTGTTGACCTTTTAGAAAAAGATAAAAACTGAAATGAGAAATTTAAGTTCACACCAGCAATTCAAACACACCAAAAGTATACTTACTCTGATATTAACTTTTGAATACAGATCGATCTATATATCTGAGTCATTGTTCAATTGTTAGATATTTAAAAGATTGTCACATCAATTAATTATATTTATTATTAAAAAGATAGATAATTTATTATTATATGAATTAGTATGTAAAAGTTGAGAGTAAAATTGACGTGACTGCATGCTAAGGGTTTTAGGGTTTAGCTTGTAACATTAAATATTACTATTTTTATTTTTGAGTTGTACCTGTGTTTATAATGACGTTGCATGCTTTTATTTATTGTCGTTTTAAGTTTGTGTCCATAAATTTGACAAATTTTATCGCCGTTTTTAGAATACAAAAAACAGAAAATGTTCTCCTCCCAACCTTAGTATAAACTTATGATAATAAGTTTGCTAGTCATAGAAAGAGTTTCAAGTTTTCAGTTTGAAAAATTGACAATATTTTAATCCGCAATCGGTTGAAGAAGAGCTTTCTTAGGAGTTCCTTTGAATAAGATATTTTATGAATAATAACATTAGACCTAACAAACAAATAAAAATTTATCATTAAATATCCGATTTATGAATTAAAATATCCGATTTATCAACATTAATCGCTTTCCAAGAGCGACTCATAGCACTTCAAGATTCAAGATCTTTTTAAGGACATGTGATTTTGCATGTATTGTGATCTTAATCCAACTTTTTAAGCAAAGTAATTTTAAATTGAACAGGTCTTCTCTCTAATGGTAATTAATTTCAATCACCACATGAACCCAACCCAAATATCCGCTCTAATTGCCTCAATAATTTTTTTTAATCCAACAATGAGTCGCTTAACTTAATTAACCCTTGGACAAATCTCCTTTTCTCTTCTGTAGGGAATAAAAGTTAAAGTAATCACCATTATCAATGTTTTAGGCTTTTAATCCCTTTGGTTGATTGATAAATTTCTATATTTTCGTTCAAAATAAAGAGCACAAATTGTGTAATTCCATCTTGGTTTGGGAGATATAGGTCCTGTTTGGTACGATTTTCAAACTGGTTTTTTTTTCTTTTTTTTTTTTTTTTGATAAAATTATCTTTAGAAACGATTCTATGATAGTATTTGTTTTGCACCAAGTCAGAAAATATAAACGAAAACCAAAAATCATTTTTATATTTTGGTAAGAAATAAGAAAATGAAAAATTTTTTTGAATTATTTTATTTTATTTTCTAGAACATATATTGAACAAATATTTTCATAAATCTATTCAAACACAATTTTACTTTATATGCATATACATCTTAATGTATTCAATTTGACAGATCTGTACTAAGTGACAAATTTGACATCAAGTTAAAATTTAATTTTGTTTGTTATTAATTGGTGGATTTTTTTTTTTCCATTTTATCATTATAACATCGTCATTATTAAATCATTTTAATTTAAAGTTTATTTTTATAAGTTCACATCTACATATAACTATGACGAAATGGAGATATAGCATTAAAAATAATATTATACATTACAAAACAAAATAACACGTCATAGGACTATTTTTTATATTTTTTAAAGTAAAAAATAACATTAATATTAGCATTTGTACCGTAGATAGTCTAATGTCTTGCAAATTCCCTCTCTAGTAATAAAAAAGGATTAAGCAAGGTTCAACAAATGTATTTAAAAAGTTTATTAATATTATGGAATCTCATTCGCTTTGCTAATGACAATTCCGTGCCCAAAAAATATTAAAAATGAAGGGATAAATTTGGAATCTCATTCACTTAGCATGTTCTTGCTTCGCTAAAGAAAATTCCGTGCCCAAAAAATATTAAAAAATGAAGGGATAAATTGGAATCTCATTCACTTAGCATGTTCTTGCTTTGTTAAAGAACATTCCGTGCCCCAAAAATATTAAAAAATGAAGGGATAAATTGGAATCTCATTCACTTAGCATGCTCTTGCTTTGTTAATGAAAATTTCGTGCCTAAATATTATTAAAAACGAATGGAATTTAGCCTTCTTCGTTTTGAGGAGCTTATTCCAATATAGAATATATGCATTTATATCAAATGCTTTATGAATTATATATGTTAAGAATATGATATTAGTATACGATTTTTTGAATACGTGGATGAAAATGCTTTGGGACAGAAGCATTTGAACCTTCGAAAAACGGGATCAAAACCTATTATCTTACCAAAAGCAACTCGAAATATGGATCTAGCTTATTGAAATTTTCTAGAAAAACATACTTTAATAGGACTATAATTTAATTTTATTTTTCCTTTACCGACAAGAATCCAGGCTAAATATAATATATCGAGCACGGGTTATTCTAATTCGTGCTCATTCTAATCCATTTAGGTCTAATCATGTAGAAATCTCAATACCATATATATTGAAACCTTTTTGTCTTTGTATTATTTTGTTTTTGAGGAAAATAATTTGATATTTGGTAAACGAAAAGCAAGTGCAATAATCATTATCACCTTTTCTTTTCTTCTTGTACTTTTTAAATTCATTTTTTTATTAACATTAATTGTTTTTTTTTTGTTAGACCTTATAAAGACTAGACGACAAGAAACTCATTAATGGGGTAATTAAATAGCAAGTATTCCTCAAATTCAAAAGGAAAAGGACTCCTTGAGGTCACACAACGGCATGACGGGGCTGGTGATAACTGCTACGTGCAACAAATTTTCATCTTCTATTTTCTCCTTGAATCAGAACACTTGGATTATTTAAGGCAAAATTGGATCTTTTTTAAAGTAGAATATCCTATTGTCAGTGTAATTTTAAAATTTAATATACGATTGAGATAATCTTTAAGGGAAAAAAAAAAAAGCAAAGTAAGTAAAATTAGGAAAACGTAGCGGTTTAACTAGATGATATCTTTTTGATAGGGTATTTTTCATATTCAGTTATAGAATTCTCAATGACAATTAACGCTTGAAGGATTCAAACTTTACGTATTGTGATAAAGTCAAATGTGAATTAACCACGATTATGTTTTTTTTTTTTTTTTAAGTGAAGAGAAAGGAAAATTGATATTAATGCAAGATTAAGCATCCCAACTATGATCATAAGATTCTTTTTTCTTTTCTTATTTAAATAAATTTCGCTAATACAAAAGGAAAAACAAAAACAAAAACAAAAACAAAAACTTGCAACTAGGTTGGCATCTTAACCCATCCAACATCAAACCCCAAATTCAATTTATCGAAATAAACGAATAATTACAAAAGTTTAAAGAAAATAAAACTTTTATAATACAATTTCAAGGGGATATTCCATCCAAATTAAAATTACATAACTGATAGTAATTTATGCCATAAAATTAAGTCAAAACTATACATTATAGGCCTTATTAAAAATCTAGTTAGAAAAATAAACCAAAAAAAAAAATTAGTAAGAAAATAATTAAATCAAAATTATACTGTTAAATTGTGCATGCAGCCATATCATTTATGTACTTTTGGTATTTGTCAATTCGGTGTCCATTTTACTCTCTCTCTCTTTAAAAGTAAAATAATGTGTGCCACCTTCTCTTGTGACGGAACCATGATTTATTAATAGGGGGGGTCAAAAAAGTTTTTTAATCAAGACTATACTAACATAGATTGAAAATCATTTCCTTCCTTTTTATTCTATCCAAATGACCCAAAAAGTAGCCTGTGCCTCACTTTCAAAGACTTAACGGAAAATTCTTAATGCAAAACAGTAACGAATCATTTCCTTCTTTTGAAAAATGAATTGTTTCTCTACTTTCTTTTTCCTCAAATTTAAGTCAGTCATTGCTCTAAATCATCAAGAATTAATTTCTTTTTTTTTTCCGACTTAATATTTCATTGTTTTAAAGCTGCATGTATATTTAATATTTGTAACAGCTTATGTCAGATCGTTTCCACTAGATCTTTCCTGAACCCAACATGAAAACGAAGGAACTAGAATACATAAACTAGACATTGAAATAGAAGGGGAGGAATAAAAGATTATAAAGGGAAGAAAGAAAAGGAAAAGGAAAAAAAAAAACCTCACGTGCAAATTTTTCGAAACTTCTTTGAACCTTGAAAAAAAACCAAGATCCGTTATGTCTCTAGAAATTTGTTTGGAAATGGTGGAATGGGAAAGTGAAGAGTTAGTTTCCTTTGGAAGCTTTTAGTTTATGTAAAGATAAAATATTACTTAGCATAATGTGCTAGTCTTTTAAAATACTTAGGCTACTAAAATTGTAGTTCGATTTAGATTTTGGATTAAGTTACTAGGCCTATTAATATTTATGGATTTAATAAAGGGTTATATGCATGCAAGAATACCATAAATTTAATACCTTCTCATATTTATACTCATCATAAAGCTGAAGTTGATAATTTTTTCATTTCATAACCTAAAAAAAAAATATCCACTTTAATGTTAGAGTATGTAAAATTATAAGAAGGTACTAAAAATATGACTCTCCACATAATTTTTTCTTTAATAATACCATTTTATTTCTTAAAATCCAAATTACTTGTCTGATAATATATATAGAACTATTAATTTAAGGGAGTCAAGATTAATTTATACACATACTTACTTTATTAAAATTACAAAAAAAAAAAAAAAAAAACCACAAGAAAATTGAAAAAAACAAAAAAGAGCTGGGGGCCATGGGCCCTGCTCCCCCTCCCTTGATCATTGCCCTCCTCTAAACCTAACCTACTACTAATTATAGATGTCATTACTAATTATATATGTCATTTCAGAATCGAACTTGAGACTTGTGGTTCATGAAACACCTCATTTTCCTTTACATTTAAAAGAGTGTTTCAAAAGTTAAATTGCGGTCGAAGATTATCACCCATTTGAAAGCTAAATCGTAAATGTGTTTAATATCAATAAAGTCTATGGATCTCAAGTGTGTTTCTGATTACGTGAACCTATTCGCTCTCTAATAATGTGGAGCTGTGAACATAATTGATAGTTTTTAACATTTTGTACTTAATACAGATTATGATATGCCCTTTACTATTGACGCGTGATAACACCGCTAAAATAATAATATGTTGCAGGCACCAACCAGCCATTTGAGTTTTTACCCAGACACAAGTTAAAGCCAAACCAAATTATACTATACCATGAAATTTAGAAGAAATATTATTGCATGGTTTTAGAGATTATTACATGTACACCTGGCTTTATAATATGAATGTACGGAAATTTCTATAAAATAATTTTCTATTTGACATTATCGGTAATAATTGTTATCTTAGTTGTTCAATTATTTTTTCAATGGTAATATCAATGACTGTTGTAATTATGTATCGTTTGATGTAAATTTTTGACATAAACATGCACTGATCCTATTGTTCAAAAATTAATAATACAATATTTAAAAAAATATTTTTTTAATGGAGGATGAAAAATAAGTGATCTGACTATATATAAAAGTTCTATATATATGTATGTATCTGCATATTTATATATAATAAGTTAGCACATAATTAAAATTCATGAAAGGTGACAATCAAGCTTTGCGAATTCCATGCCCCAAAAGCCAACGTCCATTGACATATATTAATTTGGTCAAATTAAACGGCACCCATTATCTTTAGTGCTGTTTATATTCAACATATAGAGTCTATCTTACTTATCTCAATACCACGATAATGTGAGTATAGTTATTTCAAGAACTAATATTTAATTTGTTACAAAAAAACTAATAATTTGTTATGTAACATTCACAATAACATGAAATTAGGATAATTATAAAAAAAAAAAAATCGAACTTAGAACAATCATGAAGAAATTAACTATACTTTTTTATGTTATTATGTCGGATTGATTGCTCAAGATCTTTGATCCATCCGAACTTGATAAAAAAAAAAAAAAAAAAGATCACTTCTTATGGATCCGTTGATAATGATTCTTATATAATTTATGGTCTATTAGAGGTGGAAGACTCTCTGGCAGGATCATCATGAAAATAATATTGTAATTTGTTTGATAATAATAGAGTGATATTGT
>CM046381.1:18854751-18882733 GCA_025413485.1 Ficus microcarpa | reverse complement strand
TTTTACGCCCGAACCAAGGATTCCAAACAATAATGAGCACTATTAGATTTGGTTTTAATCTAACGGCTTTCCATTTCATTGACGGTTTAAATTATTTTATAATCTGATTACTATAATAGTAAGCGAACCTACCAGTTATACACGTATGCATATACATGTATATGTGTATATATATATCTATGTGATCCACATCAGTTTGGTCCCCTAAATAATACATAACTTACTATACACAAAACTCCATGGACAGTCAGTGTCATTATGTAGGATTTGGTACATCGCCTCCACAATTGAATTGATGGACGCCTTCTCAAGAAAAAAGAAGTCTATACTTTGAGAGTGGTGTGTTTAAATCGTAATTTCGGAGATGTAAAGATATTTTTGTAACTTAAATATTTTATCCAAGGGAAAGAGCTTCTTATCATCTTATCAAATGATCTGCGGTCCACTCTATTATTGTTGGTATTATTGTCATTAGGAACATGTTATTTGTTATTTTTATCTTACAAAGTTGATTTTGTAACGGTTATCAATTCCTAAAAAAAAAAAGGATAAGTTGTACAGTTTTAGATCACTTAAAAATAGATCTATGTAATGGTTATAAGTAAAGAGGCTATCTATTAATGATATTAGGTTTTTTTGGATGAGCCCGAGAGCAAACTGTGCAGAGACGAGATCATAATAAAGGGAGACATGAGTCGTTACAAATAGTATTAGAGCTTATACCCAAACGGAAGTGTGGCCAATGAAGACGTTGGATCCCAAAAGGAGGGGTGATTGTAACAGTTCCCGAGAAGCAAATGGTAAGTTGTGTAATCCTATATCACTTGAGAATAAATATATGATGATTCATAGTAAAGAGACAGCTCTTAATAGTATGAGGTCTTTTAAGATTGAGTCCAAATACAAAACCATGTGTACACGAGATTTAAAGCGGATAATATTATATGACATCAATGGTTGCCATAATATTTATGTGTAAATTTCAATTTCTTTAAAACAAGTTAAAAAAAATCAATATTATCTAATAAATATTGATACATAAAAAATAGGGAAAAAAACCCAACGAGAACAAATGAGCAACGGGGGATCTTATAATATGAGATCAACTAATGGAATCCACTCTTATATATGTAGTCTACATAATTATGTCTTCTTAGTAACTGCTGACGGGTAAAATTTGCCTAATAAATTTCACAGTAATGGGAATCCCTGAAAACTACCATAGTCGCAAGAACACAAAAACAGAGAAAAAAAAAGTGCAGAAAATTAATGAACACAGAGATTTATAGAGGTTCACCGTATAAAAGCTAGTTACAACCTTTCTTCGCTTGGGGGCTTACTTTATTTTCAGAATTACAAGCGGTGTAATTTGCTAAGTTGTTAGATAGGATTTTTGGAGGCTACTTTATTGTATAGTTATAGTCTCCTAAGAGATAACCCTTGGCAACATTTAAATTACAAAAAAATTACATATTTGAATTTAAACATGTAGATACTCTTCAAAATAGTAGATTTTGGCTAGAAAAATTTGATTATATTGGCCAATATTTGAGATTCAAATATTTGAAACCATTTATCCAAGATTCTCGGATACCGATATCATCGGGATCTCAACTATCCATCAACAATTACCCCCAAGCCCAAAGTGCTTCGGACTTGGTACCTTAAAGCCTTTTGGATTTGGTACCTTGAAATGCTTCAATATTAGTAGCTATTCTCTGCCAAACATTAATATATATATATATATATATATATATAAGTTCTCCAAGGATAGTATGGAAACCTATTAAAATGGTGGTATAATTTGAGAAATAACGCGTTGAAAAGTAAATTAGGAACAATAATTTGATAAGAAACATTTTAAATGAGTTAATAACAAAATGATTTAAAAAATAATAAAAAAAAAGCCTCCTTTCCGAAACTATGCAACTGATGAAAAGTACTTTCAAGAAAGGGTGAAAAGTTTTTTTTTTTTGGTTAAAAAAAAAAAAGGGCTACGGCGGTGGTCTATATTTTTTAGAATAATATATATGTGGTCTATCTTTATGTGGAAGCATAGATGCAGCAGAAACACGAGAGAGAGAGAGAGAGAGAGAGAGAGATGGAGAAGCAACAAGCACTGTTTGAGACGAGAGAGGCGAGGTTCAGAGGCATATACAGGGTGTTTGCGAGCACAAAAATGGTGGGGATATGTTTGATATGGCTTTACAGATTGATGAACATCCCAAGATCAAGTGGAGATCATGATCATCATGATTATCATCAGACGGCAGGGAGATGGGCATGGATTGGGATGTTCATGGCGGAGGTAGGATTCGGTTTGTACTGGATTATTACTCAGTCTGTTCGATGGAGTCTCACTCGTTTTCATCCTTTCACGGACAAACTTTCTCACAGGTAAATTAAACTGTTAAATTTTTCATCACTTTTTCTTTTTAATTTTCTTTTATATAATATAAATGAAGAGAAAGAACAATAAAATGTTTAGGCCATTTGTTTAGGCAAACCATCCATTTTCATCTCATTTCAAACTTTTTTTTGTCTTTTTCCTAAAAAATTTTTGTCTTTTTCTCAAAAAGTTTTTTGTTTTTTCTGAAAATTTAAACAAATTTACTATTACAACTAAAATATTTCAACTCAAATTTACTATTAACTTGATTGTGTGTTTTGAGAAATTGATTTGAGTATTAAAAAAAATAAAGCATCTTTTATTATAATATTTATTATGATTTTATAATTTAACATGACCATTCAAACTATGTCTTATAAAGTATTTCACTAATATTTCTTACACACAAAGTTACAGGACGTACCATGTCCTATGTGCGGATTTTTTTTTTTTTCATACTTTGCCAAAGAATTTCCTTTAGTTTTCTTCTTCTTTTTTTTTTTTTTCCCTCACAAAGTTTCCATTTTGGAAGAGCTTGAAAGGAAATAAAGCTAAAAATGAAAATTTACAACTTTTTCACATCCGACAGTCCTTTTTCCTTTTGGTTTGAATCTATACGTGATAGTCATCTTCTCTTCTTTTAAAACCATTATTATCGATAGAAAATATACTTAGGAGGCGTTTGGTACATCCACTCATCTCAAAATTTTTTTTGTTTTTTTCCCAAAAAGTTTTTGTCTTTTCCCAAAAAGTTTTTTGTCTTTTCTGAAAATTCAAAAAAATTTACTATTTCAACTTAAAAATCTCAACTCAAACTACTCCACCAAACTCCCTTTTATAATCGTCAAATTAATTTTCAACTACATCATGTATAAATAAGAATAACCCCATGTTACACGTCGTATCATTAAAAAATTAATCCAAATGTTGAAACTGTAGTTCTCATTAGCTGTGAAAAAGGGTAATTTCCTGTGATGGATATTTGTTTTCTTGTTTGAAAAAATTGACTTTTGCAATGTGTTTGAAAAGAGCAATGGAATATAATGAAAAGGAGGTGCGAAAGTTAAGGGCCCGTTTGGTGGAGTAGTTTGAGTTGAGATTTTTAAATTTTAATAGTAAATTTTTTTTGAATTTTCAGAAAAGATAAAAAACTTTTTGAGAGAAGGACAAAAATTTTTGAAGAAAAAGATAAAAAAAAATTTGAGTTAAATGGTTTGAATCATTCAACCAAACACCCTCTAATAGAGCTCGCGTTGTGGTCAAAAGAAAAGAAGGAAAAAAGAAAGCGAAGCTATTCTCCGCACGTAAAAATTTTTCACCATCCCATTAATTTTGGATGGTTTTGATTAAAAAGATATAACTAACAATTATAAGATTAACCACACAATATTACTAAAAAAAAAAAAAAACAAAATTAGATCTTGAATACTTCTCGACAGACAACAGCCCGTCGCTGGATGTGGCAGAGCAGCTCGCCGGAGGTGACGATTGTCGGGCTTGCCTTCTCCGGCAACAGGGACGAACAGTCGACGGTGAAGTTGTGGCTGTTCCCGAGACGATCTACAGCGCCACGTTCCGTCGGCGACGGAAGCGCCATCGCCGGCGAGGAGGGAGTGGATCATGGTGATGGCGTTCAGTTGGTCCAAGTCCTTTCTTAGGGTTTCGATCACAGGGAAAAAACATTAAAAACATTGTTTAAAAAAAAAAAAGTTAAAACCCAGATTCCGGCGACCTCTCTGGTGGTTTAAACCCAAATCCTGGTGGAAAAGAACGCCGTGGGTGGGTTGCCGCAGGGAGGGGAGGGGGTGGGGCTGTTGAGCTCGGAAAGCACTTGGAGCATAGCTGGTCGATTGCCTCGGGAAAGTCTCCGGTGATAAGATCCATCACCATTGGCGAACTCGGAGATCGCCATCGCCGGTCCTCCCCCATCTGTCGCCGCCTGTCACCCACCCTTCGTTGTGAATCCGTCGCACACGAGCCCCACCTTCGCAAGCCCTCGCCGGGAGCCACCACAGTAGCTGGTTTCTTTGGACGATGGGTGGTGTGACCTTTTTTTTCTTCTTCTTCTTCTTCTTCAAAATAATCACCTGTAAATGGCTTCACAACTTGTTTGATGAATTTCTCCAATCTTGACCGTCAAAATCAATCCAAAGGTTGGAAGTTTTTACTACGTCAATGAGGTGAAAAACCTCACCTCATTATAGAATCTCCCAAAAAATAAGACTCCGTTTGTTTTGTTGGTTCATTTCAAATTTTTCATCTCAGTTTTTATTTTTTATTTTTAAAATTTTTTGTCTTTTCTGAAAAAATTTTGTTTTTTCTGAAAAGTTAACAAAAATTACTATTTAAATTTAAAATTCCAACTCAAACTGGTGAACTAAACGGATCCTAAACAAAAAAGAAGAAGAAGAAATATACAGCGAGGTCATATTGGCGGGTTAAAGAGTGGGAAGAGTTGACAAAGCTAAATTAAAAAACATGTTTTGTGCTTGTTGGTCAGTTTAGGAACAACCCTACCCCAATAATGAGTAAAACTATTATTTCTTTATTTATTAAAAAAATATTAAATACACTAAATCTAATATTAATTTTTAAATATTAATTTATGTGATATATAAGTTGTTGGGTTTTTTTTTTTAATGATAAGTGTTTACAATATTGTCATAATAATTGATCCATTTACTAATGAAAATATTACATACGAATTGATACTCAAAAAGTTAATATTGAAATTGATGTCTTCTTTGACATTACTCTTAATTATTTTAACTTTGAATGAAAGAAAAATTTGTGATAAAAAAAAATTAGGATTGAAGTTAGCGTCTCTTCTAACTTTGAGTAAAATGATCTATTAGGTTAAATCTGTAGTCAAGAAAAATATTACTTAATGATAATTCAATATTATCATTGTGTAAAAGAATCATTTTTGTGATCGTCCGAAGGAACTTCAAAAAAAAAAAAAAAAAAAAAAAAACTTACACGTTCAAAATGAGACTTTTTAGACGGTCAAACTTTTTTTTTTTTTTTTGTTTGTTTTTAAATTTGGTTGAGACGAGACTTGAGCCACCCTGTTGTGTCATAGTCCAATATTGTACAAGCTTATTATATGATTTAATTTTTCTTCTTTTATTTTTTAAGTTAAGAATCCAAAAATTATGAATTTTTATCTACTTATACATAAATATAAAAGTCAAAATTTGACGTGTAAATGATATATACATATATATAAATATATATATTTTAGCAACTCCGCAGATATGCAGTTGCCTTTAATGACGTTCAGATGATGCCTTTCTCGATCTCTCAGCTCAAGGAACTAAGTCTCAATTCGTAAATTCATTCAACATCTAAGGGCCTTTTAGTCAAGTTCAGATGGATATATAAGTAGACTTATTTTTAAAATAATTTGGTCGTGCGATTTGAATATTCAAAGCTGACGTACACTAAAACTTATAGCTCCTAATCCTCAATGGCCTCCGTCTCCTCATCAAATGTGCTAGCTTTGTTTTGTTTTCTCTTGGGCCTAAGTATTTCTGTAACTACATGTATTAATAAGAATGGAGATTTGTTCTTTTTAATGGTTTTATAGATTTATAGGTTATAGGTTCTTGCTTGGTTAGTTTCTATTTTTTATTTTAAAAGAAATTTTGTGTTCATTTAAATTTCTCTTAATTAAGGAGAAAATTACGTAAATAATCATATATATATATATATGTTTTCATTTATTGATCAATATGACAAAAATTTCACATTTTTAACTAGCATGGTACAAATTATAATTAATTTTAGCTTAATTTTGTATCATATTAATGTAATGATTTTTAAATTTGTGTCATTCAAATGTTTTCCCTCTATTAAAATAAAATGTTTTCTGGTAGGCCTTTCCTACCAAAAATAAAAAATATGACTAGCTTTCGCAATTTTCTTATTAAAATATATTTTCAGAAATTTAGTCCTAAAATAAATTATTTTATCTATTTATAAGTATATAATATCTTTGTAGAAATTTAATTGCATATAACGACACACAAGGTCTTTTCATAGATCACGATTGATAGAAAAAAGAAATATCATTCGTAGTCACAATAATTTTTGGACCAAACCATATCACAATAGTCCTAAAAAAAAAAAAAACATATCACAACAAATGTTGCATTAACTTCACTGTTTGGTTCGAATAGGACAAACGAGGCCCAAGGTAGAGTAGAAAGGGTAGAGGTAGAAAGTTCGATAAACGATTTTGACAACAAATATTGAATTTTGATGGTTCATTTTTCTTTTACAGCTATTGAAGAATTTGGGTTTCACCCCTTAATTTCTTTCCCTTTAAAAAAAAAAAAAAAATTTTTCTGTTATCGCCCTCATTTTTAAGAAAATATGTAATTTTTAAGAAAATTTGTACTTGTACCCCAGTCAATAAATATAGTTTATAACTATGTCCCGATTCAATAAAAACAACGTCGCACTGAATTTTTTTTTTTTGACTCCGCCATTTTTGTTGTCGTTTTGCAATTTTGTGCAATGTGAAAGTTAAAAGTTGTTCATATCTATGGTCCAAGATATAGATTCTTACAGTTTTACATTTTTAATTGCATGGAAATAGATATGAGAACGAATTACCGGGCATGGACATTTTCGTTTGCACTGCGGACCCAAAAATGGAGCCACCAACAATGGTGATCAGCACGGTTTTATCGGCAATGTCCTACAATTATCCACCTGAGAAGTTGAGTGTTTATGTCTCCGATGATGGCGGTTCGGAGTTCACTTTCTATGCTCTCCTTGAGGCCTCTCTTTTCTCCAAGCATTGGATTCCCTTTTGCAAAAGGTTCAATGTTGAACCAAGAGCACCGGAGGCCTATTTTGCACAACTTCTTTCTCCCCAAGATAGCAAATTTGCTGAGGAATTGTTGGCTATTAAGGTACAAAATTTGTTTGTTTGTTTGTTTTTTATTTTATTTTATTTTTTTTTTGGAAGAGAAAGAGATAAATAGTATATTTATGAAAATTTAAAAAATAAATAGCATATTTACGAAACTGTTAAAGGACATGAGTTTAACATATAAAAAGTAAATAAATTAATCTAGTAAATAAACTCATTTATTAGAGTACATTATAAATTATTTATTAGTAAATATATTTACTTCGGTAATTTTATAACCTAGTTATTTATTACAATTTTCATTTCTTTTATTTTTGTTTTAAATAATTTAATTGGCCCTGGATACCTCATACATGTGACGGGAATAACTTATCTTTCTATGTCAACTTAAACGGATTAATAGAACAAGAATGGCTATATAACTTACTTGCTTGTGATTCTTAATGCAAAGCACAAGGCAAGAAATTTAATAGAGAACTTGTGTTCTTCAAAAGGTTTCAAGCAAAAAGAAAAAAAAAGAAAAAAAAAAAATTAAAGGGTTAGTAGGACAAATGTTTTAGGAAAGCAAATATGAGCTTGGATTGTTTCTTATGATGAAGGTTATGTGATATATCTTGCATAATCGTTAATGCCATTATTCGTTACTAAATAATCAATCAACGGATTATTTTTGCGTGTTTCTACGAAGAAATTGTATGAAGAAATGAAAACCCGGATCGAGACAGCTCTTGAGGCAGAAAAAATTCCGCAAGAAACAAGGAAACAACACAAAGGATTTTCGGAATGGAACCTCAACATAAAAAAGAATGATCATCAGTCAATTGTGCAGGTAATGTTTGCAGGAGTATGTTTGACAATTTTTCCCCCCCTCTCTCTCTCCGTTTTTTTTTTTTTTTTTTTCATGTAGATTTTTCTTCCTAGATTTTAATTGATGGAAGGGACACAAGTTCTGTGGACGATGAAGGAAGTCGCTTGCCGACATTGGTGTACATGTCACGAGAGAAGAGACCGAATTGGCCTCACAACTTCAAAGCTGGAGCCTTGAATGCACTTGTAAGCTTGCTTCATTTCTTCCTTAAGTGACAAGAAAACTTTGCATTGACTTTGGAAATACAATAAATGAATAAATGTGTGTGTGTATATATATATATATATATATCTGCATATGTACAGATAAGGGTATCATCAGAGATAACCAATGCACCCTTCATTCTAAACTTGGACTGCGATATGTACTCGAACAAAGCAGACACAATCCAAGAGGCATTATGCTTCTTCCTGGATGCAAAGCAAGGCGACGAGGTCGCGTTCGTGCAATTTCCACAGTTCTATGACAACGTAACGGAGAATGATATTTATGGGAATGCTTACTATATATCGAATGTGGTAAGTAAATAAATAAAGAGATCTGGCTGCTACAGCTAGACTGGCCTATTCTTTCATTTGATTATGGAGTACTGATCAAAAATTCTTTTTGATTTTTCATTCTTGTGTTGAAGATTGAACTTGCGGGAGGGGGTGGATATGGTGCGGCCATTTACTGTGGCACCGCATGCTTCCATCGAAGAGAAAGTCTTAACGGAGAGAAGTACTCCAAAGGTGCGAGAATCCAATTGAACACAAGGCCTAAAAAGAATGAGGGCAAAAGTGTTATTGATTTGGAAGAATCATCAAAAGTGCTTGCTAGTTGCAGCTATGAGAAGGGTACTCAGTGGGGAAAAGAGGTCAATCCTCGAAGTCTCCTTCCTTTTCATTTCCCATTTTCCCGTCCCTCACCGCCTTCTCGAAATTTTCAGTTCTAATGGTGTTATGCTATTTCTTGAACCTTTGCAGATGGGGTTGGTGTATGGTTGTCCTGTTGAAGATGTTGTTACCGGATTGGCAATCCAATGCCGGGGTTGGAAATCACTTTACTACGAACCAGAGAGAGTAGCATTTTTTGGCGTTGCCCCGACGACCTTAGAACTCAGTCTTGTCCAGCACAAAAGATGGTCTGAAGGCTTGTCTCAGACATTCTTTTCCGAATATTGCCCCTTCACATACGGGCATGGGAGGATCAATTTAGGTGCCCAAATGGCATACTGCATCTACCTTCTTTGGGCACCATTTTCCTTGCCGACTTTGTATTACGTAATTGTTCCTTCTCTTTGCCTGCTCAACGGAATTTCTTTGTTCCCCGAGGTACATATCTCTGTCCAAATCTTTTCTTTCTTAACGACTGTAATGTGTCACGTTACGACCGAAGTCAGTTTGACAATTTAAAAATTGTAAATTTCAGATGTCAAGTCCATGGTTTGTGCCATTTGCCTACGTTTTCGTAGCCAAGAATGTTTTCAGCGTATTCGAAGCGATGAATTGCGGAAGTACACTAAAAGCTTGGTGGAACTTGCAGCGAATGTGGCTGTTTCAAAGGACCACATCATATTTCATTGCCTTCCTAGACATCTTCAAACGGAAGTTAGGCTTAACGGAAACTACGTTTATTCTCACCGATAAAGTCGTCAAAGAAGATGCCTCGAAGAGGTACAAGCAGGAGATCATGGAGTTCGGAAGCTCGAATATAATGTTTACCATATTGGCAACATTAGCACTGCTTAACTTCTTCACTTTTGTTTGTGGAATTATGAAGATTCTCATGGATTTCAAGGCTCTAGAACAACTGATTTTGCAGATCGTTCTCTGTGGGATGATAGTTTTGATCAATTTGCCGGTTTATCAAGCGCTCTTCATCCGTAATGACAACGGTTGCATACCGTCTTTCGTTATGTTCAAGTCTGTTGTTTTGGCTTCTGTGTTATGCCTTTTGCCTATATTTTAGACTTTCTCATGGTACATAGAAAGTGTAAGATATATAAGACCAATTGATTCTCGACTTCTCTTATTATTATAATTATTTTTGTTTTCAAAATATATATACATAGCTAACCGTTCTCAAGATTTTTGAACCAGGATTTCTTTCTTTACTCGTACCGTCCTCAACAGAAGAGATGTTGAGGCAATAGGTATCACTTTTCAAACCAAAATTGACATTTAGATCTTCTAATGAGCAATTAAAAAAAATGTAAATGCTGTCAATGAAATCATGATAAAATTCAATACAAGCGGTTTTAGATTGGAAAAGCTAAAATCAAAACAGCTTCCGTACTCTGCGAATTTCATGCCAAAAATTGAACCTGGATCCACACGTGGACCTAAAATCGCTAAATACTTTCAATAATAAATACAACTTAATGTCATTAAATTGCTCTATTTTTTAACGAAATCAAAATGTTAATCGCAGCCACTTTAACGACGCGTTCTTGAATGTGGTTAATTATTATTTGAATGCTTTCTACGACATTTTTAATTAATGTCGTTGTACATATGTTTACAACGTTCAAATAGCAAAACGCCGTAAAAAACTGGATGAATGTCGTCGTAGTGGTTTTTCCTGTTTTATGACATTATACACATATATCAAGGAAAGGGGACTTTTACTGTTCAAAGAACAGTATTTTACAGTGTTTTTTAGTTTTTTTTTTCTTTTCGGCGTTATAGCTACAGTAATGTACAGTACCGCACAGTAAAACAGTGCAGCACAGTGAAATGACGCTATTATCCCTCTGTTTCTTCTTCTTTTTGGGCCTGAACAATGAGCTGCCCATTTTGCCCTCATTAATATGCTCTGTCAGCCGCGTCAGTCACTGTTCATTGAACAGTTTCATTTTTTTTTTTCGTTTGCTGTCTTTTTTCTTTTTTTTTTTGCTGCTTTTTTTTTTTTCACCTTTTTTTTCTTTTTTTAACATTTGCTGCTCTTTTTTTTTTTTTTTTTACATTTGCTTTTTTTTTTCTTTTTTTACTTTTGTTGTTTTTTTTCCTTTTTTTTTTTTTTTAACGTTTGCTGATTTTTTTTTCCTTTTTTTACTTTTGTTGTTGTTGTATTTTTTTTTTTTACTTTTGTTATTGTTGTATTTTTTTTTAATTTTTGGTGCTTTGTTACGTTTTTTTTTTTTACTTTTACTGTTTTGTTTTAAAATTTGATAAATAGTTTTTTTTTAACTTTTATTTCTTTGTTACAGTTTTTTTTTTTAAATTTTTGCTGCTTTGCTATAGTAAAAAAATGTAATATTTCATTGTTTAATAAATAGTGATCTTTGTTTTTGTTTTGTTTTTTTTTTTATTTTTGTTACTTTTGCTGTACGGTTCTTTTTTCCTACAGTAATGCACAGTAGCTGCTTTTCTTATATTAAACTGTCAATTTTGCCCTTATCATATGTACTGATTTTGGCTTATCTACAGTGAAATGACAGTTTTGTTCTCACATATTTTGCCTTTTTTTTTTCTGCGAAATTTTAGACATTAGATTCTGATATATTTTTGTGTTGTGTTTTTGCTCACTTTTTCTTTTTTTGATTTTTAAACAATTTTTTTACTTTAAATTTTTATCTTTATTTCGGATTTTTTTGTGTGTATCTTTTTGTTTCTTTTGTTCTATTTTTTAAAGACCCATTTTTTTTTTAAGGATTCTGCATGCAATTTTTTTTTATTTGTTTTATTTTATATTTTAAAAATCATGTTTTTTAGTTTTTGCATGTATATAACCTGATAAAAATTTTTTTTTATTTTTTTTAAAACAGTAAAAAAAGAAGAAAATGAGTTATATATTTTATTTTATTATAATTTTTTTGTTAGGGTTAGTTTTTTCAGATTTTTTGAGTTTAAAGATTTTTTTCTTTTTTTTTTCTGCTTTATTTTTCTTTAAATAAGTATAACTACAGAAGATTTTTTTCTTTTTTGCTTTTGTTTTCATTTTTATTATTATTAGTTCTATTATTATTTTGATTTTGCATCTTCATTGTTGGGAGAGATCTTGAGAAAAATTATATTGATTATAATTATAAAATTTATCTTAACCAACTGTTTTTATCATATAATATTTAATTTATTTATTTATTTATTTTTTTCTTCATTTCCCGTACAACGAACGGGTATTAAACTCGTTCAAATACTAAAATGGCCGTAAAAATTAAATGTGATATTCAGAGTCATCATAACGGATATGAAGGAGATAAAGATTATACTTTACAAGAGTTTGAATTGAGGATTTCCTATTTTATTGTCTTGTTAGTTTACCAATTCTCCCAAAAATATTAACGTATTATGAGAAGGCTCAATGTTACTTTTATATTCTAGGGTGATAATATAGCAATATTCGAACGTGAAATTTGGTGTCGTTCACAATTATTATTGAAGCTTAATAATAACAATAGATATATGCTGAAGGCGTAAATTTCTTTATATATATATATATATATATATATATATATATTTGCTTGATAATAAGCTGCAAGAACTAATCATCCATCAAGAGTTTTTGCTCAAAGCAAATACCAAAAGCAACGGTTGTAAGAGACTTTCTATGAAATTAGGGAGGAGTTATTGGATAGTTATGTTTTGAGGGAAAAATTATAGGATTATATAAACTTAGAAGTAGAGATTGTCAAATGTTGCATGTGCTGGCTCCTAATAGCTTTCTAAGGGGCCAAGGCAATGAATACTGAAATTAATATTTTACCAACCGCTTAGCATTAATTGCTTTTACTTACGCTTTTAGGCAATAGAAGAAGGAGAAATGCTTATTGGCTCCGCTTTTTTTCCAGCTTCGCTTAGCTCCATCAAACGTAACAAACTTCATGTTTCCACTTTCTTAAAGAGTCACTTAAAAAGAGGAAAACACAAATGAGAGTTGTCATAGTCTGGCGAGGAGGTGGTTCTGATGTCTACAGCAATTTCCGAACGTGGAGTTTGCCACATCAAGAGGAGCTAAGCAGAGTTGAGAAAAAGTGGAGTTGTTTAGCATTGCTTGACAAGAAGAGATTGTAAGACGACATAACTTTTTAGTTAATTTTTGAAAGTCTTTTTGCGTTTTTGAGAAGTCACATAATATCAATCTAGGTCATTTTTGATTGGGTTTTCTTGGAATTTGCCAATTAATTTGGATCCAAAAGCTGTTAAAAGAGCTTCAAGTACTTTATAAAAGAGCTTTTCAGTCAAAATCACAAAAGATGACTCAAAAATCCTTTTCTAAACAAGCTTTGAAACTTGCACTAGAATTTCATGTTATTCAACTATACTCACATAATTTTATTGTTTTCGGATCTATTAAACTCTTTTAAAATACGGTTCTAATTATTGAGAAACCCTAGCTTTATTTTCTCTTTTTCTTTTTTCCCATGATTTAAAACAGGAACAAGAAAAAAATTGTGCCAAACGTAACCCAATACATAAATTTAACTGGAAACTCATCGACAAAGCAAAAATTGTGAAAAATCATAAGACACTCACGGAAGCAATTTTTAGATTTGAAAAGTCAATAGTAGCTTTCACAAACCACTAATTCCATGCCACAAAAGCCAACATCCATCCATAGATGTTTATATATGAAAATATGAAACTAGTATATATGCTCACTACTATTTGATAGATGTCAGTTTGGTCTAAATCTTACGTAGGACGTACGGCAAAAACTCCATTGACAGTCACTGTTTCTATATATCTATACACAAACATTACATAAATAGAAAGGAGAAAAAAAGGCACAGCTTTCGTCTAAAACACGCGTTTTGATTGAAACGTACGTTTTGTATTTTTCTTTTCTGGGTTGGCTGACACAAGGCAGAGCAGAAGTGGGGTGAGAGAGAGAGAGAGGGGGATGCGCGGGAGAGGGAGAGGGAGAGGGAGAGGGAGGGGAGGGATGCATTCGGAAAGAAAAAAAAAGGGGAGGGGGAAGTGGGGCCCCTTTTTTTTGGGTGTTTGGTATATTAGTTTGAGTTGAATATTTTAGTTGTAATAATAAATCTTTTAATTTTCAGAAAAGATAAAAACTTTTGGGAAAAAGACAAAATTTTTTAGAAAAAGACAAAAAAAAAAATTTAAAATGAGTTTGAAATGAAAGGGATGCCATCCTCCCCAAATTTGTTTTTTTGTTTTTGTTCTTTTCGAAGGGAGGGGGGGGGGGGAGAGAGAGTTTTTATTTATTTTTATTTTTATTTTTTATTTTTCAGGGTGGGAAACGGAGAAGGGAGAGGGAGAATACGTGGGTTAATGAAGTTAGGGTGAGAAAATATTGTTTAAAATCCTCTTGTGTTACTATTAAATACTATATATTATATAAGATTTATAAGATCTATTTATTATATATCTAAAAGTTTATAATATGTAATTTAATTATCTCAATAGATTTATTTTTAAAATTTAAATATAATTTTTATGTATTTCTTATTTTAAGAAAATATTTATTTTATATCTTGTAAATTTTTATATTTTTTAATAATTTCTTTTACACATTTCGTTATAAATAAATCACATTGATTTATTTAAAAAAAATACTTTTCATTAACATAATAAAATATTATCTTTCAAACAATTTTTTTATATTTTTTATTTTAATCCTTTTTTATGTATGGTCTATTTTTAATATTTCAATCATTTTATTTTTGTAGTCTTTTTAATTTATTCCTATTATTTTTTCACAAATACATTTTTAAAAATTAATAAAAACTTAATACACAAGTACATGCGACGTGCTTAAAAAACTAGTACACACACACACATATATATATATATATATATGTATATATTTAAGTCTAGAAAACACAATTCACATAAATAAATTTAAATTTTTATAAAAAAAATCATTAAAGTAAAAAATTTGAAAATTTGATTCAAAATGGGATGCCACACAATGGGATGAATGGATAACTATAACCATTGAAATGTAAAACGAAACAAGACATAAAATAATTTATTCCACGTCCTTTCTTGACAATTATCCGGTCTTAAATGTATGTCATATATATCTTTTACGGATCTGAACCTTTGTGGTCCATACCTGCACACATGAGAGAACAATTGTTCGTTCAAATTTTGTCCTATTACCACTGTATTTGCTCATCGAAATAAGTTTTAGAAAATAGTAGCGGACATGAAGTAATTGGAGTACGATGATAACTTAAAATAAATAAGATGTAATTTATTTTCTTAGGAGGAGATATTAAATACTCCTGCCTAAAAAATAATATGAAGCGTTACTACCTTATTAATGAACAATTTTTTGATATGCTTGTTAGACCATAAACATAATTTAATGATTATTCTAAATATAAAAGACACATAATTTTTCTTATTAATCATTAAAATTAACTTATGTTAAATCAATAATCCTCACATGTCTCTTGGTCTGATTTTAATAATTTGATGGATAAAGTACTAATTAACTAGAGTTATTAACTAAATAGATCTGGGATTTGCTTTAAGACATTTTCAAAGTTATGAACCAACTATGCTTAGACCTATAATTTAAGAACTAAGAATAAGATTATAAGGTCGGTTGACAAATATTTTGTATAACCCCATTGTCACTAAAAAAATTGTCGTTTTGATCAAAGATTGACATCTCTTATCTAATTTTGATATCGTAAATAATATCTAATCAATTATATTTTGACACGTTATTTAAAAATAAATTAGATTTTAAGATATAAAAAAATCGTTATAAAGTATTTTAAAATTTTCTAAATAACGTGTTATAAAATTATTGTTAGATATTATTTAAGATATCAAAAATTTGAACAAGAGAATTTAGATGTTTAATCTTTTGGGAAGTTGAAAAAGAAAGGTCTGTATTTATAGTGAAGAGAGCTGCCATACTTTACTTCTCATTTGTCGCTGCTTGATTTCATTTTCTATTCATGGAATAAACACTAACTTTTTTTCTTTGATAAATATAGATTAATTAGTATATGTGGTCTATATTTATGTGCAAGCATACCCTCTTCTTTCACCGGAGAGAGAGAGAGAGAGAGAGAGAGAGATGGAGAAGCAACAAGCACTGTTTGAGACGAGAGAGGCCAGGTTCAGAGGCGTATACAGATTGTTTGCGAGCACAATAATGGTGGGGATATGTTTGATA
The DNA here is from genome assembly GCA_025413485.1 of Ficus microcarpa. Taxonomy (NCBI): domain Eukaryota; kingdom Viridiplantae; phylum Streptophyta; class Magnoliopsida; order Rosales; family Moraceae; genus Ficus; species Ficus microcarpa. The sequence continues at coordinate 18,866,512 of CM046381.1, read as the reverse complement.
TGGCTTTACAGATTGATGAACATCCCAAGATCACGTGGAGATCATGATCATCATCCGACGGCAGGGAGATGGGCATGGATTGGGATGTTCATGGCGGAGATCGGATTCGGGTTGTACTGGATTATTACTCAGTCTGTTCGATGGAGTCTCACTCGTTTTCATCCTTTCAAGGACAGGCTTTCTCACAGGTAAATTAGTAATTAATCACATTTATATACATGAACACATAAGTCTTTGGAAAGATTTAATGATAGCTCTGTTCGCAAATTATATGATTCGTTTAAAAAAAAAAAAGTTTTTAATTGGTTGATAACTGAGGAATTTTCCTAGTTCAATCAACAAAAGAAAGTGGTTCTAATGTGTTGCATCAAGAAAATAGTTCAAAGGCTAAAAAGCAAAATGATAAATTTTGTTAATTTTTTACAGCCGGTAGTATTTTTTTTTGTTTTCCTTTTTTTTTAATTCTTTTGAAAAATATTATTTTATTTAGATTAAAAAGTTACATACACATGTGGGAGCATGAGTGATGTTTTTGTCGTGCACACGTTTGAGTGAAAAGTTCTTGATGAGCATCTTTGTTATATTATCTCATCAATAAGAATAGGCGATGATTTGTTAGCTCGTTTGCCTTTGTTTGGTAGAGTGAAAAATGGAGGGGAAGGAAATCCGATGGGGATTTTGAATAGAAAAATGAGATTTTGATTAAATGCACATTTTTAAAACTTAAACTATCTTCAACTTCTAAAATAACGTCTCTAAATGTGTCTCCAAATGAGGTCTAAATATGAATGTCCTACAAAAAATTTTTTTTGAATAAGCCTTTTTTTTTTTTTTTTGGTGAAATTGAAGATGGAGATTTGTACTCTTTACCTTTTGATAAAATTAGTTATGAAATTATTATTACATTATACCTATAACTAAAATAATAAAATTTTCTGTTTGGTTTAGTCAATTTAAAAATAATTAGATTATGAGACATTGATGATTAAAAAAAGAGTTCGGATCTTAACAAAGCCTATTAGTATAATTGAATCAGTTGACCGAATATTCTAGTACAGGAATTTAAGTGTTTTTTTTTTTTTTGTCCTTATTCCTTTTTTTTTTCAGCATAAAAATACTCACAAGATGAGGAATCTTTTTAATAAACACACTAAATAAATCTAGAAGACATGAAAGCTCAACATGAGTTGCACCCTCATGTTGGTCGACATAAAAGTCCAAGGTTTTGTCTTTTTCACAAAAGATAAATTCTCCACATGCAATGCACACAAGTACTTGGTCCACCCATTACATTTCATGGGGACCATGCATGCAATTAGCTCCAATTTGACTCTTCTGGCCAATAATATCTACATTTGATGGACATCAAATATATAAGTGTGTATATATATATATATTTAGTGATATTGATATATATATATATATATATTCCCTTTAAATCTCACCAGTTAAAAAAAACAAAAAAAAAAAAAAAAATCTAAAGGGGCTATAGCATCCCAAGTTGAATGAGTGATCCAGTTCTAGCAAAAGACGTAACATTTTAGTGATGGGAGTGGTAGGCATATTTGGACTGATTAGCTAGAATGAGTTTCATATTGCTCCGCATGAGCTAGGGGTTCACATCATAAAAAAATGCGGATCCTGACATATAGTGTGGCATATTTAAATCTTTTGTCTAATTTTGATGTTTTAAATAGTATCTAATCAAACATATAATGTCATGTGATTTTAAAAATTCGAAATGCATTGTTAAAAGTTGTTATTTTCTATGGCCTGGTATCATAGACTCTTATTGCTTTTCGTCTTTTAATTACATGGAAACAGATTTGAGAACAAATTACCGGGTATGGACGTTTTTGTTTGCACGGCGGACCCAAAAATGGAGCCACCAACATTGGTGATCAACACGGTTTTGTCGGCAATGTCCTACAATTATCCACCCGAGAAATTAAGTGTTTATGTCTCTGATGATGGCGGTTCGGAGTTCACTTTCTATGCTCTCCTTGAGGCCTCTCTTTTCTCTAAGCATTGGATTCCCTTTTGCAAAAGGTTCAATGTTGAACCAAGAGCACCAGAGGCCTTCTTTGCACAACATTCTTCTCTCCAAGATAGCAAATTTGCTCAGGAATTGTTGGCTATCAAGGTATCAGAAAGTAGTTATTTTTTTAAAATATATATATATATATATTTTTAAATATGAAAACAAAATTGGTTGCATGTCCATTGCTAAATTTTGAGCTAATGTTTGGTTTTTTTCAGATGAAGTGTCAAAAGCTAATTGGATAATTGGATAAACCAGATACATGCATTTTTTTAATTTGTGTGATTGTTTTAGAATATAATAATGTACGAAAAATTAGAACCCTTGTCCCTTTATATAAGTCAAAAGTTTTATAAGTTTTTTTTTTTCCTATTGTTTTTGTTTAATGCTTTGTTTGTTTGGCATTTAACTTTAATTAAATTGTACGTTTTATCTTAATTTTTGTCTTTTTTTAAAAATTTAATAAAATTTATAACTAGTTTTCAAAAGTCAACTAACTTTAACTTAAATGTTTCATTTTCAATCAGCGAACCAATGCAAGTTAATTCATAGAACAACTTAATGGGTCATAAGTACCCTAAACCCGTGATGAAAAGAACCTGCCTTATCGTGCCAACTTGAATAGCTCGGGATGGTGCCCCAAACCCCGTCTAGTTGCCATTTCTATCAACAGGGTAGTGATTCTTAAAGAATTTATCAAGTAAAGTAAATGGATCAGAGGTCAATATTCCTTTCAATAAGATCTCTATCTAAAAAACTAATTGAGTAGACAAAATCAAGGAAATAAATTGTTTAGAGAATTTGTGTTCTTCAAAAGGTTTCAAGTAAAAAGGAAAAAAAAAAAAAAAAGGCTAGCAGGCAATTATCCCTTAAAAAAAAAAAAAAAAGGAGCAAAAACGGGCTTGTGTTTGTCATTCATAAAAAGCTATTGTTTTTATGATGCAAGTTTATGTTATATGTTGCATTGTTTTTATTCTAGAATTTTGACCATCCTTCATAACTAAATCAATTTATGGATTATTTTTGTATGTTAATCTAAAAAGAAATTGTATGAAGAAATGAAAACCCGGATCGAGACAGCTCTTGAAACGGGAACAATTCCAGATGATGCAAGGAAACAACACAAAGGATTCTCAGAATGGAACCTCAACATAAAAAAGAATGACCATCAGTCAATTGTGCAGGTAGAATTTCAAGTCCAAAGAGATTGTTTGACTCGATTTTTTTCGTTCTTTTGATATATACACACTTTACATATCTATGTACATTTATAAATTTATATTTTCCCAGATTTTAATTGATGGAAGGGACACAAGTGCTGTGGACAACGAAGGAAGTCGGTTGCCGACATTGGTGTACATGGCGCGAGAAAAAAGACCAAATTGGCCTCACAACTTCAAAGCTGGAGCCATGAATGCCCTTGTAAGCTTGCTTCATTTCTTCCTTAAGACACAAGAAAACTAAGCATTCCAGTCGAAAACCTTTCACTAACCTTGGCTATATTTATAGCTCTCTTCAAATGTCATTTTTCAACTAAATATATTTGCATTTGTACAGATAAGGTTGTCATCGGAGATAACAAATGCACCCTTCATTCTCAACTTGGACTGCGACATGTACTCTAACGATGCAGACACAATCCAAGAGATATTATGCTTCTTCCTGGATGAAAAGAAAGGCGACGAGGTCGCGTTTGTACAATTTCCACAGCACTATGATAACATGACCAAGAACGATATTTATGCTAATGTTAACCATGCAACCAATGAGGTGAGTAATAAATAGGATAAAAATAATAACTTCTGATGTCAGTTGTTTTCTCTCATCATTTAGGCAACAAGAAGTGCTAGATTATTTGATCACGAGGTGCCAAATATTTTCTTTGGTTTTTCATCGTTGAATTGTAGGTTGAGCTTGCTGGAGCGGGTGGATATGGTGCGGCTTTGTATTGTGGGACCGGATGCTTCCATCGGAGAGAAAGTCTCAGCGGAGAGAAGTATTCCAAGGGTGAAAGAGTCCAGTGGAACATAGAAGGGAAAAGGAACCAGGGTAGAAGTGTAAACGATTTGGAAGAATCATCAAAAGTTCTTGCTAGTTGCAGCTATGAGAAGGGTACTCAATGGGGAAAAGAGGTTAGTGACCATCAAAAGTTCTCAATCTTTTTCAACCCTATCCCTTACTGCCCTTCGAAATATTACTAATTGGTTCAAATTAATAGTGAAATAACATTTTCGTCCAATATGTGCAGATGGGGTTGATGTATGGTTGTCCTGTTGAAGACATGGTTACCGGATTGGCAATCCAATGTCGGGGTTGGAAATCGGTTTACTACAATCCAGAGAGGAGGGCTTTTTTGGGACTTGCCCCATCAACGTTAGAAGTCGGTCTTGTCCAGCACAAAAGATGGTCTGAAGGCCTGTCTCAGATATTCTTATCCAAGTATTGCCCCTTCACATATGGGCATGGAAGGATCGCATTAGGTGCCCAAATGGCATACTCCATCTATCTTCTTTGGGCTCCATTTTCCTTGCCAACTTTGTATTATGTGGTTGTTCCTTCTCTTTGCTTGCTCAAAGGGATTTCTTTGTTCCCAGAGGTATATATCTCTATCTCAATCTTTCTTTCTTATTGCATATGTGTTAAAATAATATTATGATATGAACTAAAATTGAAATTGATATGTTTTATTGAACACAATTAGAATTAAAAGAGAAAAAAATTTACGAATTCTTACTAAAATATTTTACTAGTTTCAACTAGAGGGCAAAAAAAGGTAAAAAAATAAACCTTATTTATTAGCATCGGCTAGTAAAGGAGAAATTGACGAATTTGCGCTCCTTGTGTGCGTCACATGTGTTATTCCACTGAACAACAACACATTTTAAAGATCAACAGTGAATCTAAAGTTGTGTTACAATTTTGGGGCATGAAAAATATATTTTAAAATTTGGAAGCATATTAACACTAATCGCATAATTCAGCGGAAATTTATTAAATTTTTCCTAAAAGGAAATATACAAAAACTAATAGCGTTGAGATATTCCCACAATCACTTACTAAATAATAGTCCCAAATTAATCTACTAGCTTCCAGGATTTTTGCATTGACAACTAAATCCTAAAACTTCATGCATATATTCATGTTCTCTTTTAGACTGGTAATATGTAAATGAGGGATACTAAATGCACTCAGTGCTGAGTGCAAAATCTGGGTCATTAACTCAATTGGGGCTCTATCTTGGACTTACAACGATATTGAGCGGCCCAGTTGCTGACTCAGGCCACTTGCAAGTGTAGCTAACATTCTTCGATACATATCTAGCACCGTGCATATTAATTATAACCGACTCTTTGATTTAGAAGTAAAGAAAATTGAAAATAGTTTCAATGTCAGTGCTATAATCTTGATGCAGAATTAACAAGTTTAGTTGTTTAGAAGACAAATAAGTGACTCTTATAAGCTTTTTATCTCAAACACCTTTTTTGTCGGGTCAGTTTGACAACTTCATAATTGTGCATTTCAGGTATCAAGTCCATGGTTCCTGCCCTTTGCTTACGTTTTCGTGGCCAAGAATGTTTTCAGCGTATTGGAAGCCATGAATTGCAGGAGTACCCTAAAAGGTTGGTGGAACTTACAGCGAATGTGGTTTATTCGAGGGACCACTTCGTATTTCATTGCTCTCATAGACATGTTCAAGAGGAAATTAGGCTTATCCGAAACCACATTTGCCCTCACTGATAAAGTTGTCACCGAAGATGCCACAAAGAGGTATGAGCAGGAGATCATGGAGTTTGGAAGCTCGAGTTTAATGTTCACCATGTTGGCGACACTGGCACTGCTCAACTTGTTCACTTTAGTTGGTGGAATTAAGAAGATTCTCATGGATTTCAAGGCTCTAGAGCAGCTGATGGGGCAGATAGTTCTCTGTGGGATTATAGTTTTGATCAATTTGCCGGTTTACAAGGCGCTCTTCATCCGTAATGACAATGGTCGCATACCGTCCTCGGTCATGTTCAAGTCTGTTGTTCTAGCTTCTGCTTTATGCCTTCTGTCTACGTATTAGAACATGTCATTGAAATAGAGACAATGTGTAAGTGATATGTGTTTATTTCAAATCAATGTACCATAATTAGGTGTGACTCTATAGGGAGCACTCAAAGGGGCAGTCATTATCATAAAATCAATACAATATTAATTGATAGTTTCCCCTCCCCTCAAGTTGTCAAATATATAAATTTCGACGAAAGATAAAGAAGTGAACGTTTTGCTCCTTTTTTTTTTTTTTAAACAAAAATCTTCACTTTTAAGGTTCTTTCATGTCTTGAAATAAGCATGATGACGAGGTAAACTGTGTTGGTCTCCACCGTAAGTTCTAGGAATCATAAATAATCTTTTGCTGATTTCCAAACGTTCATGCAAATTCGACTAGAAAATAACAAATAAAAGAGGGGAAAAAAAGCATTTCCAAATAGCCAAGATTCATCTCTAATATAGTACAAATACAAATAATGTAACGACCTGCCTAGCACAGGTCGTTACCTTACATACATACGTATTTACTTACTTCACTTACTTATCTATTTGATGAAAAGCAGCGGAATTTTTTTATTTATTATTATACTAGTTTATATACGTCTAAACGTAATAAGCATATCGTGAATAAAATATTTAGCATACAAAAATGCATATTGAACGAAACGCGTAGCGGCATCGTATTCCCATAATTTCACAGTGTATCCTGCCTCGCACTTCCATCTTGCATCACCCATTGCTGTCAGGTGACTTACCTACAGCATAGACGTCAAACTATGAGTTAATGCTCAGTAAGTACAACTATCTAAACCGCGACATCACATACATAACCTAACATACACTTTCTAACTTAACTTAACATAGCGTTACATAACAACTCATATCATCATACATCATAACGTATCTCATACTTGCATAACATATCCTCATACTTACATAACATATCACTTCATGGCATAATATAGCATATGTATGGTCCAGTTATGCTTGTTTTAACTTTCTTCATTCTTACTTACTTACTTATCTTGTTTAGGGCCCTTACATAAGTGTCTGTACCCGGCGCGCGACTATGGAGTGGTTGGGGCGGCCAGCCCAGTTCAACTCAAACCATAATTCAACCCGACTTCGGACGGGTGGTACGACACAGACAAGTTTGCTTGCCATCTTACTTTCTTTCTTCAATCTCATCTTATTTTTAGTGAACATGCAATCGTGATGTCACTCTTTGCATAAATTATAACATACCTTGCATCTTACCTTACATGCTCAGCTTACCTAACTTTTTGCATACATAGCATATTATCATATCACATAGCATACCCACATAGTATATCGCACATAACAACCTAACATGGCATTCAGTCTAACATACCACAAAGTATACAACAAAGCATATCAAAGCAACAATCAACATATATTCCTAGCATGCATCTAATATACTTGGGCAAGTATCAACTAAAGCCTATGCTGCAGGCGGAGTTGTACTTACCTCTTTTGCTATGTCCCTCTTGATGCTGTCCTTCCCCGGGGCACAACTGCAGGCCTTCTTCTGCTTGAGTAAGGACATAGGTAAGAGTCTAATTTTTGTTGTGGAATGTTGGTGTCCTAACCAACATGCCTACCAAATCCTAGTTGTATGTCCCCGACACTCGATATCTTACTTGGTCCCAATTAGCCTTCCTACTGATTAAGAACAATCGAATTTCGATCATTCCTTAAGAGGCTACGTTGGATAACCTCTTGGACTAGGCCCTTAACGTACCGTTAGGTTTTCTCAAAACCTTGGGCTTTATAACCTATCGGTTTAATTTCATTATCCTTCTTCTCTTGGCCCATTTCTAGATCCTTGGTATTCCTTAGGGTTACATTGTACACCCTTTAAGGTTACCCTTAACTAAATGTTGGGTCAACCAAGGTTAACATTGGGTCAACTATGGTCCACCCTTTGGGGTCAATCCCTGGGCTTTGGGGCTAAGCCCGGTAACTCGGGTACTATTCCCAGTTACGGCCCGTTATCGGCTTGATTACCAATTTTATCTCAAAAATCCCATTTTTCTTATCCTTTGGCCATTTTGAGGAATTTAACTTCAAATTCCTTCAATACTTTTGTAAAAATTCCGATTTCTGAAACAAATCTTTATAAAGGTCGTTTAAAGTTGAAAACTGTCTTTGGAACAGTTTTCATCCTTAAAACAGCGGTTTTAAAATAATTTACAGTTTTTCGAAAACATTTGTAAAAACTCATGTGCAGGAATTTTCGGTTCCCTGCACACTCCTCGGAAAACAGTGCCAGTTTAAAGATCCATTTGGAATTTGAAAAACTTGTCTTCACGAAAGTTGTAGCTCTCGAAAAATGCTAAAACTTTCATGTTTTACGAAAATCTAATTCTATGTGTATTTGCGTCAGTTTTTGTTTGAAACTGGCTGATCCTGAAAACTGGGTCTGGGCAGATCAGCCACGGGTTTTTGTAAAAACGGAAGCCATTGGAGCATCATTTTATGATTCTGTTTGTGTTGCCCTCTAGGAAAAATCGTTCCGAGCAACTTTCGTGTTTAATGTTTTATCCCATTCGGCCTCTAAAGGCCTCAAATTTTCACTTTCCCGAAACTGGCCAGTTTCGAATCCGAATTGACAGTTTCGGTGTTTAAGTCTGGTTTACATCCTATTTCGCGAAATCTATCTCGACCGACTACTTCGGGAGCCTACATAACAAATACACAGTATTTCTATCGTCCCACATGAACCCATAAACCGCTCAAATGGATCCATGCAAGCCAAACCCGAAAGCCATAAACCTAGGTTTGCATGGTTCTAGAGTTTTGCATTCCACACATACAAGCACCAACCATTCACCCCTAAACTAGCATGCCTTCACACACTGCCTAGGGCAGATTTTCGGACCAAAATAGGGGACACACAACCCTAAGCCTCTAGCATGAAATCAATCAACCAACAAGCATAAAACAAACAAGAAATTAAGCCATATACCCTTAGATCAACTAATCAAGCATATGCAACCAAACTAGGGCATGAAATGGAAAATGGACTTATGTCCTTACAACCCAAATTGAACCATCAATAAAACTCCAAATTGAACTCAAATTGAAGAGTTAGGGCTCTAGAATTTACCTTAGACCAAAGTTAGGTTTTGATCAAGAAAATCACTTTCTCCCCCTAGCTCTCCCTAGCTTAAGGCTGCACCTTGGTTTGGGACCCAAAATTTTTCTTTGGTCTCCTTGGTTGCTCCACTCCAAGCCGAGCACCACCACAAGGGTTAGCCCTCAAAATTTTTCAACTTTCCTCTCCTATTTCTCCTCCCCACACTCTCGGCCACACCTACCTAAAGTGACCCAAAAATTTTCCAAAATTTTCTTGGCTTTTCCTAGTGTAAAACCGAACTCCCCTTGAGTAAAGGCCCTCAAGAAATTTTGCTTTTTCTCTCCTCTTTCTCTCTTCCTTAGGCTGCTGATTTTCAAGAGAAAAATTGGCAAGAGTTTAGCCAAGTTTCTTGAATTAAATGAATAGGAGAGCCACCTATTTATAGAGGTGGAGAACTTTTGGAAAATCATGAAAAAAACCCCAAGATTTTTAATATTTGCTTGAGTGGCTAGTGAGGTGGCCGGCCAACACATCTTCTAGGGCCTTCTAAAATTTTTTTCTAAGCTTAATTAGGGATTAATGACATCATAATCAAAAAGTGAAATGATGTCATCCCTTATGAGCCTTGTTTGGCTAGTTTTCTCCAAAATAACCCATTTTTGTGCCGCACAGATATTTCTGATACTGTGCTTCACTAATACACAGTATTTTTATACTGTACCATAGTACAAAAATTTATCTGTGTAAAATTGGACTGTATAATTTTTTTTCTATTTTTCCGAGCCCTTTTTGCCCTTAATCTTAACTTGGTGTGTTTGATTTTCTAGGGTGGTTTTAAGGCATATTCTTGCTATTTTAACCATAACGGAGGTTTTCGCAGTATCTTTCCTATACTGCATTTCATCATACCGAAAGTCAACTCTTTGACTTTCTCGGTCAAAGTTGACTTTTTGGTCAACCCTTTGACTTTCGTAAAATCATGTACTTTTTCGCCTTTTTCGGCTCGAAAGGCCATTTGCTAACCCTAGCATTCCATTTTGAGTCTTATTGACCCATAAGAATTCACAAAATCGAATAAAAGCTCTAAATCAAGCTTTTTCACGAATGTGTTTATAGCATGAAATTAATTCCTTAAAAAGGAAATAAGAACATGAAAGTTCTAGGTATTACAAATAAAATCTGATCCCCTTACCATTTCTCTTTAGTTTCTTTTCATATTTTTGATATTTATTTCCTCCTATGTGACTTTCTAGAGCTCATCTAAATGACGTGTGTGGTACATAGTATGACCAAGATAGTAATGGGATTTTTGCTCCTGCAGGGATAGACCTATCAAAGTTTTGAGAATTCAAGAGAAAGTAACAACAAGAAAAAGACGAAGACTTCAACGATCAACATGAATGTCAAAATATAGAAAAATATAGATTAAAAACGACAACGAAAGATTAAAATGACAAAACTTTGATCACATAGCATTTCACGTTAAAAGAGGAGCAAAGAGTGGCTAAATTTCACTTATTTTATACTTAATTTAATCATTGCCAAATCATCTTTATTTCAAGTTAATTTATTAGGTAATTACATATTCCTTAATCCTTACATTGGGTAGAGCAAATTATAAGTTTTGCTATTAATTATGACATAGTATAAATCATGGATACTAATTAACGAAGACAAATTAGGTCTTAGCTCCAGTTATCATCATTTTTAACAAGTAATTTTCCCAATTTAATTTGTTCTTTCATTAATTTTAGTACAATGTTTTGCCTGGTTAAGCTATTGGAAGCAAGAATTTTTGACAAATTAAATTGTAGAGTTCTTATCCATGTGGTACACTAGCCATTATTTGGTTCCTTCTCTACTTCTCTTAGGATCATGCCACAAATGTTTGCAGCTAAATTGTTTCGATTGTCTTGTACGTACATGAGCTTCAAACTTGTCACTCATTTTTTGTTCTCAATTCACGCCAGACCATGTTACGCGATCTTGGCCTGCCCTTCGATCTTTTGCTTGAAATTAATTGTGGTAGCTCTTGTGCAGGATGCAGGACAAAGATGGGCGGGAAATTCCACATCGCAAATTAGAACTTTTATTCGATTTATTTCCTGACGATGTTTAATTTTTTTTTATCCAAATGATCTTATGAGCAATACTATTGATATTTGTTAAGAATTAGACGTCCTAATTTTTTTTTAGAAGAAATTTATCTGTGATGAGCAAACAAAGATGACGACGATGATCATGTTACGCATAATATCTTTATGTTTCTTGTTTTGTTTGAGCTATAAATTTTAAGAAAGTTGACTTTTTTTCCCCGATCATCATCTGAAGGTTGCAATACTATTGAAGACGACATGCTGAATTGAGAAACGACATTGACCTGAACATAACTATCGCTAGAAATGGCACCAAGTTAGAAAAGCTATAACAAATTCAAAAACGACAACATATTGAACTGAACGACAACAACGCAAGAAAGGACTGATATGTAAAAAAAAGACGATATACCTAAAAACAACAAAAGTTAAAGAAGACACAGATTAAAATGACAAAAATCCATAACGTAGCTAAAAACAACATGAATCTTA
>CM046381.1:18827633-18854651 GCA_025413485.1 Ficus microcarpa | reverse complement strand
AAAAAAAAAAAAATTTTAGAAAAACAATTAATAAATATATATATATTTATAAAATGGAAAAGCAAGAATGCATATAAATAACAAAATATTGAAAACAGCATTGATATCTAAAACTAAAATAACCTCGAGAAAGACCGGGAAAGCCACATACATATGCATAAAACGACATGAACGTATAAAACCGACGATTAAATAAAGCTAGATTCTAACTTAAACAGAGATGCTGAACCTGATTAAAGTTGGGTAATTATAATAAATCCCCAGTTAAACTATAATAGTAATTTACTAGTTGTTAAAGTTTAAGCAATAATGCTCCTTAATTAGAATAGAAAGAAGCTAAAATTAGCTTAGAAGAAAAAAGAAGATTGAATTGAGCTCATTAATAACCAATTTTTGTAGTAGATAAAAACATGTTACTCTGTCAGGGTAGTTATGTACTGAAAGAGCAACTTAATCATGTGTTCTTGACAACTACACATAACTGTTCGTTTCAAGTGTCAAGTTTATAGCTGGCTCCCTCTCTCTCTCTCTAATGTTTCTGTTGCCTAGAATGTTTTGGCTTATTGGTAGCCAAAAGTTGAGGCCCTTGTTTGGACCAACAATCCAAACCATTCAAATACAATTCACTTTTTATATTTTTCTCTTAGTTTCACTATTTACATAGTTTTGTGACTCAAATTTTAATAGTCCATAACTTTGCATAACAAGTCTAAATTAGATGATAATTTTTTTTAAATTGCATAGAATTTCGAAATGAACGAAACAAGTTCCATATTGATATTTTTTTTTTCCGAATACATTTTAAGTTTTTACACTTTTTAACTTAAGCAATTCAAACGCTTCGATAAATATACAATCAATCCAAATCCAAATTCTACTGTCTAAATTTTAGCACCAAACGTATGCTAAGCATATATGATTAACAGAACCAAAAATCTTTTTAAAAGTCTATGTAAAATTGAGACCTCCTTTTTTGATTTTCCTTTTTGCCACTCAATTTCCACCATCTTTACTTAAAGCGATCCTTCTCTAGCGTTATGTATACGTGCTGATTTTAAAATTTTCCATTTTTTATACCGGCGATCCAAAGTCATCACGCCGGGTTCTTTGACCTTTCGAAAGTTCACTTCAGATTTATTTATTATTAATCGAGAGACAAGATTTGAAGAAGTATGATTCGGTATTGCTTGTACTGTTGACATATTCTTAGCTTGATCAGGTTCTTTCCAATAGTTTAAACCATATATAGCTGAATAATTATTACAAAATGCAATGTGGAAGACAAGCGACAAGAGGTTTAGAAGACAATTTTGGAAGTTTTAAATTCTAAGAAAATTTCCATTATTATTATTATTATTATTTTTATGAACAATAAAGAGTTCTAACTTCTAAAAAAATTTCCATTATTATTATTATTATTATTATTATGAACAAAAAAGAGTTCTAACTTCTAAGAGCCTTTGATTTTGATGCTTAATTTCAACAAAGGCTTAGTAATTTTAATCCACCAATATGTCTCATTTATGTAAAGGCACTCTATAAGCATTTCGTATGAAACAAGATGCATAACAACCCCATAAAAGGGTGTGAAATCAAGGAAAATTTTAAACCAAGACATGACTAAATTATCAAAATGAGTAAACTTCCACTGCCAACTATCATGAATCGATCAAAGCGTGTTTGAACCTTTGGGCGAAAAACGACGGCTATAAAGTTTTCTCCGTGACAAAGAATCTTTTCACACTTAAGCTAATTTCTGGTTTTAAAAAATGAACTCAGAGAATGAACGTTGGGTCATGGAATTATAAGAAATTTCGCACACCATAAAAAGAATTAGTTTAAAAAAAAAAAAAAAAGCTACTCTGTAAATAACTTCTTGTTGTTGGATACATACAACTTTCCAGCTCTTTTAACGTTAAAGCATTAGTAAAGTAAGTTGGTCGTTGCAAGAATTACTAATGAATCTGTCTAATTTTATCTTCTAGGAACCATCATGATTCAGTACCGTCAAACTTGTGAATTGGGCAATAAATGAAAAACAAAAAAATGGAACTAAACAGTGAATTGATAGAGCTTCTTTTTAACTGGTCTCCTTTGTGAAGAGAACTGTCTTCAAATTTTTAGTCATAAAAAGAAGCAAAGAAATTGAGAGACCCCAAATATGTCTTATACAACAACAACATTAAGTAAATTTGAAACAAAAATAAATGGTGTGTGACATGAATCAGTAGGTGTACTGAGAAATCCGATTAGATCGACATTCATTTAGTACCCTCGTCTTACACCAACTTACATGTTAGACAATTTATTTAAGTATGGATCCGAGAAATTGCATGTGAGGGACCAATTATTTTGCGTAGCTGACTGAAGGTAAAATGGGGTTCTTCTTTGTTTTGAAAAAAAAAAATGCCTTTTTGTTGTTGTTGTTGTTGTTGTTGTTTTTTTTTTTTTTTTTTTTTTTTTTTTTTTTTTTTTTTTTTTCATCTTTCAATCTCGATTTATTGTGCCAGGTCGGGGAACATCTATTATAATATATACAATGATCAATTCATAATATTTCGATCTTAAACTTACACAGTATCAAATATGAACTCATATATCCTACATCTCTTTAATCCGACGCCCCTTTTCTGGTTATGCCCCAGTTATGTTTATTTCTTTGTTTCTATTCTGATATTTGACCCCCTTTCCGCTTATCCTTGTTATTAAAGGTCAGTTGTTTCGTTAACATCTTTGTTGAACCTCAGCGTGAAAAAGAAACTGGGCGCCTTTTTTTTTTTTTTTTTTTATTATTATTTTTATTTTTTACATATCATACACGAAATTAATAAAACAATGAAACAAAAATGAAGTTTGACTAAGAAATCCTAAAGAAAAGAGAAAACACAGAAACAATCATTACTTTATTATTTTTTAGGATTTACTCAGATAGCTTGATGTCATGTTAAAACCTTCTGTTAGAAAAAATCCAAAAGAAAAAATCCATTAGAGGAAACCAAAAAAAAAAAAAAGAAAAAAAGTATGATCTACGACAAATAAAACACCGTGACGACAACATTAGGCATTATATGATCAATTGTAATGACCAAACTAAGTATTTGTAATGAATCTGATTAAAGATAACCATACAAGAAATAACTGATATACAAAACAACAATATACATAAAAAAGCGACAAAAGTCAAGAAGACAGATTAAAACAATAATAACACCAAACGACAACAGCTATATATAAATAATATCCATATTTAGTAAAACAAAAAAAATTGAAGGGACAAATTAATCTACAAAATTAGTGGATCTTCAAAGATATATGATATAATTAAAAAAAACAAACAGGTTAAAAGAATATGAAATTCGTACCTCTTAATTTTCCTTTTTCGCTCAATTTTTCTCTAGCGTTTTATACACGTGCCGATTTTTTTTTTTTTTTTTTTTTAATTTCCGTTTTATATACGGTTGGTATTATTAGAATTGGTGACACATTTTTATCTTGACAGTTCTTTCTATAGTTCATACCATAATTACTAGGAATTAAAATGCTCTGTAGAAGACTATTGACTAGAAGACCAGAAGACAACTTTGGAAGATTTAATTCTAAGAAAGTTTCCATTTTTTAATGAACGATTTAAGACTTAAAGGGCTTTGATTTTGATGTTTTCAATAAAGCCTTGGAAATTTTAACCTCCAACGTCTCATTTACATAAAGACGTTGACATTTTGTAGAAAATTATGCAAACTAACACGTCTTTTTTCTCTTTTCAAAAAAAAAAAAAAAAAAAAAAAAAAAAAAAGTGGTTTAAAAGCAAAACAAAGGCGGTGGAAATTTTTATTTTACTTCCTTGATTGATGAATATTATATGTATATGTGCGTGACTAGAATTTAGCTTCTCCTTTTTTACTTTCTCTCACTCTTCCTATCCTTTTTAGTCTTTAGTATATCTAGGATAAATTGTTTGTTTGGTTCCTATTCTTTTTATGCAGTTGTGATTTGGTCTTTAATTTTTTTTTTTTCCTTTGGGTCCAAAAGCTCCCTTAACTCTTTTAAAGGGTGTAAAATGATTCTTTTTGTTAACAAATGTTTAACAGAAAAAATGGAAATTACACATGAATTACTATTTAAGAATAAGTAAAAAAAAAAAATTATTTGGTTCAACTTATATCTGTTATACACGTGATATGTTCCTTCCAATTTTTACCCTTTATTAGTAAAAGGACTAGTTTGAATTCTTTTAAAGAGTTTAGGGATCTTTTGACTGATAAAGTTTAAAAATTGGATGGAAAAAATAAGGTGTATGACACGTGTAAATTGAATCATGTAAATTATTTTCTTGAATGATCATCCATTAAATCTATACCTGGCTAGTTGTTAATATGAACTAGATAAGGAGAGAAAATCATAAGGAGCTTGTAATTATTTGAACAATTGTTTTAATTACCAGTAATTGCCATGGATATGATTGAAGTTAGTAGCTACAAATCTCTGATATAATAAGCATTTACTACTAAATCATTCAAGTTCCCGCCTTAATATTCCTTAACAATAGAAAGAAGATAAACTTGACTCCTTAAAAACAAAAAACAAAAAAAACAAAAAAAAAAAAGAAAAAGGTTTAGCCAATCGTTTCAAGTGTCAGGTCCATAGCTTCTGCTCTTTGCTTGTCTGTTTTTCTTAGCCACTCAATTTAAAGACATAAAATTTCTAAAGCCATTTTACTTTCCTCATTGCCAATCAATTTGCACCATCTCTACCAAAATTGTTGATCCTTTGTGGAAAAGGCGTTGTCCGTTTCCAACGTTTTTTTTTTTTAAGGTCTTCCTAAAGCTCAATTGCTTTAGATTTGTAGTTAAATTTTTTTTTTTTAATCCAAGGAGAGAAGATTTGAATGCCCACGACATAACGGTGACACATTTCTTAGCTTGATCGGGTTCTTTGTTCTAGTTTAAGCCACGTAAAATGAATAATTACAAAATGTTCCACAGAAGACTAGTGACGAGAAGTCTAGAAGACAATTTTGGAATGCTTTGATGCTTCAAGCTTTCAGGCTTGGTAATTTTAATCCCAATATCTCATTCACATAAAACGTGTTAACATTTTGCAGAAAATCATGCAAAATAAGATGCATAACAAACAGCCTCAAAATCGATTTGAATGAAATTGATTTAAAAAAAAAAAAAAAAGGTAAGATTCCTCCAGCAACTTTGATCGATCAACCTATATACAGGCGAAAAACGTCTACTACATATTTTTCTCGGTGACAAAGAATCAGTTTTAAAATATGAACTCATAGAATGAAGGTTTGGGTCATGTAATCATAAAAAATTGAGTACACCGAAAAAACCATTAATTGAAAAAAAAAAAAGAAAAAAGAAAAACAAAAGCTACTTTGTAAAGGTCTTATTGTTGGATACAGCTTACAAGCTCTTTTTACCCAAAAAAAAAAAAAAAAAAAATTATTAACAAAGGAAGTTCGTCGTCGGTCGTTCGTTGTTTGTCGTTGCAAGAACCATCATTCTATCCCGTCAAACTTTTAAATTGGGCTTCTTTTTTGAACAAAAACGTCCTTTGCTAATTTAGAGCCATTTAGAGAAGCAAAGAGATCAACAGACCCAAAGCTACGTTCCCCGTGCCTACAACGACAACATTTCGAATTAATTTATTTGCTTGGAGTGCTGGTTCCCCCACCTTTCCTGCAAGTATTCACATTTCCTCCACATTTCCTATGTTACAGATACCATTGACTATATCACAACCCAAGACCTTTGAATTACATACTAATGCATAATATATAAATGGCGTTGCTCTTCTGGTTTTAGTACCACTTCAATTAGCTAAACTTGTTTCTTGCTCTATTGAAGCGCAAAAATGAGAAATAACACACTGTTTTCATTACCCTTCATGTGCTTAATCCTACTCAGCCTCTGTACCTCGTGTTTGCCGGCGAATGTCTTCGTTCTCAGCAATCTTTTTTGTTCCAATTGAAGAACAGCCTAAATTTCTCTAGTGTGAATTCAAGGAAGCTCGTCCATTGGAACAGAGACTCTGACTGCTGCTCCTGGGAAGGTGTAGCCTGTGAAGAGGGCTGTGTCACCCATCTCGACATAAGTAACGAGGGAATTGATAGCGGGCTCGATAATTCAAGCCCTCTTTTCAGTCTCCAACATCTCAAGAGTCTTAATGTGTCTTATAACCGCTTCAACTCTACAATCCCTTCAAGGATTGGTGATCTAACAAATTTGAGTCATCTGAGTCTCGGATGTGCAGGTTTCAGGGGCCAAGTACCGATTGAAATATCTCGGTTGAGAGGCTTGATCACTCTTGATCTATCCGCCAATTGTTCTTCAGATGAAAGGAATCTTGAGATCCCGAATTTGAGTATGCTGGTTCAGAACTTCTCGAAGCTTGAAGAACTACATCTTGATGGTGCAAACATATCAGCACATCAGAATGGGTGGTGCCAAGCATTGTCATCCTCACTGCCTAACCTGCGAGTATTGAGCTTAGTCAATTCTTACGTTCCGGGCCCATTGAATGAGTCGCTTGTGGAGCTTCAATCTTTGTTGGCGATTCATCTAGAAGGTACCAATTTGTCTTCTCCAGTCCCAGAATCCTTTGCAAAATTCTCAAATTTGGCTTTGTTGAATCTTCGTGGTTGCGGGCTACGTGGAACATTTCCTAGCGGAATATTCCAGGTACCAACACTTCAGATTATTGACATATCAAACAATGAGTTTCTTTCGGGTACTTTACCAGAGTTTCAAATAAATAATTCTATTGAAGAATTACATATCTCTTCCACGAAGTTTGCAGGGAACTTGCCTGCATCTTTTGGTAACCTTCAGAGCTTGTCCACATTAGACATTTCGATGTGCCAATTTGTTGGCCCACTTCCAATTTCTATGTCAAACCTCACCAGTGTTGTCAACATTCGCATGTCGCACAATAATTTTACGGGACCAATCCCGTTTTTTGATTTGTCCTCGATGATATTTGAGATAGATCTTTCTCATAATGGTTTAACCGGCAATATTCCTCTATTTCTGTTTCCTTCAAATTCGAAAAGGATTGTGTTATCCAACAACCAATTCAGTGGTCCCATTCCTGAGTTTTCAACAATATATCCATACTTGGATACCCTGGATTTGAGTCACAACAATCTAGAAGGGCCGATTCCATCATCCTGCTTCGCACTCGTGATGAGTTTGACATCTATGAATCTCTCTTACAACAAGTTCAACGACATCCAACTCCCACAAAGGCTCCCATTTGATAGCTGCCTCATCACTCTTGATCTTTCTTATAACAGCCTCACATCATTTCCTGACTTAAAATGCTTGTCAGCGTTAAGAATTTTGAACCTTTCAAATAACCAGATTGTAGGTGAGATACCTAGTTGGATTTGGGAAGTTGGGAACAATAGTCTTATGCATCTTAGTCTTTCAGGTAATTATCTGAAGGGTATGCAAGAACCTTTTTCTTTACCCGAGTCTCTCGTATTCCTTGACCTTCACCTTAACCAACTACAAGGAAACATCTCTGTCCTTCCGCAATCTCTTTGTTATCTAGATTTGTCTGGCAATTATTTTACTTCCCTTCCAAGTGGCAATTTTCATGGCAATTCAACGATCATTTTCTTCTCGCTCTCAAATAATAGCCTTGCAGGAGCTATAACTGATAGCATATGCACGTTCCAACACATTTCATCTCTTGATCTGTCTCATAACAATTTGAGTGGAAGAATCCCAACATGTTTAATTGAAACTAGTAGTTCGCGTGATATGCTGAATCTGCGTAATAACAAGTTCAAAGGATCGATTCCTGATGTCTTCTCACGGGGTTGTAAGTTAAAGGCACTCAATCTCGGTGGAAATTTCATTGAAGGGAAGATTCCAAAATCTCTAGCCAATTGCTCTGGATTAGAGTTTTTGGACCTTGGGCACAATGAGTTGACAGACGATTTCCCCTGCTTGTTGAAGAATATAACCACCTTGCGTGTCCTTATTCTCCGATCCAACAAGTTGTATGGCAGCATTGAGTGTGCAGATGCTAATGGAAGCTGGCCGATGCTTCAAATATTCGACTTGGCTGACAACAATTTTAGCGGTGAACTACCAAGTCGGTGGTTAACAAAGTTGCAGGGAATGATGGCTCATGATGATGTCCTTTCAGGCATTCTAAGCTTAGATGATGGGTTTAAACAATCCCATCATTACATAGTTACAATTTACTTTTGGTATCTTGACTCTGATCCTATTGACGGGGGAATGGGGCCTTCTCAGAGAAGGTATGCACATGAGTTTTCATTTGAGGAGATTGTACATTATATGTATACAGTGACAGTAACCTACAAAGGGCGAGAGATAGAGCTGCCGAAGATTCTAGCTATCTTCACTTGTATTGATCTTTCGGGAAACAACTTTCATGGACCAATACCAGCAGAATTAGGACAGCTCCGAGCTCTTTACATCCTCAACTTGTCCTCTAACGCTCTCACTGGCCAAATCCCTTCTTCCTTGGGGAACTTGCGAAATCTGGAGTCATTGGACCTTTCGTGCAACAACCTCAGTGGAAGAATTCCAACGCAACTCCAGAGCCTCTCTTTCCTCTCATTTCTAAACCTCTCCTTTAATCATCTGGTTGGATTGATCCCGACAGGAAAACAATTTGATACATTCTCAGCAGATTCTTACATTGGAAATAAAGGACTATGCGGGTTCCCTTTGGCAAAAAACTGCTTAGATGAAGTGGCAGATCCAAAGGAAGACAGCCATTCAAATTCTGGAAGGAAGATTGATTGGACTCTGTTAAGTGCTGAAATCGGACTCTTCACTGGCTTTGTGATTGTTGTTGCGCCACTCATGTTCTCCCGCAGATGGAGGATAAGGTACTACGAACGTGTTGATGACATCATTATCGAGATCTTTCCATTAGCTGTGTCAAGGAAGTGGTTTCTGTGGACGGCTACTTAACCAGCAATGGCAGTGAGGAGCAATTCAGTGTGATTGAAGTGTTCCTGGTAAGTTGAATTACTGTCTTTATCTTTTTTTTTTTTTTTTTTTTTTTTTTTTTGCCCTTCTCTCGTAGTCAGTCTGAATTAGTTCGATCAAAAGATTTGCATTCCCCTATTTGAAGAGATTTGTGAAAGTGTAATCGTAGTAACTTAGTGACTTGTATTTTAAGTGAGAATTTTCTCTTCTACTATAATATTTTCTTTTTCCTGTTAATTTGACAATGTAGTTTTCATGCAATAACTACTTCAAGCTTTTTTTTTTTTTTTTTTTTTTTTTGTTTTTCCTGATATTAATTAATGCCAGCTTGTTTGAGAGAACTAACATAGATAAAGAAAAAAGAAAGCTCTGTTTTAGCAATTTTTACGACTCTAATTATCTTCAAGGTTCACAATCAAGAAGATATGCATATCATTTGCAGTTGTACGAGTATGATTAATTCTCTTCGTTTACATTTTCGCTGAGCTATGAACTTGTTCTTCATTTTCAGCTTATTGAATTATTGGTTTTAAGTCATGTTTCTAGCTCTGCTTCATGGTTTATATTGTTGTTCTTTCTTGCTAATAGGATAATGAAGACTTCAAGATGGCAGGGCATTTCAGATGGAGAGTGGAGCTTGTCTACTGCTTTGTTTCTTCTTTATCAAAGTATGTTGGTGATAATAATAAGGATCTTGTTGAAACTCTTTTTTTTTTTTTTTTTTTTTTTTTTTTTTGGGTTAGTGTGGAATCGAGTCTTGTTGTAGCCCTACTATGTGCACGGGCTGGCTGTATAAGTCGTGTGAAAGTAGGTTTTTCGCCTGTAGGACGCAACGCGTGAAAGAGTACTGGAGTTTGTATGCTACTTTGTTCCTGAGAACACTTTTGTCAAAGGTTTTTCGACAGTGTCTTGTGTTGATGAATGATAAAAATTTGCATTTCTCCTCAAATGTTACATTTTTTAAGCATTCTTAGTTCTGATTCTAAATTTGAATGCAATATTTAAAATTTTTCAGAACTAACATTTTCTTGTTATGAGACTTGTGCCGTTCAATGAACTAGTCTTTTGCTGTCTACATTATTGGTGAATGTGCTCAAGTTGCATTATAGATTGTATTCGAGAAGAATAATAAAGTCTGCATATTTGAATTTAGAGACTGTTTTGTCATTACATTGTGCTATCTTATAGCCGTGTGAAATCGCGACTCAAAATCTCTTTTCTACTATAGGTATTTGTATGTAGAGATTTTGGCCACCAATACAAAATGTGACTATATAACAAAAAAAAAGTCCTTGTTTTACCTCTGTAATATTCTTGTATAACCCTTTCAAATCGAAACTCGAATACTCTTTTCAAATCAATATATCATTACTAAAAGACTTTTGACATCAATGAAAATGTCAAAAACAGACATCTGTAGTCCTAGTTTTTAACTTGAAAAGTCTTTCAAATTAAAATCAAGATAATTAGGTTAAGAGACTTTTGGCAATTAATTAAATATCTAATATACTCTTTTGAATCATGACTCATTAAGTTTTATAGAATCAATATTTCCTTATTATAAAATAGTCTTTTAGCGTCTACACGATTGATGAATGTGCACAAGTTACATTATAGGTTTTATTCGAGAAGAATAATGGAATCTATATATTTGTATTTAGAGACTAGTTTATCTGTATATTACGCTCTCTTATAGCCGTGCGAAGTCAGGACTCAAAATCCCTTTTCGACTGTAGATATTTGTATGTAGAGACTATTACCATGAACAGAATATGTGAACATACATATAAGAAATAAAAGCACAATTACGAGAAAAACAGTACATATTGGTGATAGGAAATGATGAACAAGCAAAGTTGTCTGTGATGGGCGTTTTATAAACAAGTACTCTTGCATTTTTTTAACTTTTTTTTTAAGTTACATTTTTTAACTTTATAACTTCTTCAATTTAATTATATATATATATATATATTGGGGTTTCATTTTGGAACTATCATAGAGGGAAAATGAGTTTTGATTTGTTCATATATTGTATATCATTTGATTATACCTAACTGTCCACATTAGTACGGTTAGGGGAAATGAAAAGTCGAGGGAAACATAAAACGACAACAAAAAAAGATGCATAACTGAAAGTGAAAATAAATAAGAAGACTACATGAATCGAGAAACGACATCCTAAAAACAACAAAATATTCCCGTATAAAAATAATATAAAAAAATACCAATTCGGAAAATTGCAACAAAATAAAAGCGACAAAAAAAGAAAAAGAAAAAGATGAATAATTACAAAAATTATAGATAGCAATAAAAAAAGTGACAAGAATCTACATGAACGACAAAAAAATAGAGGATAAATGAGAGAAATGCTAGACCACAAATTAAATAAAAACGAAATTGTCAAAAACAAAATAAATAAAAGATTGTTGCAGTTAAAAAAAAAAAAAACATAACTTAAGAGTAAAGATTAAAGAGGCATTTCCAAACGACAATTTCTTAAAACAACAATAATCTCAAAACGACATCAATATGATTAAACATAGATAATCACATAAATAAGAAAAAAAAAATACTAATTATGATATTTGGTTTGGTACAAATATGTTCGAGGGAATACCCAACTATTTTGCATTTACCTTCGATTTCTTTTTTCTTTTGTAAAGAAATTTATGTGTGATTAGCAAACAAAGCTGCTAATCAATGCTGCTATTATGGTACCCATAAATACTTCTATATATATATATATATTGTTTTGTTTAAATTCTGAATTTTAAGAAAGTTTATCTCTTTTTTTTTTTTTTAATCTTCATCTGAAGGTTACAATAATATAGAAGATTGAAATGAATTAAGAAACGACATTGAACTGAGAATAACTATCACTAAAAAAGGATACCAACGATTAATAAATCTGAAAACTATGTAACAAATTAGAAAATGACAAGAGATTGTACAGAACTTATTAACGATAAACAAATGACGATATAAATAACTGTATGGACGATAACAACATGAGAAATGATTGTTATGCAAAAGGACAAAATTTAAAAATGACGGATTAGAACGACAAAAATCCGTAACGATAAAAGATAAAACAACATAAATTTGGACGACGACATTTAGGGAAAGAACAGAAATATAATCCAGTAGCGAGACTAACACATATAAATAAAAAAATAGTAAAAATGAAATTGATCAAAACTACAATATCCCGGAGAAAGAAGAGTCATCGCAAAGTTAATATTACTCGAAAAAACGACATCCATGTGCATAAACGACATGAACCTGTAAAACTGATGTGAAATAAATTAAACGACAACATATGAAGAAATGACAACAACTTGGAATTAAAGAGAGAGAAGGATATATTAAGACTAAGAGCTCATTTTTATTAGTCGTTACATTATTTCCACGTACGTAATGGCGAACTTAATCAAAGATGCTGATAATCGTCTACCTGATTAAGGTTGGTAATTATAAACTCCCAGTTAAATTTCCTTACAAAATTTTCCTTTATATTCATAATTAGTGTAAACACTTACTTTCCTTTATTAGATTTTTCGCTCTGGATTTTACTACTAAGATTTTTAGTGAGATCTATTATAGGAACTGATTGTCAAGCTTAACCTTTTGGCATCAGTGTCTGCTAGTTATTTGGTTTTTAGTTTGAGTAGGATTTCCTCTTGCGATTATAATACTTGGATATTGTCCTTAAACTGTCATAATCTTTCTTTATTCTAATAAATTGAGTTGCCAATCTAGTTGAAATATGTTTGATCATGCCTAGATGCTAGTTATCCCTTCTCTTCGTTAAAAAAAAAAACAAAAAACAAAAACAAAAAACAAAACAAAAACAAAACAAAACAAAACAATTTTCCTAGTTAAATTATAATAGTCATTGACTATAGTCGTCAAAGTTCTTGTTAAAAAGTTCCTTATAACACAAAAAAGATAGAGTTGTCTTAAAAGAAAAAATTTGCCTAGAATCATTTTTCCTTGTATTGAAAGTCAAAAGTTGAGGAAAACTCTAAAATCTTGGTGGATCTTGAAAGATAAAAAAATATGATTAAAAAAATAAAAAAATATAAAATCCCTAACTCGTTTATTTAATTGTCCTTTTCAACTCAATTTTCAACATCTTCACCGAAAGTAGTGTTGATTCTTCTCTAGCGTTTTATATACGTGCTGATACGATTATAACTGGTGACACATTTTTGCTTGACAGTTCTTTCTATAGTTCATACCATAATTACTGAGTAATTATAAAATGGTCCTGTAGAAGATTAGTGACTCGAAGGACAACTTTAGAAGATGTAAATTCTAAGAAAGTTGCCATTTTTTCAATGAACAATTAGGACTTATAAGGGCCTTTGCTTTTGATGTTTTCAACAATGGCGTTGAAAAATATAATCCCCAATGTCTCATTTACATAAAGGCCCTAACATTTTGTAGAAATCATGCAAACAACAATGGCTTTTTCACCCTTATCTGGAGAAAACAAAACAAAAAAAAAAAAAAAAAAAAAAAAAGTGGATTGAAAGTAAAAGAAAGGTAGTGGAAATTTTTAATTTTGTTTCTTTGATTAATGAATATTATATGTACAAGTGGGTAACTAGAATTTAGCTTCTCCTGTTTTACTTTCTCTCACTTTTCCAATCCTTTCGAGTTTTTAATCCATTTAGGATAAATTGTTTCTGTAGTTCCTAACCATAAATTATTAGCTAGACGTTATGAATTATAACGTCGACGATACATTGATTAAATGTTTATTATTTCTAATGTTATTTTGAGTTATTCCCACAAATGACGTGATGAAGTCTCGACGTGTTAGAATCAAATTCATGTTAAATTGATGTTTTATATAATGATTATTTGATGAATTTATGTGACAATTTAGTAGTATAATATATTTTATTCAAATGGATACGTATATGTATGTATATTTATATAATATGTAATTTATAAGTTATAAATGTTTGCAAGATTTATGTATGTTATATACGTTATAATTGTAATTTTAAATATATTATGCTATATTAATGCTATTTATATATGTAAGAATTTAGAGTTATCAGAAGAGGGGAAAAAATTGGGGGAGATCGTATTCAAAAGGAAAGAAAGTTGGCTCAAAAAAAGAAAAAAAAGAAAAAAAGGAGGAAACGTGCGAAAAAATATAAAATATAAAAAGGAGAGAATTTGCATTCCATTTAATATGCTAATTGCCTGGTAGCTTTATTTGCCCAAAATGAGCCATTGATGACCGCCCTTAATCAGATATTATTTCAGAAAATTAATATTCAATTAGTTCCCAATGCATATCTTCTTTTTCAATGCATATCTTCTTCCTCTCCATTTTTGTCGCTTATTCTGTCTCCCTCACCTCCTCTTATACGCCCAATATATTAAAAAAAAAAAAAAAAAAAAAAGCCCTTCATCAACTAGCAGCCGCCAAAACTCCACCCTCAATCTCTTGATACTTTCCTAATCTTTGATGCCGAAATACAGATTCGATGAGGTATAATTTCTTCTTTTATTTTACACATGTTTTGGAATTTGATGAGGGATAGAGTAAATTGAGAGATATTCTATGATTGATTCATGATGCATTATCGCTTCAGGAAAGGTTTTTGTTGGTGGTGATGGTTAAGTTTGAGGTGATAAGATGATTTTAAGATTATGGTTTCATTTCTTATTTCATGATGTGATTCGAAGTGGTGATTTCTTGATTTTATGTATTAAAAACATGTCTTATTGTTGGTTATTATGTATATATGGTTTTTTATATGTGATTGGTCTTGATTTTTTTTTTATTTTAAATGAATTTTTGAATAATTTTCGTCATAAGTACAGTGCTGGAAAATTTTCTAATGATGATATCTTGTAATGTAAATTTATTGAGAAGATCCAAACAGTCTCCATTTTTAATGAGTTTGGTATTACTGGAAAGTACTGGATGTCTATTTTCTTTTGAAACAAAATTTTGTGTCATTTGGTGTAATACTCGGCAGCTCATGGAGAAGAGAAAAAAAAAAAAGCCTAAATTAGAGGCCTAGCAAGAAGGACACATAGCCATACTCTATGACATCACTTCTCCACCCACTCAAGCTTGCCATAAATGCAGCCCCTCCCCCTCCACTCCAAATGTTCGGCAGCACTAGGAGAAATACAAGGGAAAAAGCATGAGAAAAGCCATGCTTTAAGGACAAGCAACCCACTAACTCTAGCTTACACATGTGCAGCCCCTCCCCCTCACACTAAATGGTCGGCAGCACAAGGAAAAGGGATGGGAAAAAGCCCCAAATTAGGGACAAGTCTCCAACCACTCCACCTCCCCCTTTTTGCACATCATTACCCTCCCATTCCCTATTTTCTTGAGTGCAAATTTTCAGCCAACTCTTGTCCTTTCACTCTTGAAAGTTCGGCAGCTAAGGAGAGGGAGAGAAGAGAGGAGGAAAAAAAAAAAAGGGTGAGTGAAACTTGAATTTTTCTTGGGGCTATTGCTTGTGTTGGGTTCGGATTCAAGGAGGAGCAATCTTAGAGCCAACCGAAAATTTTGGTGCCCATTTCCTAGGTGTGGCCGTGTGGTGTGGTAAGCTAGGAGGAAGAGAGAGTTTTTGCAACCAAACTTAGTTTTGGTTGAGATAATCTGTGATATCCAAATTTTCCATGTACAATTTCCTCTTAGGGAATTTATTTTCACCTAATGAAAATAAAGGTGAAAAAGCTCGATTTAGAGCTTTTGTTAGATTTTGTGAGTTATGATGGGTCGAGAAGACTCAAAATTTATTTCTAAGCTCGGAAACGAACTTTTCAAGTCGAAAGGATCGAACAGTGCAAAATTTTACGAAAGTCAACTTTGACCGAAAAAGTCAAAGTTTGACCAGCAAAAAGTCAAAGGGTTGACTTTTTGAGATTTTTCAAGTATGGAGCGGGATGAGTTCCGAGATGATGTTTTATGAACTAGTTAGCAAGAATAAGCCTTAAAACGTTCCTAGAAAATCAAGCACACCGAGTTAGAGTTAAGGGCAAAAAGGGTTCGGAAAAATTTGAGAGAAATATTTTTTTCGATCCGAAATTCACACAGATAAATATTGAACTTCAATATGAGGTAAAAATATTGTGTTTTGAAGAATCACAATATTAGAATTATCTGTGTAGCACAACGAATAGAAAATGGAGTTTTTGGGAGAGCAAATGACCAATTAAAGCCTAACTAAGCCAATGACACTTTACCTATACCATGACCCCACTCCTCCAACCTGTGACGCCCCGAACCACCCACCTGACACCCACGCGGGGCCGACCGCGCGGATGCGGGGCGCCGGAACCGTCACATTCATACTTCATACATAACTTGCTTTAAAATGCGGAATAAATTTTTTTTTTTTTTTTTTTTTTGAAACTTCTTTTGAACATCGTTTTTTTTTTTTTTTTTAAAAACTTCTTTTGAGTATCGTTTTAAAACTTTCTTTGAACTTCTCTTTCTTTTTAAAACTTGAGAGTTCATCTTAAAATCTTGACTTGAAGTCCATGCACAAAATCGTGCATCGTACTTTAAAACATTTCATACATACATAACATAACTTGACTTTTAACATACATGAAAACTTCATAACTTTAAACATATTGCGGAAATTATTGCGTAGTGGTATCCCACACCGCCCTTCACTCGCTGCATCATCTCCAAGCCCACCAAGTAAAGCTACAAGCTTTTTATCTCAACCTGTAGTATGGAATATATCTGATGAGCTGACGCTCAGCAAGTACAAACGCGATCTCACAAAAACATTTTCATTTAAACATCTTGAAACATACTTCATCATAAAAACATATGCATGAACCATTTATGTTCCATTTATGCATTTCTTTTAACATTCTTATCTTTCTTATGGGCCCCATAGTGTACGTACCCTTAGCATATAGCGCGCCTCTAGATACAGTTAGATGGGATTGCAAGTCCCTAACTGTACCCAGGAAACATAAGTGATTACACCCTCTTACAAAAACGAGAGAGCGAATCCATAACTTTAACATAAAAATCCTCCACTTTGGTGGAGGTTGGTACGACACCTTACTTGTGTATTTTTACCAAGTTTCTTATCATTAGTGAGCATACTTCATGATGTCACTATATCATACATACTTAACATTTCGTTCATAAAACATAGCATGGCATCTTTAAAACATGACATTCTTAACACATGGCATCTTGGAAACATCTTCAAAACATGACATCTTTAAAGCATTTCAACATATCTTGAAATATAGCATATTTGAACATACATATTATTTTTCCATACCACAGGTGAGGTTTGTACTTACCTTAAGTCCTACGCTCTTGACGTACATCCTTCCTTGCAATATCTCAACAGGTTCATAATCCTGTTTCAAAGGAGGTGTAAGATAAGATTAACTTATCTCACCATAATCGCGATATACGATGTTGGTATCCTAACCAACATCTATGAGCAATCCTAGATGTGTGTGTTATATGTCCCCTCTAATATCTCTTGTAAGCCTGATTGGTTACTTCCTTCTTCATGGGCTTATAATTTACTTTATCTTGATTCATAATCCATTGGGTTATTATCTCTTCAATAACCCAAGGTCTTAGCTCATTTCATTAATTTTGGTATCCTTTAGGGTTATATTGGGTAACCCTAAAGTCAACTGTTGGTCAACCCAAGTCAACATGTGGTCAACTAAGGTCAACCCCCTTTTTGGGTCTAACGTTGGGCTTTGGGCTTAGCCCCGTAACTCGGATATAATTCCGGTTACCGTTCGTAATCGGCTTGATTACCCATTTTTACCTTAAAACTCCATTTCATTATTTTTGGAAAAACATTATATAATTATTTTCCAAAAATCTCATTTGCTTGTAAAAAAAGCTCTTACTTCATTACTCTTGAAAATACTTGTCTAAAATCATCACTTTCTTTACTTATTGGAAAAATGTGGAATTTCAATTCTAAACTCTTAAAATTTCCACTTCTCTTCTTGAAAAATCTCATTTTCCTTTAACTTATGGAAAATCTCATTTTTCTCTTTAGCTTGAGAGCTTTGGGTGAATAATCTCAAAAACTCTAAAAATTCATTTTCTTAAAACGGGACTTCATAAAATCATTACGGACTGAAAATCGCCATTGGAACGATTTTCGTAGTCAAAATAACATTTTAGAGACACTTAACATTTTTCTAGAAAACGTTTTTGTAACCAAGTGCTGGAAATTCGCGGATTCCCTGAGCACTCTTCATAAAACCAACCCAGATTAAAAATGCATTCATTTTCTGAAAAACTTGTCTTCACGAAAGTTGTAGCTATCGAAAAATTCTAAAACTTTCGTGTTTTGCACAAAACCCAGTTCTGGCTAGATCAGTACCAGTTCTCGTTTGAATGTGGCGAATCCTGAAAAACGGAGTGAAACTGGCTCCAGGAGTTAGCCACGGGATTTCATAAAAATGAAGGCCTTTGGAGCCTTATTTTAAGATTCTGTTCACGTTGTCCTCTAGTAAAAGTTATTCTGAACAACTTTCATGTTTTAACTTTTAGCCCGTTCGGCCTCTAAGGGCCCGATAATTTCACTTTCCCGAAACTGGCCAGTTTCGACTCCGAAATGGCAGTTTCGGTTGTTAATCCGGTTTTACGTCTTAGTTCGCGGATTCTAACTCGACCGATCACATCGGGAGCTTAAACATACATCAAACAACGTGTCTAATGTCCCATGCATACATTCTTGCCCATTCTTTACGCCCATGCAGCCCACAAAACGTCCTATGGGTTGCATTGTTCTATCCTTGCATCATTCATCAACTAGCATCACACACAACCTTATACAAGCAGCCATACATCCACTGCTTGGCAGATTTTTTGACCATAACTTAGGGGACTTAAATAACACATCTAGCATGCATCCTATCAATTTTTCAAGCATAAAAATCATGCAAGAAACATCATAAAACAACCCAACCAAACCCTAATCCCTATCAAGCACATACACCGAAAATCAAGGGCTATAAAAAGAGATGGACTTATGTCCTTACAAACCCATCTTAAACCATCATAAAAATACTTATCTTGAGCTTAAATCCAAGATTAGTTTAAGGGGTTACCTTGACCCAAGTTAGGGTTTGAAAATCTTCAAAACTCCTTTTGATTCCTCCTTGGTTTGGGAGCTCACGGATTCATCATGCAAAATGGGATCCAAACACTTTTTGTTAGTTCTTTCTAGCTCATCAAAACCGAGCTTCATAAGATGAAAAATCCAAGTTTTCTCTTACCTTTTTCCTTCTCTCAAGTCCACGGATTTTGGCTCCAAGAATCACCAAAAATCTTTCCTCTTGGCTCCATCACACCAAGCCGAACTCCACCATGGTTCACCCCATAAATTTTTTCCAGATTTCTCTCTTCTCTTTCACTCCTCTAACACACGGTTTTTGTGCCCCAAAATGGGTCTCCATGGCTCACAAATTTCTCTTGATTCTCCCTTAGAAAAGCCGAACATCACACATGCAAAACCCTCTAGCATTTTTCCAGATTTTTCCTTCTCTTCCTCCTTCTCTCTCCCACGGTTTTCTTCTGAAAACTTGGCAGAGCTTTTGCTGCTTTTATCCAATAAAAGATGGGTCTTTTGGAGTGGTTAATAAAGAGGAAATGAGAAGGGAATGGCCGGTCACAAAGAGGCATGGAGAGCACACCTTTATCCATTGGTTTTCTAGCTTTTTTCCTCTCTTGCTTGCTTTATTGCTGCTGCCGAAAGTGATGGGAGATGGAAGGGGACAAGCAGCGGTTTTTGAGGAGAAAAGAGGGAGAGTTAGCTTGCTTTGGTGGTGTTGTGATGTCACACCTTTTTCTCTTGCCTTCCCATGCTTTTGCCGAAAATGGAGGAGCACAAAGTGCATGTGGGTTGCTGTGAATACTTCCCTTTAATTAATCTCTGCTTCTTTCTTTTCTTTGCACGTGGGCTGACCAACTAATACCACCACAAAATTTATATATATACATATATATTGTTTCTTTTTTTTGTTTGACTTTTCTTCATCTTTTCCTTCATTGATTGCTGAACTTTATGGGGGATCCTAGGGCCATTGTGTCCGGATTTTCTTGGGGAATTTGAAGGATGGTTGCCGAATATTGAAGTGGAGAAAGTGGAGTAGTTGGTTGCTTGTCCTTAAATCAAGGAGCTTGTCTTCTTCTTTCCTTTGCTTGCTTTCTTTTCTTTCTTTAAAATTAATTCCTTTCCTTTCCTTTGTGTCACACAATTATTAAAAATATTGTGCTCCATAATTTTTGATCCAAAATTCATTCTTGTGAAGATTGAACCGAAAACTTTATTTCTCCAATTTTTCGGAGACCTTTTTGCCCTTTAAACTTGATTCGGTGTGCTTGATTTCTAGGGTGGTTATTACGGCTTATTTTTGCTTTCTTGACCATAGAAAGCTTTTTGCAGTCTCTTTTTATACTGCAATTCATCATTTTTCGATGTCAGCATTTTGACCCGTCCTTGGTCAACCTTTGACTTTTTGGTCAACCCTTTGACTTTTTGGTCAAAGTTGACTTTTTCGGTCAAACCTTTGACTTTCTTAAAATTTCGTCCTTTTTCATTCTTTTTCTTTCCTTTTCGTCCTTTTTGACTCAAAATGCCGTTTACCAACCTCGGCATTTTTTTCCGAGTCTCGTAGCCGGTTTAAAAGAAAATTCTAACCTTGGCTATTAAAATTACGAATTTCACATGTGATTCATAATTTTTCATGAAAACATCTCATATACATAGCATGGGGACTTCTAATTTCTAATAAAAAGAGAAATCTTAAGTCCATGAAAATTCCGGGTATTACATGACCCCACTCCTCCAACCACTCTAGCTTATCTCTTGGGGCAGCCATTCCCCCTCATCCGGACAGCAAGGGCTCGGCAGCCTTGGGAAAGAAAACAAGGAAAAGAAAAAAAAATGGAATGGAAAAGGAAGCCTTAAATTAAGGCAAGTCTCCACCTACTCCCATCTCCTTTTGTCCATCAAACAAGTCTCTCATTTCCAAGGCATTTAATGTCAAATCTTCAGCCAACCTTTTACCATTTCTTTGCTCCAAAATCCGGCTGCAACTCTTGGAAAAGAAAGAAGAGAAAAGCCTAGATTTAAGGGGATAGAAGCCAACCACTTGTCTAATCAAATCCCTTCCATTCTCTCTTTTCTTTGTAGTAAAAAAATGAGCCAAACCTTGCCCATTTCACTCTAAACTTCGGCAGCCAAGGGAGAAGAGAGAGAAGAGAGAAAATCAAAGAAAAATTTTGGGGTTTTGAGTCTTAGAGATCCGGTTGAGCAACTGAGAGAGCAAGAGGGAGATTGAAAAATTTTTCTTGTGGGACTCCTAGGGTGAAGCCGACCAAGAAGAAGGAGAAGAAGGTGAGTTGGTTTTGAAATTTTTTTGGGTTTCCCTTCTTGAAGTGCACGGCCTTGGATGGTGCAAGAAAGAGCCAACATTTTTTTTTAATCCCCATTTCTTCTAGGTGGCCGTGAGCTTGGAGGTGAGGAGGAGAAGAAGAAATTTTGCAACCAAGCTTAGCTTTGGTTGAGGTAAATCTTAGACCCCTAAACCCCTTTATTTTGAGCTTGATTTTAAGTTAAATTTAAGTCTTCAATGGGGTTGTATGAACATAAGTCCAATTTCTATTTTTGCTCTAAATTAGTTGTATGTGCTTGATTTCTAACTCTAGGGTTGGTTTGGCTTTAAATTCTTGCTTGGCTTGTGTTGATTTTTTTATGGATTTCATGCTAGAAAAACTCAGGTTGTGTGTCCCCAATTGTGGCCGAAAATCTGCCCTAGGCAGCCAAGAAAAATACATGCTAATTAGGGCTTTAAATGTTGATGCTTGTATGGATGTATGCTAGAGTATAATCATTGCAACCCTAGGGGTTCGTTTTAAATTTTGGGTTGCATGATCTGATTAGAACGGTTTTTGGGCTTAATGGGACGTTAGAAAACGTTGTGTGTTTAAATCATAGGCTCCCGATGTGGTCGGTCGAGTTAGATTCGCGAAATAGGACGCAAACCGAAAATAAGCTCAAAACTGCCCAGATTCGGTTTTGAACCTAACCAGTTTTTGGGAAAGTGGAATTTTGAGGCCTTTAGAGGCCGAATGGGTTAAAACTCAAAACACAAAAGTTTCTCGGAACAAGTTTTTCTAGAGGACAGCACGTATAGAATATCAAAATAAGGCTCCAAAGGCCTTCGTTTTCAATAAAACCCGTGGCTGACCCCTGGGCTCAGTTTCACCCAGATTTTTTTTGGGTCAGCCGGTTTTAGGTAAAAACTGGTATCAATGTAGGTAGAATTTGATTTTTTGCAAAATATAAAAGTTTTAGCATTTTTTGATAGCTACAAATTTTGTAAAGACAAGTTTTTCAAATTCCCGACGGATTTTTAAAATGAACGTGTTTTATGAGAGGTGCGCAAGGAATCCGAAAATTTCCTTCACCAAAGTTTTACAAAATGTTTTCAAAAAAATTGTAAAGTGTTCTAAACTGCTATTTTAGCTACGAAAACTGTTCCAAAGGCAGTTTTCGACCCTAAATGACATTTACAAGGAATTATTTCGAAGCTCGGAATTTTATAAAGAGTTTTACGAATTTTTAAGAAAAAAATGTTGTAAAAGTGCAAAAGGAAGAAAAATGTGATTTTAAGTTAAGAAAATGAAGTTAAGTCAAGAAATGGAGATTTAAGATAAGAAAATAGATTTTCAAGATAAAAATGGTAATCAAGCCGATTACGGGCCGTAGCCGGGATTAGGACTTGAGTTACCGGGCTTAAGCCCAAAAGGCCCAGAATTGACAAGGGATGACCAGCAATTGACTAATTGTCAACTTTGATTGACCCACAACAAGAAAGAGGTAACCTTAAGGGTTATCCAACGTAACCCTAAGAATTACCATGAAATGTGAAGTGAGCCAAGAAAAGTGGGTCAAGGCCATTGACCCAATAAGCTCTTAAGAAGAAAGCCCAATAATAAATTAAGATCTAGCCCAAGAGGTTATCCAACGTAACCTCTTGAGGGAATAATCAGGTTCAAATTATTCTCAAGCAGTATAAGGCCAATTTGGACAAGTCAGTTATCTGACGGGGACATACAATTAGGTTTCAGTAGGTATGTTGGTTAGGACACCAACATTCTACAACTAGAAATAGAACCTCACCAATGTCCTTTCTCAAGCAGGAGAGGACTTGTAGCTGTACGCCAAGGCAGGATAGCAAGAGTGAGACTTTAGCAGGAAAAGAGGTAAGTACAACTCCGCCTACAGCATAGGCTTTAGTTGATGCTTGCCAAAGTATGTTAGATGTATGCTAGGATCATATGCTATGCTACATTACTATATTTGGTATGTTATGTGACGTGCTATATGATATGATGGTATGCTATGTCATGTTGTTGTGTGTAATTGAAATGTTATGCATTATGATAATATGTTATGTATGCAAGAAGAATATGCGAGCCAAGCACGTACGGTAAGTATGTTATGTTTCATGCAAGTGACATCAAGATGCATGTTCACTAAAAATAAGATAAGACTAAGAATAAGAAAGTAAGATGGCAAGCAAGCTTGCCTGTGTCGTGCCACCCGTCCGAGGTCGGGTTGGGCTATGGTTTGAGTTGGACTGGGCTGGCCGTCCCAACCACTTCATAGTTGCGCGCCGGGTACGGACACGTATGTAGGGGCCCATAAGAAAGATAAGCATGTTAGTAAGTTAAGAGTAAAATGAGCATAAACGGATCATGCCTCTTTTATGCAATGCAAAGTATGAATTGTTATGATATGCTATGTTATGATGAATATGTTATGATGAGTTATGTTAGAATGAGTATGCGAAGTTATGTATGTGATGATAAGTTAAGGTAGAAAGCGTATTTTAGGTTGTCGCGGCTTAGATAGTTGTGCTTACTGAACGTTAGCTCATAGTATGTCGTCTATGCTGTAGGTAAGCCACCTGACAGCAATGGGTGATGCAAGATGGACGTGCGAGGCAGGGCATACTGTGAAATTGTGGGAATACGACGCCGCTACGTGTTTCGTTCAATACGCATTTTTTGTATGTTAAAGATTTTATTCAAGATAAGCTTATTAGGTGTAGACGTATATAAGCTAGTTAAAAAAAAAAATTTCCGTTGTATTTCGTCAAAATAAATAAGGACGATAAGTATGTAAGTAAGTATGTATGTATGTTAAGGTAACAGCCTGTGCTAGGCGGGTCGTTACATAATCTCTCAAACCCTAACCCTCTTTATTTTGAGCTTAATTTGAAGTTCAATTTGAGGATTCGATTGGGTTGTAAGGACGTAAGTCCAATTTCGTTTTTATGCTTTAGATTTCGGTGTGTGCTTGATTTGCTAGAACTAGGGTGTTTTTAAAATCTTGTTTGATTTGTGTTGATTTTTGTATGGATTTCATGCTAGAAAAAGTTAGGTTGTGTGTCCCCATATTGTGGCCAAAATCTGCCCCTTTTGGCAGCCAAGATGCATGTTAGTTTTAGGGCTTAAAATGGTGATGCTTGTTGGATGTATGTAATGCTAGAACTAAGCAACCCTAGGATTTTGTTTTTTAATTTATGGGTTGCATGGACTGGTTAAAACGGTTTATGGGCTTAATGGGACGTTAGAAAACGTTGTGCGTTTGAATCGTAGGCTCCCGAAGTGGTCGGTTGAGTTAGATTCGCGAAATAGGACGCAAACCGAAAGTAAACCCGAAACTGCCCAGATTCGGATTAGAACCTGACCAGTTTTGGAAAAGTGAAATTTTAAGGCCTCTAGAGGCCAAATGGGTTAAAACTCGAAACACGAAAGTTTCTTGGAACAAGTTTTTCTAGAGGACATCATGAACGGAATATCAAAATAAGGTTTCAACGGCCTTCGTTTTCAGCAAAACCCGTGGCTGATCCCTGGGCCCAGTTTCACCCAGATTTTTCAGGATCAGCCGTTTTCAAATGAAAACTGGTATTGATATAGGCAGAATTGGATTTTTCGCAAAACATGAAAATTTTAGCATTTTTCGAGAGCTACAATTTTCGTGAAGAAAAGTTTTTCAGATTGCCGACGGATTTTTAAACTGGGCATATTTTACAAGGAGTGCGCAAGGAATCCGAGAATTTCTTCACCAAAGTTTTACAAAATGTTTTCAAAAAAATTGTAAAGTGTTCTAAATCATTATTTTAACTGCAAAAACTGTTCCAAAGGCAGTATTCGACCCTAAACGACATTTACAAAGAATTATTTTAAAGATCGGAAGTTTATAAAGGGTTTTAAGGATTTTTAAGAAAAATGTGGTAAAAGTGTAAAAAGAAGAAAAATGTGATTTTAAATTAAGAAAATGAAGTTAAGTTAAGAAAATAGATTTTCAAGATAAAAATGGTAATCAAGCCGATTACGGGCCGTAGTCGGGAATAGGACCCGAGTTATCGGGCTTAGGCCCAAAGGGCCCAGAATTGACCAGGGTTGACCAGTAGTTGACCAATTGTCAACTTTGGTTGACCCACAACAAGAAAGAAGTAACCTTAAGGGTTATCCAATGTAATCCTAAGGACTACCATAAGTTTAATAGGCCAAGCAAAATGGGTCAAGGCCATTGACCCAATATGCTATAATAGAATGGTAAGCCCAAGGCATTAAAGAGTAATCCAATAGAAGATCAAGGAGATAACTAAGAGGTTATTCAACGTAGCCTCTTAAGGGATTAATCAAGTTCAAATTAATCCCCAGCAGTAAAAGGCCATTTTGGACAAGTCAGTTATCTGACGGGGACATACAACTAGGTTATAGTAGGTATGTTGGTTAGGGTACCAACATTCTACATCTAGAAACAGAATCTCACCAATGTCTTTTCTCAAGCAGGGGAGGGCTTGTAGCGGTACTCCAAGTTAGGACGACGACCGCGAAGATTTAGCAAGAGAGAGGTAAGTACAACTCCGCCTACAGCATAGGCTTTAGTTGATACTTGCCAAAGTATGTTAGATGTATGCTAGGATCATATGCTATGTTATGTATGCAAGAAGAATGTGTGAGCCAAGCATGTACGGTAAGTATGTTATGTTTTATGCAAGTGACATCAAGATGCATGTTCACTAAAAATAAGATAAGACTAAGAATAAGAAAGTAAGATGGCAAGCAAGCTTGCTTGTGTCATATCACCCGTCCGAGGTCGGGTTGGACTATGGTTTGAGTTGGACTGGACTGGCCGCCCCAACCACTCCATAGTTGCGCGCCGGGTACGGACACGTATGTAGGGGCCCATAATAAAGATAAGCATGATAGTAAGTTAAGAGTAAAATGAGCATAAACGGATCATGCTTCTTTTCTGAAATGCAATGTATGAAGTGTTATGATATGCTATGTTATGATGAATATGTTATGATAAGTTATGTTAGAATATGTATGCGAAATTATGTATGTGATGATAAGTTAAATTAGAGAGCGTATTTTAGGTCACGGATTAGATAGTTGTGCTTACTGAGCGTTAGCTCATAGTATGTCGTCTATGCTGTAGGTAAGCTGCCTGACAGTAATGGGTGATGCAAGATGGAAGTGCGAGGCGGGGCAAACTGTGAAATTGTGGGAACAAGATGCCGCTACGCGTTTCGTTTAATATGAATTTTTGTATGTTAAATATTTCATTTCACGATAGGCTTATTACGTTTAGACGTATATAAGCTAGTATAAAAAAAAAAAATTTCCGCTGCTTTTCATCGAATAAATAAGTAAGTACGATAAGCAAGTTAAATAAGTTAAGTAAGTATGCAAGCAGTAAGTGTAATTGTAACGACCCGCCTAGCACAGGCCGTTACCATACATACATACTTACTTGCTTAATTTATCGTACTTATTTATCTAGTGAAATGCAGCGGAAATTTTTTTTTTATACAGTGCTTATTAGCACATACTGTAACTTAAAAGAATGATATACAGATATCCAATCATATACTTAGAAAGAGCAAGACGCGTAGCAGCATCTTTTCCCACATTTCACAGTTCGCCCTGCCACGCTCCTCCATC
>CM046381.1:18809533-18827533 GCA_025413485.1 Ficus microcarpa | reverse complement strand
TTAAATTTTTTTCTCAAAAATTTTTGTTTTTTTTCTAAAAAATTTTTTGTCTTTTCTGAAAATTCAAAAAAATTTACTATTATAATTAAAATATTTCAACTCAAACTAACCAACCAAACGGACCCTTTGAATTTGAAAACTTGCTTCAATTTCATCACTGGCTCTTTTTGTGGAAAAGAAAAAGAAAAAAAAAAATAAACATACCCTTAATTTGGTTGAATTAATTATTTCTGAAAAATATTTTTATTCAGGAAAATTTTCAAAAATATTTACGTTTATACATGATTTTCAAATATATATGTGTATTAATATAACTATTCCGGCTTTCACCTTATATATATATAAATTAGTGCAATGTCAAAGGGGGCTAGTACTTTCGGGAATATGACTGACGAACTGCAAGTTACTTTCTTGAAAAGTTACCACGCTATGGACACATGATTATCTTATTATATTTAAAAAATCAATCGTTAATTTTATAGCTAAAGATCAAAACTATGGAAAAACCAATTTTATATCTCAAAATTAAAGGACTAACAATAATGCAAATAAGGTTTTTTTTTTTTTTTTTTTTTTACTTTTGTTATTTTATATCCTACTTGCATACTCATGTCTAGATTTGTTAGTTTACTAATTCTTCTAAAAACTTAAATTATTAGAAGGTGGGTCAACAATAATTTTATATTTCAATCCTCCCTTCACGTGTGGACTAAAGAATGAGTAAATGTGCAAACAAATATTAATTTAAAAGTCCAACACAAATTATAAGAAACCCAAAAACATATTAAAAATCCAACACGTGATGATAATTAAGGGGTTAAATAATACAATTGTGGGGTTCAAACTTAGGACCTCCCACTTTTGTACCATGTTATTTTGTTAATTTTCCCAAAAATTTAAGCTGTTAAGAGGTGGGCCGACAATAGTTCTATATTTCAACAGGATTGTATTAATTAAAATTAGAGTTTACTAATTACTACTTCATTCACTACTACAGGCCATCATCGAGATTAGTAAGTAATTGCCTATACATGCCTATAAAGTCTATATATATGTCTACTTCAAAAGATTGTTCTTGAGGTATATATCTGTATATATCTATTTATTAAATATATATACATACATATATATATATATATTTGAACTTTCATTCTTATTCCTTTCACCTTTTCTGTTAATTAGTGCGACGTTAGAAGGGGCTAGGGCTTCTTGGACTAGCAAGAAAGGCGAATATTATGACGATGAGTAAGTTGCATGTATACTTGTGCATATGTTAAAAATATAGGTGGTGTTTAGTATTGTTTTTATTTATTTTAAAAATGATTTTTTTTTTTTGGTATGAAAGAATAAATGAGAATATCTTATGAATGATACTAAGATGATACTATACTTGTGTATATGGTAAAAATATAGGTGGTGTTTAGTATTGTTTTTATTTATTTAAAAAATGATTTTGTTTTTGGTATGAAAGAATAAATGAGAATATCTTATGAATGATACTAAGATGGTTTTTAAAATTGTGTTTTGTTTTTGTTTTTGTTTTTTAAGAAAAACTGTTTGGTTATGTTTTTAAGAATAAGAAAAAGGTGAATTGCATTTATGTATGTTATATAAAACACGTGTTAAATTATATAATCTTTAAAATAAAATCATAAATGAAAAAAAATAAACTTTGAAATGATTTTCATTTCCTTCACAAAAGCAATTTTTTATTTTCTTTTTCGTTTTCAAAATATTTTAGGAAATGTACGTTTTATTTTTGCTACTTAAAAGATGTGTGGAAACATTTTAAAAAACACTTGAAAACGAAACCAAACATCACCATAAGCTTCTTCAAATACTAATATCCTCAAAATACATATATTTTTTCTTTTGAGGGAAAAAAAAAAACGTATTTTCATTATCTTTCACTTCATCTTTGCAGGTAACGAATGATTATCTCTCTAAATTAGTATTCAGATCTGGTCTTCTATGTATATATAAGGAAGAAAATTATTTGCTCTAACAAATTCGTTTGTATAAATTATACGCGGGATGCTAATTATTAAGTTCCTTTGCTTCTTTTTACGTGACAACTCGTGAGAAAGGAGCCATTTAATACATATTTAAATTTAACTTGTATTATTTTAATTTTCAAAATTTTAAAGGAAAATATTTTTTTTATGCTGTTTATTATTTGTTAAACTCATTATCTATTGGATAACTATTCTTAGGATATTAGAGAAAAGCCATGAGTAAAGTCCATAGTACCATATATTACAGACCATTTCGTTCTTTTTTTTTTTTTTTTTAGTAAATACACATAATTAGTGTTCCTTTTTTTTTTTTTTTAGTTATTCTTAAGCTGTAGAATTTTTAAACGAAGTGTTATCCATGCACCTTCTGCCTCCACTGTCACATCATTTGTCTTGTCTATTCATTTGTTCGGTTGTTCACGGGTTTCTTACCTATATTACCTACAACATAAATTTCTTAAATGAGCTTTCGCTCAACAAGTACAGATATAAATCTCACAATGCATGGATAATTAGCATGATATTTTATGAAATTCTTATATCTTATGCTTTAAAACTTATTGGGCCCCTTGTGTATTTACCAAGTGTGTACGCCCAATGAAGAGTTAGGGGAGCGACCCTCCAACTGTACCAAAGGCCATACATAAATCATTCATGAATTTTACCTCACTTGAGTGGAGATTGGTATGACATTTATCTAATATTTAACTTTCATTAGCCTCATGTAATTAGTTGAGTGATCATACAAATCTGACATGTTACAATATCATTAAAAAAAAAAAAAAGAATAACATAAACATTGAGGCGTCATAATCATATGCAAGTAATTGGCATATAAATCACCACATATGCACACTAATATAACAAACATTCAAAATTTTATGTTGTAGGTGAGATATGTACTTACAAGAATTCAATAATTTGAGATTTTTCTGTCAATCGGCCCCGCTCGAGTACACCGTCGATATCGTGTCCTGATTTAAGCGACCCCCGATAGTTTTAAACTGACCATTTTTCTTATGAATATTTCTTTTGTTAGATAATTAACTTTTATTAACCACAATTTCAATTTCTTTCTATTTTCTATCTTTCTTAAATCTTTAATTGCTTGATTGTAACATATCACAATTTAAATTGATCTATGTTAAACTTTATAAAGTTGTGTTAGGTCTCCTATGGCTCATTTAGATTTTTTGTAGTGGACTTGGTCAACATTATCATTTCTTAAGGTTTCAGACCCATTATAATAATCTCATGAACGAGATCTTTAAAATCTTTTACTAACCCCATTCATCACTTGTAAATGATTTTTAAATCACATACAATATAATTTTTGATTTTTATTCATATATATATTTATTAAAAAAAAAAAAAAAAACCTTACAGTTTTGCACTTAGTTTGTTTTTAATTCTCTATATCTTACTTTTTACTTGAACAACACAAGAAAATCACTTTTTTAGTATAAAAATAGATCTGGAACAGTTTTATAAACTGTCAGATTTGAGTCTTTTGCTGGTCTTTGGAATTTCCTTTTTTGACCCAAATCTTTGACAAAATTTTCATTTTAACTCCTATTGGGTTTTCTTTTGTTTTTATTACTATATCCCTTGGCCTATAAGTAATTTAAGACAAATGAAATAGTTTCTCATTCTGAAACATCCAATTTACAGATCTCTCTCTCTCTCTCTCTCTCTCTCTCTCTTTATTTTTTTATTTTTTTTTATTTTTTTTGCCTAAGAACATAATTTTGACATTTAAGTTCATCTAGTGTTTCTACTTCATTTTTGGTTCATTTGATATAAAAATTTGACATAACCTACATTTTATATAACGTCATTATGAACTGGAAATTCAGGGCTCAAATCTTGGCTTAAATTAACGTTTTTGCATTTTGGCCCCAAAAATGAAAATCCTTTCATTATAGTCCCTTGTACCAATTTGGATTACATATTGTTTGGGGTTTCTTTGGAAAAAAAAAAAAAAACAACAACAACAACAATGGCAATATACTGCCCTCAATTATTGAAAAATAAAATCACAACTTGTTTGTGTCCCTTTTTCTTTTAACTTCATTTTATCAACTTTTCCAAAAGTGCTTACCTAATACTTTTTTCACATCAAACTTGCACTAATTATTTTCATATCATATGCATCCTTTTTCAAGAATTTCATAAGTCTAAAATAAAAATAGACTTTTTGTATATAAATATATACACACACATCAAACTTTCCACACTAAAATCTACTCATGAGCAACAAACTAACAAAAATAGTCAACTTTTTATATATTAAACTACAAACTTTATCTAAAAAGTTTGTTTCTTGCACCATGACCATTGCAATCACATGGCATATCATTAGTTTTATTATTATCGATTAAAAAATTAATACCACAACATCAACTAATCATACAAGCATGGAGAGATTTCATAACATGTAAATATTCATGATTCCCTAATAGTCCATTAAACCAAGTCCATCAATAAAATAATTTTTATATATTAATCTTTTTTTTTTAAATCACAAAATCAAACTTTCAAAAAGAACAAATTTAAATATCTTACCTAGCTTTCTTCAAATTTATATTTAGCTTGGTTGCGCCTCTTTGAAAATCCTTTCGTTTTTTGGTAGTGACTAGAAAATAGAATTTTCATTTCTTAAAATAGAAATCTCAGAGGACAACACTAAGAAAACATAAAATTTTACAAATTTATTATCTTTTATGACTTCTAGGACACTAAGATTTCTTGAGTAAAAACTTGCTAGAGAACCAAGTTTGAAGATTTGGATGGAGAAAAGAAAAAAATTTTTTTTTTCTTTCTTCTCTGTCTCCCGACGTTTCTCTCTTTGGGAAGAATCAAGAGAAAATTGCTTTTATCTCTCTCCTTGTGTTTAACTTATTTGGAAGACAAACAAACTTTTTTTTTTTTTTTTAATCTCCCTTTCACCGTTCCTCTGAATTGGATAAATTAGAGATCCTTTTTTTTTTTTTTTTTATAAATATTTTACTATCCATTGCATCCGGTTTCTTTTTCCATTTTTTTTTAATTCCTTATCTACTTTAGCCACACTTATCTAGATATGGGCCATTAGATTTAAATCCATTTAATCTTAGTTCTTGATCCTTGAAGATATTTTTACTTTAGTCCTTATCCTATTTAGAAGTGATTTATAGTATGTTATGATTTAACAGGGTAAATTTTATACTAAAATTTTTTTAACTATTCAAACAACTATTGATATTAAAAAATATTTAAACTGTTAAAATAAATTTCACTTTTAAAAAAACATAATCTAACGCATCTATTCAGCTAACTTGTTTAGCCGTCCAACATCTAATATATATGTGGACTATCATTCTTTTTTTTTTTTTTTGTTTTGTTTTTGTTTTCCCTTGATCAGTTTTTCAATTCAGAATTAAATTATGACTATTGTAAATTGATTTAGAAATACTTGTAAGTTCCACTTCTTTACATGATAAAATCGTATAATGGACTTGGCATTCTTTATTCGGATTTTCATGACCACTTTTATCTATTTATGCTCTTGTTGGAAATTACAAATCCCCAAATTCCTTGCATAATAAAAAATAACTAATGGTATAGGGACATATTGTATCATAAAATTACAAAAATTTACTTTTTTATTAT
Source organism: Ficus microcarpa (assembly GCA_025413485.1). Classification (NCBI taxonomy): domain Eukaryota; kingdom Viridiplantae; phylum Streptophyta; class Magnoliopsida; order Rosales; family Moraceae; genus Ficus; species Ficus microcarpa. The sequence continues at coordinate 18,821,867 of CM046381.1, read as the reverse complement.
AGAAAAATTTACTGTTTAATTTCGGTTAAATTCAGAAATGAATAATGTTGTGAATTTTCCAGTTGTTATATTTTACTTTCTTTATTGGATCATCAATCGATCATGAATTGCTTGTTGAAGTTATGAGTTTAATTATGAACCTCATGAATAATCGTATTGTCTTCTCTTTGTCCAAAGGACTCTTTTAAGGCCGTACCGAATATATTACTATTCCTGCTGTTTGAATTAATACAATTATTTTCAATATAGAGTTCAACTTGATTATTCTTGAATTGTTTTGTTCAAATTTAATTAGAGTATCTACCTAATGTTCGATTGTGCATGCCAAATTGTATTCCAAATCAAGCAGAAACAAGTCCTAGGAAACGACTGAAACCAAGCATTTGACAGCCATAATCTAAAATTAACTTCATTAGAAACCTTTCTTATAAACCCCGTGAGAAAGGAAAAAGAGTTCCCGTGAGTGTCATGCCAAATTGTATATATAAAAGCACACAAATGGCTTTATATGTAGCTATATCTAACAAATCTACTAGCAGAGCGCAATCTATTCACTTGACAATATATATACACATATATATGTATGTATGTATGTATACGTATATGGACATGGTTTCAAATTACCTCTCTACATGCAATTCATTCAGCAACGCAGGCTTTGATGTGATACTACCATGTGTATGATGAATCAACCGGAGAAGGAGATTAAGAGGATGAACACGCTGAAAAGAGGGGAGATTAAGTTATGAAAGGGTAATTACTAATTAGCTGCCTCTAATTAACTAATTGTTTTCGGAGAGGAGGATAAGGGACTACGCTAGAATTGCAATTACCCAACATCACCAAAACATTTTATTATTGACAACTTGCCAAAAATAAATAAATAAATAAATAAAATTTAAGTTAACCACTTTTGAGAAATTATTTTGTTTAGGAGGATTAATATTGTTTAATATACCCCAAAGTCGGAAAAATATATAATATGATGTCGTGGCGTTATTTGCTAATTAATTTGCTTAAATGTTTTTTTTAGGATGAACAGTACTTATTGGACAATTATGAAACGACCGACTAATTTTCTATCTACTCAAACTATCCAAACCAAAAATATATATATATATATATATATATATATATATATAAGACTTCACCAACCAATTAATTTGTCATTATACGAGAACTTCTTCTCTTCTATATAAAAAAGAAAAAGACTTCTTAGTTTTCTCTCTCTCTCTCTCTCTCTCTTAACCGAAGAAACGAGATAATTCTTATCAAGCTATTGGATCTTAAATAAGTTGACACAAACCCCATAATAAACTTATCGTTCACTAAATCATCGATTCAACATTATATATTGACGAAAAAAGAAAATAAAATTAAAAACAAAGAACATTTGACGAACAAACTGCAGCTTCAAGAAGCAGAATAAACCTTAAAATAAAAAAATAAAAAAAACTTTAAAGAAACTTAGCAAATGAAAAACACTCCTGAAAATAAAATATTTAGGGTCCGTTTAATCTCTTAAAGAATAAATTAAGATCAGGGAAACCTCATTCAAACTCTTGTCTAATAAAAACTTTGATGGAAATACTTGGAAAAGTCCAATATATAAAGACTTCCAATAAGTAATTAAATTGCATATATACCATTAATTAGAGGTGGCCAAGGTGTTCATAATTAGTCAAGAATTAGCATAATATCTGGACAATTTTGGACTTTGCTTAAAGTAGCGTAATAAATGAAAGATTAATTTTACAATAATATTCGTGATTAAGCTTCTATCTTTATTAACAACCAAACTTTGTTTAAAATATTACAAGTGGAATTATTACAAAATGTGACAATGACCTGTTACGAGTTATTTTAACACTGATGATTACATGCAAATTGTTTTTATTGGACGGCCTGGAACACGCAACAACCTACCAATTTGTCAGTGCATGAAGGCTTTTTAAATTACCTAACCCCTCCCCTGTTTTTATCCTTTTTTTTTTTTTTTTTAATCTTTTCTAATGTTGTTGTCGTTTCTCAATTGTATTGTTATTTCCATGTTCTTATCCTTTCAATCTACTTTCTATTCCAATCTTCTTTCTCCCAATTCTTATTCTCAAGCATACTTTTATCTACACTAGTTAAAAGTCCGTTTGGATCACCATTTTGAAACTATGTTTGTGTATTATTTAAAAAATTTAATTGGGTTTTCTCTTATAAAAATTAAAATTTTTTTTCAAGTTTAGTTTTCAAATCTATAATCCAAAGGGGGCTTTGGACTCTATTATGGGCTAGTTTGGGGTTATCGTACTTTTGACAAAATTTCTACTCTTACTACCTAGCAAAAAGAGAAGTATAAGCTAAAAGCAAAAGTTACAAATCCTAATTTCTCCAAAAAACTTGTAAAATACATTTGTGTTTGTGCAAATAATTTTTGAGGACTTATACCGAACACAATATTTACATCGTAGTTAGTTTGTCTAAAAGATTTTTAGGATCTCCAAAAGACCAATCGAGCCCTATGTATAATAACATACATATAGAAGGTGAACCATTATAAATTTGTGTGTTCTTCACTTTTTATTTAATTTCCTATAATTTTTACTTCCTCATTCATACATTAGATCGATTCAAGGCAATCAAGTAGAGACTTGAGGGACATCTGATCTGGTCAATGACTCACCATTGGCCAAATTAACTTATTGACATTAGTGAGGGTCCATATATAGACCACAATTATCAAAGGTATTAACCTTTAGTCATTTTCACCTGCAAGAAAAATTCTCTCTTTCTTTCCCACATTTTCTCTCCACTTTCTCACACTTTCCCTCTCTTTTTCACACCACCCAAATGCCACCTTAAGCCTCCCAAAACTCAAAAAATTTCTTGAAGTCTCCTTCACAAAAGGTGATCCCCAAGATGTCTTAAGCATGGATCCAGCCACTAAACGAGCTTTGATGTAGCTTTTCCAACAGATCCTCTTGTGTTTTTCCCTTCAGAAACCCATGATTTTTATGGGTTTAGCAGTGAGGAAATTAACGCGTTGTGTTTTTAGTTTCGGGGAGCGTTTTAGATCTTGATCCGGTGTTGACGTTGCAGTCAAACTCTAGACTCGGTGTTGTTAGCTATAAAAGTTTTTAGTATGATTTTTCGTTGGTAATTTGTTTAACGACCCACAACATAGGCCGTTACTCTACTGCTTAAACTTAATCTTTATTTATAATCACTTATACTAAAGTACTGAAAATCTCAGAATAAATAGATAGAAAAAAGGAATGATAATAGTGATTATGCTAGACTTCAAAATTAAATGTATTTTCATTTGAATGCGATACTGGGGTATCCAAACACACATTCATGTATAGCATTTGCATTACATTTGGATATAACAATGTATCCAAATGGACCATTAATGTAGACAAATGTATAAATAGAACAGTTAACAGTCTGGATGTTATGCTTCAAAAAACATACGTTTTAATTAGTAAATAAACGTTTTATTACATATTTTCTATGAGGAATCTGCGTATAAAAACTTTCAAAATTAACAAAAAGTAGAACGTTCATCACAAATGATTTATTATGAAAGGGCACTAAAAAAAGTTTTACATGATTCAACTTATATGTGCCATACATGTAATTTGTTCCACCCAATTGTAAATCTTTGTGTGTGTGTGTGTATTTATACATACACCTTCTGTATTTTGAGATTAAAAAAATTCATATCTATTTTTTGAATCGTAAATATCCAATTCGTATTATCAGATTTCAAATCTATATTCAATTCTCACATAAAAGACCTAAGCGCATTCAAAGAAATAAAGAAAAAGAACGAGGGAAAAAAGTTCCAAACAGGAAGGGTACATTTAGGTGTTTTTCATAATCAAAATCTACCTATGAATCGGAAAAAAAAAAAAAGGTAGGACTTTAATTTGAATTTAAAATAATATAAAGAGATAAATTTAAAAAAATTCAAAGCTAAAAGTTTTTTTTTAATGGCCTCAAAATGCAGGTTGTGCGAGTGAAAAAAACAAAAAAAGGAAAAAAAAACCGTGAAGATGATCTGTTGGAAGAGTAGAGTTGGGTTATATATATATATATATATATATATATTGATTTTGGTTACTTTTCTTTTTACCTTCTTTAACAAGTTAAAAAAGTCCACTGCAGCAGAAGATTCCGCAAAGAAATTGCTTGAATCCACGAAGATGATCTGTTGGAAGAGTAGAGTTCAAACATACATATGGGTATATGCGGGCGTCAATACACACACAAAGATATATATAAATATATATGACTAGAAATATATAAAGCATACATAGAACTATATATCTAACAAAGTTAGAGATAGTGCGATTTCTTTGAAATAAATATATACACATATTTCTTTTTCTTTTTTTTTTTTTTTGTTTAAGGTTATTTAATTTCATTTTCCTAACGTTAATTTGTAAATTCAATATATTAGGTATTTCAGCTATAAGAAAAGAATGAGGACCAAAATATCATAAACGTGATAATTTAGGGATCGATTGAGCAATTAAGTCAATGAGTTTCTTTATTTAGTAAAAAAACAAAATTAATAAATTCCTTTAAAGAAGAACTTCTAACTTTTTAAGAAGTTCATGATCATTTTAACTAAAAAAAAAAAAGAGCGAAAGGGAGAAATTAAAACATCACAAACACAATCATTTACAGATCAACTGAACAATTAATCAAAAAACTTCTTTAGCAAAAAAAAAATATAAATTAATTAAAAAATAAAAAAATAAATATGAAGAAAAGGAACTAAAACCTCCACTCAATATAGACACAAGCATCCGTACTGCGAAGCGAGCCCATATATATAGTAATACATACATATATATATATATATATGTAAAGCATACACACGACAATACATATAACAAAGCTAATAGGAGAGTGCAATCAATGCAAACGGCTATCTATTACATTTACCTCTGTACAAATATTTCCTTTACCAGCACAAGCTTTGATAATATGAGCACATGAAACACCAACTAAAGGAGGAGATTGAGAAGAAATGGAATTCCCAAAAGAGGATAGAAATTAAATTAAGGGTTAACTAATATTAGCTGTCACTAAAACTCTTTACTATTGACAACTTGCATATATAAGATCTGAAAATTTTGGATGTCTATATCTCAAAGTAAACGAGGGGAAATAAAATTTTAATATTATACTAGCATAGTACTTGAGAAAATATTTTTATACTTGCAGGCTTAATCTTGTTGAAGATTCCGTCGTATGGGAAAATTAAAAATACGTTATAAATACAATATTTTGATTAGTCTTATAAATATGCTATGTACATAATGTAATTGTCGAGCCCAATAGTTGGAAAACACACACTGCTACTTAGCAAAGTGTCTCTCCTTTTGGGAACTGCAGTCGCCTCTCCAGCGAGCACAGACCGCCGTTTGTGTTGACCATGGTTCCGTGAACCAGATCCAAGTCCCTCTCGATCGAGCGCATATGCTCTTGCCCCGTGCCATCATTCGCACGCTCAGCCATCTTTGCCAACATGCTGTTGTAAGTCGCTCCGTCGCCCTGCTGTTATGGTTGATCAATCACTTTCTATTTGTTTGTTAGATATTTTATTTCATCGTGCTATCAAAAAATATTATCTAGCAAAATCTTGTCAAAAAAAAAAAAAAAGGGCACCACTCTCCTGCCTGTGTATTTGTCTTACATGCTATTAGCGATGACATGATAATAATTTTAATATGCTGATCGATCACAAACGTAATAAAAAGTAACATATTAATTTGACACGACATAAAACCAAACACCATATTTTACAGAAATTATACAATACAATATCATATAGAGTGCAAACACAATACAATATAATACACCAAACGTGCGTTCAACAAGCAATTCTTGGTCCATAAACAATCCCGTATAGAAAGAATAAAAAGACACAACAGTAATTATTATCCCACTTATAACTAATACAAAAGAAGAGAAAATAATATTCTGCGTCACGTATGCATTGTAGATCAGATCCAATTATTCATGGAGATAAGCAAATTATTTACCTGCAAAGATAAGTACAGATTACGTTAAAAAAAAATAATAATTAATTTATAAGTTTACAAATAGGTATACCAAAAAAAGAAAAAAAGAAAAAAAAATGATTTATAAGTATACGAACAAGTATATTAACTACTTACTCATGATCTTCGGCTTTCTAGTTACTAGTCCCAGAAGTACTAGTTCCCTCTGATTTTGCTCTTCATGAACAGAAAATTTGAGAGAAAAATCTGAGGATTAGTAATTTAAAGTACAAATGCGCACATGTTATAACGAATTACCTACATGTTTGAAAAATAAAATGGTATTTTCATCATGTAGATATAGTACCTATGTGGGAAAATCGCAATTTAGAAGCAATTGTTTTAATATTTCTTAAATTTTTGTTAAACTTAGAAAAATGGGCATATTCTTAAAAATGATCAATTATCAAAGTGGTCAATTATTGATTAACTAATTATCAATCAGTATTTAATCATTATGCTTTAATAATCTACTGGCTTCTTTGTAATTGACTAGTATATCAATTCTTTTAATGGCAAAACATAAAAAAAAAAAATTTTTCACCTCACCTAATTTCTTACTCATTATGTAGTAGTACATATGTAGACAAATTGGGAAAATATATATTGGAAGAACATTTTAATTAAGAAACTTACTGTTCATCTACAGTCCTCCCGGAAGTACTAGCTCCCTGTAGTTTTTTTTGGTTCTCTGTTTGCATAATTGGATTAGAACTTTTAGTTAAGATCTATTACGCATAGCAGGGAAAGAAAAATATAATTTACTTCAGAAAGAAACAAAAGTATTGTGTTTAAATCCCGAACACGGCCCCAAAACAAAAAAAACAAAAAAAGTCTTTAGTCTAATTAAAAGCCAACAATATTGCGTAGTGATGATACAATACAATTGAAAGTTGAAAACAAGTTGATACTGCAAAACTATGTATTGTTTAGAAAAAGAAAAAGAAAACAAAAATTAGAAGGCCGGATCTAAGAAATAGTAAATAAAATTACCAAGTACAGGTTTAGGACTTACCTTGAAACTCGCGGACTTTTGGCAGAGTGAACCACACTTTCTCTCCATCATTGACATGACTAAATTTGACAAGTGGAACACGAGAAACAGATTCAAAGTCTTGAAAATATATGAAACTGGCATCTTTCACACTGTCAAATACAAGGGTCTTAAGTTTTTGCAGATGCTCTAGTCCAGTTGGCACCTCCGACATTTGAGGACATTGCCCAATATGTAGCTCTTCAAGCTCTGCTAATGCGGTTTCCTCTACTATCAATGACCTCAGTTTCTTCAAGTCTATGAGGTAGAGCCTCTTTAGTTTTGGAAACACTCCTACCTTGAAGCGAAGCTGCTCACCGACATATGCATTGTGACGGATGGAAAGCTCGGAAAGATTGCGCATCTTCTGAAGGACATCAAGGGGATCGACTTCCAACTGTGAGTATTTCAGCCTTATCTTGACCAGTTTCTCAAGTTGTGAGAACCATTCTGGCAGATTCTTTAGTCGCCCGCTTAGGTTGAGACGCTTAAGTTTTGTTGGGGGAGATGACATCTGTCCGAACTTAATGAACTCATTTTCATTTGTCGATTCTACGGTCAGCGATTCGAGCTCCGTCATTTTCTCGGTGCAGCCAAGCAGACGCCCTCCATCTTCATGTCTCAGACCAATAACTCCTAACGACTGCAACTTCGTGAAACCACTCAAATCGTCGAACAGGAGGTCAGCTCCTGTGCCATCAGCTCTGACGAAAAACAACTTTTTCAATTCTTTTAATCCATCAATTTTGCCCTGCACTTCTATTCCACAGATGCCACCTGGAAAACATTCCTTTTTCAATTCCGCATTCGGTTCTGCATACAGATATTTCAACTTACAAAGCTTATTCACAATGTCAGCTGGTATCTCGTATACAAATGACTCCCTCAGATCCAACGTTTCCAAGTATTTTAACTTCTTTATGGACCCTGGAAGAATCTTCACTTTTGTCCGCCGCACGCTCAAGTATCTCAAGTCAAATAGCTCACCAATGTCGTCAGGGAGTTTATCCAGATTTGGAGCATCTTCAAAATCAAGTACTTTTAAGAACTTGAAATTTCTTGGAAATTCGAGCACAACAGAACCGATTGTCTTGTCCTCGTGAACCACAATAACAGAATGGATGTTGGAAAATTTCTTGCGCTGAGAATCGTCAATCAACCTGTTGCTCATGATCGATAGACGTCTAGTGATTCCCCTGAGTCCTGATTGATCACTAGTACTTCCTCGAATAAATTGACAAAAATTTATCTCCTCCGTCTTCTTGAGAATGGTCTCGTGCAGAAGTTCATGGACACGGCATTTCTTAGCTTTTCCTGTCACGTAAACGGATGTTGCTTTTACCAAGCTTCTCCCTATTAACTCCATCATATACTCTTCTGCAACTTTTTCTACCGTCTTACCCTCCTCTTCTTTGACATCCTCTGCTCTGACAAAGCCATTGGCTATCCATTGTCTAATTAACCTTCCACTCCTTATAGAACGGCTCCGTGGAAACATCCCAAAGTACAAAAGGCAAGGCTTAAGGTAGTAAGGCAACTCATCGTAACCGAGGGATATGATTTGCATTACATGCTGTAGATCAACATCCTTCTCCAATTCTGAACCGAGGCTCTTTTGGAATCCTTGCCACTCTTCGATATTCTTATCTTTTGCTGATAGAATACCAGCTATAACCACAAGTGCAAGAGGTACACCTCTGTATCTTTCAATAATCTCGCCTGAAATGTTTTCCAATTCCTCAGGACAAAAACCATCAGATCGGAAAGCCTTCTTATAAAAGAGTTCCCGGGCCTCATTTTCTGGCAACTCCTTCACCTCATAGAGCTGGACAAGAGTGGAGCTCCTTTTGCAATAATCTGCTACTTTCTTGTGTCGTGTCGTGATCATTATTCTTCCACCAACGTGTTCTTCGATGAAAGCATGCCCTATCTCGCCCCAAAAATCTTCTTTCGAAACATCATCGAAGATGACAAGATACTTCTTCTCTTTCAAGAACTCTTTCAAAGTACGTATCAGATTTTTCTGATTCATTGTCTGAATTGCACCAGGATCGGACTCCTCGTTCAACTTGCAAAGCTCCGTAATCAAGGTCCTTAGTATCTCCTCTACCCTGTATGGTGTACGCACATCCACCCACGCATGACAATCAAACCTTTCTTTCACATGATCATAAACTCGTTGGGCAAGAGTGCTCTTCCCCGATCCTCCGCTGCCAACCACCGGGATGATTTTGCACCTGGATGGCTTATCTAACAAATCAACCAACTCAACTCTGAAAGATTGAAAAGCCACGAGCTCATCTTCCAAATAGTTGTGAAAACGATTTCGAACATCGTTTGAAGGATCAGCATGTCGAGGAGCAATGTTTGAAAGCCCATCCTGAACGAATTTAATGAAGCCTTCATTTTTACCACGCTGGAGTATTCCATCAAATCTCACTTTGATGTCTCGCATCTGCCAACCTAAATCATGGCGTTGTTTTAGTTTTGAGCACCAGAATACCAAAAAGGAAGCAATTTCTCCGAAACATTCTTGAAACCCAGCCTCATGGCAGTCAGGTGGTTGTTCGTCCACATGATGTGTGTACTCTGTAACAAGATCCTCCATTTGAAGTGCAATGTCCCGTAGTTCTTGCACCCATTTTTTAACAGCACTGTTGCTCCCTTCACCTTCTGCCTTCTTATCAGCATCTTTTAGGAGAGCGAGGATGTCCTCCAACTGTTTCGTAATTTCCCCAACTTCTGTGTGGACTCCTGCCAACAACCTCGCTTCTGCAGCTAGTAACGGGACCAGCTTGTCTTTAAGAATACCAAGTGCAACCTCCGCCATGCTAACTTGTAGAGACGATCACTACTTTCTTAATCAACCACAATCATGATTTTCTTTGGTTTCAAGCAAATTCCCCGCTTTTCCGATTGCCCTCTCTCGATCATCTGGAGAACAAAGTTAACATTGTAATTTTTCATTAGCATTCTTGTTCGTATGAATGTGTATGATTCAGTGCATATGCAGCATATCTTGCTCCAAAAAGCACACGTTTTGTTCCGAACCTAGAAGCTAGGCTATCATTTTTATTTATTTTATTTTATTCATTGTAATCGTTTGTTAGTTTTTTTGTTGATCGATGAACAAGTAACATGAAGTATGATAAGATTAAGAATATAATCTTATAGTGTGACAATTTAATGTCACATAGTACAAAGTCACAATATTTCTTTTATAAAAAATAAATGAAGTGACTTTGTAATAAAAAGAGGTGGTATGATAAATGATGTGACAATTTGTCACATAGCTTGAAGTCACCTTACCTTATTCAAAAGAATAAATAGTAAATGTGACCAATTGGTGAAAGTCATAGGGTATTGACAAATCATCTTATACAGTACTACAACAACCTGAGCAGTATAGCCACTGGGAAGTAACAATTTTAACATCAAACAGTATTGCAGATTTTGAAGGATAAGCAGTTGTATGCAAATTCAAGAAATGTGAGTTTTGGCTAAGAGAATATTGCATTTCTTGGACACGTTGTGACAAAGGAAGAGATTTATGTGGATCTGAGCAAAGTTAAGACAGTTGGTACTTGGCCAAGACCTAACACTGTTTCAGAGGTTCGAAGTTTCTTAGGTCTTGCTGGTTATTGCAAAAGATTTATTGAAGGATTTTCCAAAATTGCCATTCCTTTGACAGCTTTGACAATGAAGAATGTAAAGTTTGAGTGGTCAACAGCTTATGAGAAGAGTTTCCAAGAATTAAAAAGAAGGTCGATATCAGCTTCAGTTCTTACGCTACCTTCTGGAACTAATGGTTTTTCTGTTTACAGTGATGCTTCAAAGAATGGGTTAGGTTGTGTGCTTATGCAAAATGGAAAAGTTATAGCCTACGCTTCTAGGCAATTGAAGTATTATGAGAAAAATTATTCGACACATGATCTTGAATTGGCAGTAGTTGTTTTCGCTCTTAAGATTTGGAGGCATTATCTGTATGGTGGAAGGTGTGAAATATTTACAGATCATAAGAGTTTGAAGTATTTATTCACCCAAAAGGAATTGAATATGCGACAGAGACGATGGCTGGAATTAGTCAAGGATTATGATTGTTCCATCAACTATCATCCGAGCAAAGCAAATGTTGTAGCTGATGCTTTGAATAGAAAATCTTTGACAAGTCAGAAGTAGATTCAGGCAGATTTATCTAAGTTAGAAGTGGAAGTAATGACAGAAGAAACTCGAGCTATTTTATCATCGCTTGTTTTGCAACCAACTTTGATAGACAAGATCAAGCTAAAGCAAGATTCAGATCCGAAGTTGTTACGTTTGAAGGAAAAGGTAAAACTCAGAGATGGTGGAGATTTTCAATTTGCTAAAGATGGAACGGTTTACTTTCGAGGGAGAATATGTGTTCCTAATGAGGAAAAGTTAAAACGTGATATTTTGGTGGAGGCTCATGCCACACCTTACTCAATACATCCAGGTAGTACAAAGATGTATAAAGATTTGAGGATGCACTATTGATGGCCGAAAATGAAGAAATTGGGGAATGTTGTTTGGTTTGTCAGCAAGTCAAAATTGAACATCAGAGACTTGCTGGAAAATTACAGCCATTGTTGATACCAAAATGGAAGTGGGAACACATCACGATGGACTTTGTTACTGGCTTGCCAAGAATTCAGAAAGGATATAATTCAATTTGGGTAGTTGTTGTTCGTCTCACAAAATCTGCTCACTCTTGCCAGTGAAGACTAATTATAGTATGGATCAATATGCTCGGTTGTATATCAAGGAAATCATTAGACTTCATGGAACTCTAGTCTCAATAGTTTCTGATCGAGATCCGTAGTTTACATCTATCTTCTGGAAGAGTTTGCACAAGGCAATGGGGACTCAGTTGGCGTTTAGTATAGCATTTCATCCGCAGGCCGATGGGCAATCAGAAAGAACAATTCAAACATTGGAAGATATGCTTAGAGCTTGTGTATTGGATTTTTAGGTGACTTGGGATGAGTATTTGTCAATGATTGAATTTGCTTACAATAACAGCTATCATTCTAGCATTGGGATGGCACCATATGAAGCTTTGTATGGCAGAAAATGTAGGTCGCCGGTTCACTGGGATGAAGTTGGAGAAAGGAAATTATTGGGGTCTGAGTTAATTCGGCAAACAGTAGAAGCTGTGAGTAAGATAAGAAAAATTAGACAAAGATTGTGTACTGCACAGAGCCGACAAAAGAGT
>CM046381.1:18771333-18807731 GCA_025413485.1 Ficus microcarpa | reverse complement strand
AAATTTCACATGAAAATGTTGAAAAACAAATTTTTGGTGAATTTTCGAATGTTGAGTTCTGTAGCTGGAAACTGGGGATAGCCACTAGGTAAAAATTTGGTTTGTGCTTAGAATTTGTCCGAAGGATCTTAAATGGTTTAAAATGTTGAAAGGTGATATTATAACGCATATTTTTCTATTTTATATGACTGGTAATGGATTGAAGATTTTTTTTAAAAATACAAAATGACTTGATATGGATCTTAAAATAAGCCCGATCAACTTTCCTCGATACGGTGGAGTCAATTTCTCTGCGGAAGTTCAATTTTAAAGAGGTAAGTAGGAATTCTACTTACTGTATCATAGAAACTTAAAAAGTATATGATATAGCATTTTAATGTTTTTGACAAATGTTTAACATTTTAAATGAAACTATGAATATAATGTTTCCCTTTATTTGAAATGGTATGATTTGCAAGTAGGAAAGCTAAATGAATGTATGATTTACTGAAAGCTTTTATGATGTGTTTATAATGTTTTAAAGGTTTACAAAGTTCTAGATGTGGCCTACAAAATGATGGGAATATCTATAGAATGTGTAACCCCATTATAATGATGTCATTGGGACTGACTGATACCCACGGATGGGTCCCGAAAGGGAAATGAATGATACCAACGTTTAAGATCCCAATGACAGTAATAAAAGTGTTTGGCCAAACATAAAGGAAATGAATGGTAAATGATTCTGTAGCTTAAGCCCAATTTGTGTCATATCTCAAGAGTTATCATGTTATGTTTTAAATGTTGGTTTGGATTTCTATTTGCTATAACAAGATTCGAAATCCATTGAAAATTGTATTTTAGATACAGATTGTAGTTTAAAGGTTTTGTGTTTAACTATGTTCCACTTACTGGGCTTCTAGCTCACTTTAAAGTTTCATGATACAGGTGAGGAAGAAAAGGAATGAAGAAGCAATATAGTGACAGGCTGAACCTCTTTTGAGAACCTGATCTCACGGAACTGATGTACGTACTAAACTAAAGTTGTTTCGTGAAAATTGTCAAAGAACTCTGTGGGCTAAACTAGAAAAAAAAAAAAAAAAAAAGTTTTGTTTTGAGATAGTGCTAATATTATGGAACAGTTGCAAATACCCACTCTTCATTTTTTTTTACTAAACTTTGATGAAGAGTCTGTAATATTTTATGTTAATATCTTATCATACAACTATCTTGGTTTTACTATGTTTCTGTGTTATAGCAGATTTTATGAATGTATGAGTTAGTGACATATTCTAGTTAAGTTTAGCTGAAAGCTAAACTGGCTAGGGAGTGTTACAAGTATGCTAGATCCGATTATGGGATTAAGACATGGTCCAATTATGTTTAATTATGAATATCTTATTTTCAATTATAAACTTATTATCTTACTTATCTGTGAGCCACTATATGTATGTACCGCGTGCATGCGATCTACTAAAGGTCAGGGTTTGCAAAGTTCCTAACAACATTTGAGATCATAAACTGGATTTGCTCCAAATCCACTGAAATTAACAAAACCGATCCTCCCATTGTGCAAGGTTGGAATAATACCCTAACTTGTTTTGAATTAGTCTTACCCTTAACTTAACTGACCAAGTCTAAGATTTGAGTTCTTTTATTATAAATTTATTAGTCATAATATAATGACATGACATATAATTCCATGACATAATTTATAAAGCATGGCATAAGTGTCAAGCATGTCATTTAAGTAAACATGGTGTAAATTGTATCATGTTTGTAAATGCGACGTACTTGTGAAGATGGGATAAACATAAATGTGGCATATATGTGATTGTTGCATACTCATAATCATAGCATATCATGTCATGGTCTAGAACATGAAAATCTCATAATTACAGATCATTTCCAAACATATTATGATATATCATAAACATTTTAAAATAATACCTTGCATGGCATGCGACTAAAACATATTTTGAAAACAATATTATTTTCATATTATAGACAAGGTTTGTCCTTACCTTACTCACAGCAAAAACACTTTCCTCTTAATCCACAAAATAAAATCTACTTCCTGAAACATATCCAAATCAAGTATTAATTTATACCCTTGGATAATGTTTGTCTTAAATTCCATTTTAAAAAGAAATTAAGATTTAATTTGCATAAGTTATGGTTATATATGATAATATGATCTATTTGCATAAGTTATGGTTATGATAATATGATCTATTTTGAAACTTAAATCATAAATTCTTACTTATTAAAATTGGATCTAAGGTTTTAAATCAAATTTTATTTTAATACTTCATAGTAAGAAGTTTATATTTCAAAAGCGTAGTACACCTCCTAAGAAAAATACCACTTAGCTAATTTTTGAATTTCCCTACCTCTATTTTTTATCCTTTCTTTTCTCCTTTTTTTTTTTTTTTTTGGGCCGGGTGTTGCAACCCTGGCCACCAATGCTGCAGCGCCCGTGGCTGTCACCCAGTAGCACCAAGGCGCTTGCTACTCTGCCCAGGCTGTGCAGCGCCCAAGTTGGGTGCTACATTGGGAGGTGGGAAAATGGAAGAGAAAGTATTGGAAAGCAAAATAAATTTTCTTAAGAAAACTTAGAACTAAACTAGAGGAACTTAATGACTTGATTTTTATGGTGTGAGGGACATAAACCATACAGGGTAGAGAGAGATGGAAGTTGATTTTTGAGATGTGAACAAAAGGTTGGGGGTGGATTTCTATTTATAGGCTAAGCTTAATGACTTGGGTTTAGTTGCTAATGGTTGTCTTGACACATTAAGTGTGATTAAGAGAAATGAAGCTAGCTTAACATTAATTTTATAGCTCTAGACTTTCTATAAAGTCATAGGTTGTCATAGGTGTGCGGAAGAACAAGATAAGATTAATAGATTTTATTTAATCCTATCCATTTATCAATGTACCAATTAGTCCATAGCCATTAGATCTAAAATTCATATTTTCCTAGTTTAAAATAATTGGGAAAAAAATTCTTGGATAATATCTTCAACAGAGAGTTTCTTGGACTGTAAACTTGATATAGCATTATTTTTCCTCCATCTTCCACTAATACAATTCCCAAAGCCCAATACTATCAAAAAGTTAAGTAGTACTAATTTTTACTGCATTGAATATTTATCTTCCCAAGTATTTCTACTGAAAAAGTAGTTTATGATTACGCTTATTGTTATAGGTAAGTTTATGTACATGGTTAGATATGATTAGGTTATGGTTAGTAGGAACAGTTTAAAAACTAAGTGAAAATCGACATTTAAAATCGTAATTTCATTCATTAAAAAGTTTGCATTAAAATTGTTTTTACAAGTTAAAAACCACCAAAAGAACATTTAGAAAACTCTATATGGAATGTGTGAAGAGTGTATTAAAGTGTTATAAGTTTTCACGGTTGTGAAATATGGATTTTGAAGTTGTGATTTTGTCATTTCTGTGAAAACTGCCAAAAACATTTAAAATAAAAAATAAAAAACATCGAATTTCAGATTTTTATGAAAATGAAGTTTTTACAGGAAAATTTTGATTTTTCGACGAGCATAAAAATTTTAGGCAACACGAAAACGAAGGTCAACATCTTTACAGTTTGAAAGATATATTTCTTTAAAATAGGGGAACTGTACCGCACAGCATCCAGCAGGGCTGGGCACGGCAGAACCAGCCCACAGCCCTGCCTGGTCTGTGCAAGGGCCAGCAACACCATGGCGCTGCCTAGACCAGGTTGCCAGCACTGCAGCATGGACAAGGTTGCAGTGCCGGCCGGAAATAAATTTTTAATTTAGTGAGTTTTTAGAAGTATTCTATATTTAAAGAAATACATGGAAATATCAAATTATAAACAGTGTCAAAATAGTGATTTTGGCATAAAGTTAGAAAAACAGAGTGAGATTCTCTAACTCATTTTCTAATTAAGTTAAAAACGAAATATTTTACATGTTTAAGAAATATGGATTTTTAAATTATAGTTTTCATAAAATTTGACAACATAATCAGAAATGTAGCTGATAATAAAATAAAATCATAAAAATAAATCAAAAATTTTAAATCATGAACTAAATTTATAAAGCAAACTAAAACCTTAAAACATTTAAAAGTATCATTCTCCTTCTTCTTTGGTTATTCTAGGCCTCTTTATTATATTTATTACTTGATCCTTCTTAAGCATATCATAGATGAAAAAACTTGGATCCTTTGACAAGAAACTTGACCCTATCGTATGTAATTAAGTTAAACAGGTAGAATGTTCAATTAAAAAAAAAAAAATCAAGGATAGGGATAGTTTCTCTCTCTCATTTTTTTTTTAAATGAAGTTGTTTCCCTTCCTCTATTCCAATAAAAAAATATAAATTTATATATATATATATATATAATAAGGGTGAATGTAAACGGGACAGGTGCAGGGGTACAAGGGAGCTTCCCCCACCCCTGAAATGGATCTTCATTATATTATTTTTTATAGCAGTATGAGATGGATCTTCATTATTTTGAAAACTATTAAGAGAATTTTAAAATATAACGTAACATAGAATGTCTGCTGTTTGGAGTGACGGAAAGAGGTGGAATGTGTCAGCAAATTTGTGGCATTTTTCGTTTGTTTGCATAGATAGTGAAGCTGAGGAAGAACACGAGTCTCAGTATCTTGATAAGTTACAAGAAACTATATTCCACTTGGGAACAAATAGTCTAGAAGAACAATTTACTCTAGGAAAAGATTGCAAGTCTGCAAAATGAAAAAAAAGGTTTTAAGTACATTGGTGCGGGTTCGTGAAGGTAAAAACTGATTGACACCAAAGCAGAAACTCAACATTGTGAGCACCGAGTTGGATATCTCAAAGAAGCTATAAAGAAATTGAAAATTCGTCAATGAAAATATTTATCTCTCTGAATACTGGATAATTTGAAGAACTTGTGGAAAGTGAGAAAGCTAAGGCCACGTGAATGATGGAAAATTACACAGAGCATGGACCGTTGGTTTCGTCCCCATAGTGTTCAGAGATATCCATTGAAATATTCTATTTACTACAAGTAAATATCAAATGTTTTTAATATCTTGCTTTTTTTTTTTCATTTAATTTTATAAAAATACTATTTACTACAATTTCCCGGTAAATTAATTGGTGAACGAAGAAGGAGAGGTGCTCGGTCAAGCCCATATCTCACTCACTTAAGCTTATATAATATACCATATACACTACAGGAAAAGTAGGATTTCACAACGGTTTTAAACCGTTATGGAAAGATATAATAATTAAATATTTCACAACAGTTTTTTAATCGGTTTAATGCACACGTAAAATTCCCATGTTGCATTTTCAACGGTGGTGGTCACAGTACTGGCCACGGACACAAGTTGGTGGGACCTTGGTGGTGAAGAAGGGTATCACCATGGGAGTACTGGTGGCAAAAAAATCCGTCGTCTAATTGGGCAACAACAAAAAGAGTCCTAGCAGTAAGAAGAAGATATAGCTTCCTGATCTATAGCATTAGAAAACACTCGACACGGCCCTCCCCCTTCTCTGATGTCGCCCCCTAGCTATCGATTTGCACCACCACTACGACCAAACTGCCAATAACCGATTGCCAGAATCTGCCACATCGGTCAGTTAACCGACCGCTCTCCTCCCAGTTTGGCTTAGTACTTAGTTCCTCTCCCCAAAAAACCGACGAACTCGGTTCAATACCAAACCGATCAAAACCACAGGTATTTAATTGACAAATACCCCTACCTAAAATATACCATTTTCTTAAATGCATCCCCATCTTTTACCCCACTTTTGATTCATATATGAACAAGAAAAGAAAATACTAATAACGTAGCTTCTTTTTTTCTTTTTTCTTTTTCCCTCCCTTACCCTACCAAAGAATTTTCCAACCTTTTAATAGAAAAAAGGAAAAATTTGATGCTTCAAAAAGCTTACCCCTTAACAATTTTCAAAACTTCTGAAGGCTTGGATCCGATGGAAGGCTGAAGTCAAATCACTTGTGCGGCGGATTCAGGATATAAATGAGAAATACCTTGTTATAAGAAAGAAAATTAAAAAAAGAAAAAAAGAAAAAGATTTTCATAACCCAAAAAGAAGATAAGCTAATAGAAAAATAATACCTGGAGAATTTAGTGAAAAAAACATTCAACGTTTTATACGTACCAGGCCCTTTAGATGGTGATTCACTCAATTTAGGTTAATGGGCTTTTCATTGTAAAGACTTTTTTCAATTGGATTTTTTAACCAAATATTGGAAGTGGCATCTTTTAAGAAAATGCTATCCCATTTCTTTCCCCTCACCTCAACCAAACGTGGCTATCAGCGCTCTTCTAGTACTTTCATATTTGGCAATCGTTAGATTTTGAATCGTGTATATATACTAGCATGAGGGACGTGCCCCGTTAAAAACTTTTTTTTTTTTTTTTTTTTTTTATGTGGGACGTGCCCCGTTAATAAATTTTATTTTATTTTATTTTATTTTTCATGTTTTTGCTAAACAATCACTTAAAATTATTAAATATGATTGATAACGTTTTAGTATGAACAATAATTTTAATTATCTTTATAAATTTATACTTGGTCAGACTTAATTTTGACCTTAATATATCTAAATTACCCTCCAAAAGAAAGACTACCATAATGTATTATTTACTTTTTTATACCAACTATTTTGTTTTTATTTAAAAAGTATACAATGTATTTTAAAATTTTATAGTTTTATATTATTCTATTATATTTAGTACATAAATCTATATAATTTCTCGATAAACACTTAATTTTTACATTCAAAATACCCAAAATACGTTTGAATTTGAATTAAGAATAATCAAATTAATTCTAATCGCAAGCGAGACAAGAGAAATTTAACTTTATAATTTAAATTAAAATTTCTTTGATTTTTTTTTAATTTGTGGGTATTTTGGATATTTTAAATGTAAAAATTAAGCGTAATGTAATCTAATCATATAAAATGTAAACTTTTAAAATACATTGTATACTTTTTAAATAAGAACAAATGTATTGTATACTTTTTGAATAAGAACAAAATACAGGTACAAAAACGTAGATAACCCATCAATTTATAATTTGATAAATGAACAGAAATCATATTTCCAACAATAAAAATGCAAATATGAACAAACATAGTCAATCTATAGCTGTTTTTAAAATAAAGAACAATATAATAAATTCCCATAACATTAGTGTAAACTGATTAGAAAGTTTTGAAATTTAATAAATATATATAACGAAAATATAATCGAAATTAATAAGCTCATATTATATAGAATACTGACGGTGGGAAAAAGTAATAGAAACAAATATTTTCTTTTCTTAATGTTGTTTAAAGTAATAAGCTCATAGTATATATACAATACTGACGGTGGGAAAAAGTAATAGAAACAAATATATATATATTTATTTTCTTAATGTAGTATAAAGTAATAAGCTCATAGTATATTTAATACTGACGGTGGGAAAAAGTAATAGAAACAAATACAGTTTTCTTTTCTATATGTAGTATAAAGTAATGTGTATTAAGATCTACAAGTTGAAATATTTATAAATATAAAAAATAAAATAAAATAGGACAAAATGTGTGGGTTGTCATTTAATCACCACTATAAGCTTCTTGTTTAAAACCAAAATATGCATTATGTATTAAATAATTAAATGGTAAATTATAAGATGTTGAAAAAAAAAATTGTAAAAGCAAGCACATAAGAAGTTGAATAACAAAAAAGTACAAGAGCTATTCACACTTCTAAAAAAAAGTATTGTATTTTGGTTGAAAATTTTTATTTAAATAAAATTTTGAGAAAAATATTAGTTAATAGATACTTAGTTAAAAAAAAAAAAGTACTTATTGTGGTTAGATTAAAAAAATTAAGAAGAAACATTAAGTGATGTTAATTTAGATAAATATTGTTAAAGAGTAAATTAAAAATTAAATATTTTAATGAAAAATAGAAAAGAAACCACAATATCTAAAAAAAAGTTTCAAATGAAAAAATAAAAATATAAAAAAACAAGCGGAATTAAATTGTAAACATGCGGCACAAACAAATTTAAGAACAATACTTTTACATATACTAATTTTAGGCACGTGGCATGCACCTGTTTAATGAATTTGTTAAATAAAAAGAATTAATTACAAGATATTATGATAAAATAGTTGTTCAAATAATATTGAGGAGAAAATATTAAAGTAGAAATAAATTGGAGAGAAATTAGCAAATCATATGGAAATTAATTTGGTGGTTTCATCACCAAAAAAAAAAAAAGTGTTTGAACAAGGATACATTTAAAAAAATTTATTTTAATATGGGCAAAAAAGAATGAAAAATAAAAAATTTAAAACGATGAGACAAAGTATGAAAAAAAATCAATATGTGGATGAAAGTAAAGAATAATTTTAAAGAGTACAAATAACAATGTATATATCAAACATTATGAAAAATAGTAGTTGTAGGATTTGAGATGGTCATTAAACAAAAAAAAAAATTGTATATTGAGAGAATTTTTTCGAATAAAGTAAAGCAAAAAAAAAAAAAAATTTACCGATTAAGAAAAAAGAAAGAAAGAAAAAGAAAAGGAAAAGAATGAAAGAGAATTAAAAGGAAAAAAAGGGGGGAGGAAAAGACACGTGTCAAAAATAAGGCAGAGCCTTTGGCTTTTTTTTTTTTTTTTTAAAGTACTTTATATATGTTAAAATTAATTGATAAGTACATGCAGAATAGATAAACAAAGGGGTAAATCACGTGACGGCAACTGAGCTCTCACATTACAATAACTTGATCGCCAGATGATGGTTCAAGAACAAAAGACGATACCACTTTTTGTATTACATTCATCCTTTTAGATATTAGTAATAAATATAATTTATACACAAAGTTTTAAGTCTAATTCCTGATGGTATCCAACAGTGTAAATTTGAGTTATTACGATGTGAATTCATGCGGAAGAAAATATAATTAAAGTGAATATGAAAATTCCTTAGTTTACATTTTTTTCTGCATGAATTCATATTTTTAGTTACTGAAATTCACATTCATAATAATTGAAGTTTCAGATTTAAAATCATTTCAAAATTTATATATAAGATACATAGATATGTTTATGATTATTATTAGTCACATTGTTTGTGGTTTTTTGTCGCTATCTAGTAGCTATAAATTCGGGAAAGTAATTTTACTAATTTTTCTTCGCCTTCGTGGCATGTCGTTGTACGAAGATCGTGAGATTCACGATTTTGCTGAGCCATCGACGGTCGAGTCAACGTTCAATATGCGGTGGGTCTTTTAGTCATTAAATAACGTTGACATTATGCATCACTAGTATAGAGGCATCAGGCACGTGTTACTTTGATTATGTCTATTAATCTACTTTATAAATAAAATAAAACATAAATTTATGGTATAGATATATACCTATTTGATAACATAAACTAAAAGTTAGCATAAATAATTTATAATATACATTTCAGATTTTGATTTTCACATATTTCCTCCTCTATTAACGTTGTTTTTCACAGAAATTAAAAAAAATAAAAATTATCTAAAATCAAGGAAACGAGAACTTGCAAAGAACCAAAATTTTCGGATCAATAGAAAGAAGAACCATGTCAAGCATGGGATCCTCTCTTTCCTAATATGAAATGAAGTTCTCTTAAGGTCGATTTGCTTCGTATCCTAAAATAAAAGCAATAAAATAGTGATTAGTGATTTTGGACATTTATCAAGTGAAACGACCGATCCTGAGGGCATCAGGTCTAGTTAGTGAACCGGGGGCGAGGGGCCCAATCCAGGTATGTGAGCGTGTCTGGTACGGGAGTTCTTCTAACGTGTTCGTTCATAAAATAGCGTAGGTAAGGGGAGCTCATCCCAAAAGCCAGAGTTCGAAATTGAGGAAGCGGAAGGTGAACTTGCCGCTTTTGAGATCGTGCACTCACACTTTCATTAACCAGAAACCCTAAATTCATTTAAAATCCCAACAATTTCACGTCAAATTTATTAATAATTAATTAAATTAGAGAAGGAAGAAAGCAAGAAATTAAGGACCGATTAATCTTGGCATACGAAGAAGGCCAAATGCGTTATATACATATATGTATATATCTATATAGCTGGGATTTCTATGGCAAGGAACATCAACTTTTCCCCAACGGCAGGGGATGATACAAAGACTGATCTCACATTCCACCGAAGATTTATGAGGCTTGGTCTTTTCCATACTCAATTGTAGCTTTGATTTTCTTTTTCTTTTTGAAGGAAACTCAATTGTAGCTTTTGAATTAGTTTATAAAATTTGAAAATATAACGGTCATAGTTTCTTCTTTCTTTCATTTCAAAAAAGAAAAAAAAAAATCCTCTTTCTCCTCCAGCCACCACCGACAACCAAAATAACGACCGACACCGATGACGATCCGAAAGAACTCAGGTTCCGTTGAGAAGCATCGTCTTGTCTGCCGGCGACAAGCATAACGACAACCATTGAAGATGGATTCGTCTCAGGGTGTCTCCAGATAGGTCTCTTGTGAGTGAGACCCAGGTCGCAGCCCGCGTCGTGGATTCCAAACCTTCAATCAAGCACCTGGATCTTTGACAGATTTTTTTGTGGTCCTTTTTCCTGGATTTTTTGTTCATCTGCCATCTCTTTAGAAACTTGGATCTGCACTTTGGACTTTGCTTTCTCGTGGGGGTTTTTTCGTTCATTTGCACTTTGCTTATAGCGTGTATCTGCACTTTGTTATTTTCATGCTTTTTTTGTTTTTTTTATTTTTATTATTTATTTATTTATTTTTTTTTTGAAATTGGGTGAGGGTTATTTGGATTCAAAAGTGGAGAGATAGAACAAGGGATTTTAATTTTAATTTTTCTTTTTGCTTTTCTTTTGTTCAACTCAAAAAGGATATGACACAATTTTGATTCATTGTCGGTTCTAATCTTCGTTCCTATGATATCTCTCTGACGTGTGTGGTTTGGCGTGTCCCTCTTTTTTTCTTTTTTCTTTTTGGCTTAAATCAACACATGTAAAGTTTTTTTTAGTTTTTTTTTAAATTTTTTTAGTGTTTTTTTTTTTTTTTAGTTTTTTAGTGTTTTTTTTTTTTTTTTTCATTCTAACACATGTAAAGTTAGTTAGCCTCATAGAAACCAAACTAAATTTAAAAAAAAAAATCCTAAAACTATTTAAGAAAATGAAGTATATAGTTACTACATAAGAGCAGCTTGTCAACTACAGATAGGAGAAAATAATAATAAAAAAAAGCTAGCAAGTAAGAAGCTCATTCATCTTTATTATATGTGTTATTATAGAAAGAATTCTTTATTTTTGGTAAATTTTTACGAAAAAATTATAGTTATATAAAAAGTAAATTAGAAATCATTACAATTATGCATTGGTCAATTAAAGTTAGGATAATTTTTTTTAATTAAAGAAGAGATAATTATTTCAATTTGTCATTTTGGCAGTCAATAAATTAAGGGAAAAAAACCTCAAAAAATAAATACATAAATGGGAAATGGGAAATGGGAAATGGCATATGCTGCCGCTGCTGGATATATTTGGAGGATGAGAAAACTCCGTTGGATTTCAAAGGATTAATCGTTACCAAAAGATACTTTTGTTAACTAAACCCAAAGAAAACCAAACTAAAAGAACTTGACTTAGTTACAAAAAGTAAATATACGTACTTTATAAGCTGACATCTGTCAACAATAAATAATGAAAATTGAAAGCAAGCAGCTCAATGAGTTGTCCACATTTTTAATGAATAGATGTATTGTAGCTATATTTTGATGAATAGATGTATTGTAGCTACAAATTCACGAGTCATTTTACTAATTTTTCTTCGCCTTCACGTGGTATGTCTTTGTACGAAGAAATGAGATTGTCACACCATTAACGATTAAGGTCCACCATAAAATCAATCAAAATTGGGTCTCATAATGTTTCAGTTCGCAATGAATTTCTAGGACTACTAGAGGATTCTACGAAGACCAATAATGAAAATATTGATATTAATGAGAATAGCAGTAATCCAATCTTGTAGAAATTTTAGAGAGAATATCGATATCGATGGTAATATTAAAAAAAATACAGGAATTATGGAAATAAAATTAACGATTAACGTTTGTTTCAACCTTAATTTTTTGTCGATCTTCTTGTCTAATTAATTATCAATGCCATCCTGCTCTTATGATCAAGAAGCTTTTAATGAATCAATTAAAAGATCAGGGCTCGTCTGTTATAGAATCACAACATATCTAAAGGACACTTACTTACACCTGCTAATTTGGTATACGTAGCTGTCCATTAGTTTAAAAGCTAGTTAATGCCTCTCTGGATCTAGCTTTCAAAGGCCAAAATTAATTAGTTGCTGATTGTGAAGGTAATCCTCTAACATTATACAGATTGTGAACTCAATAGAGAGATCAGGAGCACTAATAATAACTTAATGATAAATATTTTTTTATCATTGAAGAAATACAATATTGCGATAAATATCTATTTTTAAAGACTTCTTTCTTTAAAATATAAGTACAATATTTTTTATTTATTTATTTTGGCTTACGTTACGTTATAAAATTAATGAATCAATAATTTACAATTTACTTCATCTCTTGATCGATTTACTTGAATCAATCAATTTCTTATAGTAATATCATTGATTAATGTGAAAATAGACCCCCAAAAAAAAAAAAATATATATATATATATGTATATGTAAGATGGAATAGAAAAATCTGGTAGAGATATAAGAGAAACAAAATCAAGATCAAGAGAAATAGAATTAGAGATGAAAATTAGAGGATTTACTGAACCCAATTTATCCTAAAAATAAATGGAAAAAAAAAAACCATATGAATGCACTATTTAACTTATTTTTCTTCCATTTGCTTTTAACTAAAATTATGATAAAAGGAGTTATAAAGTAGAGTTAAATTTAAATTTCAACGGGCAAATTGCAAATTTTTAAAGTTCAGGTGATAAAGCGAGAGTAAACTTAAAGTTTAAGGGTAAAAATGAGAATAATCCAAATATATGTATGTATATATATATATATAGGTGTGTGAAAAATAATTTTAATTATCTTTATAAAGATACGTGAACAACAATGTTAATTATTTTGCTTTTATTCATAAAGTATACCATGTATTTTGAACTTTTACATTAATATACCATCTAATTATGCTTTACAAATTTATACTCTTTCTTGGTCAACTTTTATTTTTGACTTTAAAATATCCAAATTACCCTTAAAAAGAAATACTACAATTATACATTAAAAGGAACTATAAAATTTTATAGTTTTATATCATTATATCATATTTAAGACATATTTCTATTCATTTTCTCGATGACTAATTTTAAAATTTAAAATATCTAAAATACCCTTGAATTCAAAATTAAAACTAATCAAATAAATTCTAATTGTCAAGTGGGACAGAGAAATTTAACTTTATAATTCAAATCATAATTTTTTTTAATTATTTTTAATTTTAAATTCAAGGAAATCTTTGGTATTTTAAATGTAAAAATTAAGCATAACATATTATAATCATAGACAATGTGAAATTTTAAAATACGTTGTATATTTTTTAAATAAAAACAAAATTTATTGTATAAAAATATAAATCATACATAATTATATTTTTTAAAAAGTAATTTGGGTATTTTAAAATCAAAATCAATTGTTGATGGAGAAAATGTATAAATTTGTATATTAAGTGTAATATGATGGTATATAAATATAAAAGATATATATATATGATTTTTTTTTTTGCTTAAATATATATGATTATTAGTAGTCATATTGTTTTTGGTTTTGTTTGTCGCTATCTAGTACTATTTTTTTTTTGCCTTGACGTGGTATGTCATTGTACGAAGAAATGAGATTCACGATTTTGCTGATCCTACTCTTATGATCAAGAAGCTTTTAATGAATTAATTAAAAGGTCAGGGCTCATCTTGTCTCTGTTATATAATCACAACATATCTAAAGGACACTTACTTACACCTTCTAATTTGGTATACGTATCTGTCCATTGGTTTAAAAGCTACTTAATGCCTCTCTGAATCTAGCTTCAAAAGTCAAAATTAATTAGTTGTTGATTGTGAGGGTAATCCTCTATCATTATAGAGTTTGTGAATTCGATAGAGAAATCAGGAGCACCGATAATAACTTAACAATAAACATTTTTTTTTATCATTGAAGAAATACAATATTGCTATAAATGTCTATTTCTAAAGACTTCTTTGTTTAAAATATAAGTATAATTTTTCTTATTTCGGCTTCAATTTATTTCAGCTTACGTTATGTTATAATTTGCTTACTTGAGTCAATCAATTTCTTATAGTAATATCATTGATTAATGAGAAAATAGACACCAAAAAAAAAAAAAAAAGATATAAGATGGGATAGAAAAATATGGTAGAGATATAAGAGAAAAAAGATCAAGATCAAGAGAAATAGATTTAATAGAGATGAAAATTAGAGGATTTATTGAACCCACTTTATGCTAAAAATAAACAAACAAAAAAAAAAAAACATGTGAATGCACTAGTTGACTTATTTTTCTTCCATTTGCTTTTAAAATTATGATAAAAAGAGTTCTAAAGTAGAGTTAAATTCAAATTTCAGGAGGCAAAGTAGAAGTGAGAGTTTTTAATGTTCAAGTGATAAAGTGAGAGTAAACTTAAAGTTTAGGGGCAAAAATGAGAATAATCCAAATATATGTGTGTGTATATATATACACAGGAGTGTGAATAATAATTTTAATTATCTTCATAAAGATACGTAAACAACAATGTTAATTATTTTGCTTTTATTCAGAAAATATACTATGTCTTTTGAAATTTTACATTAATGTAACATCTAATTATGCTTTACAAATTTATACCCTTTCTTGTCAATTCTTGATTTTGACCTTAAAATATCTAAGTTATAATAAAAAGAAATACTACAATTATATATTAGTGATCTTTTTCTATCATGTATTGTTTTTATTTAAAAAGTATAAAACTTACTTTAAAATTTTATAGTTTTATATTATTATATTATATTTAGTACATGTATCTATTTATTTTCTCGATCAATGATTAATTTTAAAATTTAAAATATCTAAAATACCTTTGAATTCAAAATTAAAACTAATCAAAGAAATTATAATTGTCAAGTGGGACAGAGAAATTTAACTTTATAATTCAAATTAGAATATTTTAATTATTTTTAATTTTAAATTCAAGGAAATTTTTTGTATTTTAAATCTAAAAATTAAGCGTAACATGATACAATCATATACAATGTGAAATTTTAAAATATTTTGTATATTTTTAGATAAAAACAAAATTTCTTGTATAAAAATGTAAATAACACATAATTATATATTTTTTAAAAATAATTTGGGTATTTTAAAATCAAAATCAATTATTGATAGAGAAAATATATAAATTTGTATATTAAGTGTAATATGATAGTATATAAATATAAAAGATATATATATATATGATTTTTTTTTTCGCTTGAATATATATGATTATTGGTAGTCACATTGTTTGTGGTTTTTTTGTCGCTATCTAGTACTAATTTTTTTTCGCCTTGACGTGGTATGTCATTGCACGAAGAAATGAGATTCACGATTTTGCTGATCCTACTCTTATGATCAAGAAGCTTTTAATGAATTAATTAAAAGGTCAGGGCTCATCTTGTCTCTGTTATATAATCACAATATATCTAAAGGACACTTACTTACACCTGCTAATTTGGTATACGTATCTGTCCATTGGTTTAAAAGCTACTTAATGCCTCTCTGAATCTAGCTTCAAAAGTCAAAATTAATTAGTTGCTGATTGTGAGGGTAATCCTCTATCATTATAGAGTTTGTGAATTCGATAGAGAAATCAGGAGCACTGATAATAACTTAACAATAAACATTTTTTTATCATTGAAGAAATACAATATTGCTATAAATGTCTATTTTTAAAGACTTCTTTGTTTAAAGTATAAGTATAATTTTTCTTCTTTCGGCTTACGTTATGTTATAAAATGAATCAATAATTTACAATTTACTTCATCTCTTGATCGATTTACTTGAGTCAATCAATTTCTTATAGTAATATCATTGATTAATGAGAAAATAGACGCAAAAAAAAAAAAAAAAAAGATTTAAGATGGGATAGAAAAATGTGGTAGAGATATATGAGAAACGAAATCAAGATCAAGAGAAATAGAATTAATAGGGATGGAAATTAGAGGATTTACTGAACCCACTCTATTAGAATGTATTATAACGACCCACGTAGCACAGGTCGTTACCGTACATACATACATACTTAGTCTTACTTACTTACTTAGAGCGGAAACAGCAGAAATTATTATTATTTTTTTTTTATACTTGTAGCACATACTAGCGGATAGCAAATTTAAATAAAGACGTTTAACTTGAAATACTATACATAAATTACAAAACGCGTAGCGGCATTATTTTCCACATTTCACAGCTTGCCCTACCACGCTCCTCCATCTTGTATCACTGATTGCCGGTAGATTACTTATCTACAGCATAGACGTAAGACAGTGAGCTTTCGCTCAGCAAGTACAACTAACTATACCGCGACACCAATTAAGCATAACATGACGAAATCATAACTTACTGCTTATAACATGGTCATAACTTACATCACACAGCTTAACATATCTTGACGTACATACCATAACATATCTTGTCTTAACATATCATCACATAACATAGCATTCCATACTTAACATATCATCACATAGCATAATATATGCATGAACCGATTATGCTCGTATTATGCTTTCTTATTCCTTCTCAACTTAGCTTACTTATCTTACTTATGGGCCCCTTACTTGAGTGTACGTACCGGGCGCGCAACTATGGAGTGGTTGGGGCGGCCAGTCCATTTCCAACTCAAACCATAGTCCAACCCGACCTAACGCTGGTCGGTACGACATAGGCAACTTGCTTGCCATTGTAATACCCTGAAATTTCTACGGACTTACAATTAAAGGAATTTAAGTCCATATTATGTATTTATGTGATATTTCATAAAAATTATGAATACTAATGTGAAATTCACTAATGTTAAATCACATGGTAAGAACACACAATTAAGGTGTCATACCAACCTCCCATCAGGTGAAGGGTTATTCATGTTCAAGTTCAAGTTTATGTTTCCCAGAACTGTTAGGGACCTTGCAAACCCAGAACTGTTAGGGACCTTGCAAACCCTAACTTTATCTAGAGAGCGCGCATCTGGTACGTACACAAGTGGCCCACATGTTAAAGAAAGATAATAAGTTCAAGTTAATAACTGATCATAAAAGACTCATAAATGAACATAAATGGTTCATGCATATGTCATGTGATGTTAACATGTTTTTGTGAGATAACGTCTGTGCTTACTGGACGAAAACTCATCAGATATATTCCATTCTGTAGGTAAAGATAAAAGGCCTGCAGCTTCACCCGGTGGGCTATGGAGACAATGCAGCAAGTGAAGGGCGGTATGGGATACCACTACGCATATTTTCCGCAAATCTTTGATTATGAAGTTTTTCAAGTATGTTTAAGTATTAAGTTACGTTATGTATGTAATGTTTAAAGTCCGGTTTAAAGGTTATTATGTGACCTTACAATCGGCATGATAAGTAATGTGTATTCATGATGAAGTTTACCCATATGCACAAGTTTATGTATGTATATTATGTTTTCAAGTTACGATTTTAAAATGATGTTCAAAAAGAAAAAGAAAGAAAAAAAAATTTTATTCTGAAATTTTTTTCCCGATTAGACTAAGTATTAGATTTAGAAACTAAGTTAAGTTAAGTCAAGTAAGTAAGGTAACGGCCCCCATTCGTGTGGTCGGCCCTACGTGGGTGGTCGGGGCGTTACAAAGGTGGTATCAGAGCCAGGTTCCTACCAGCCTACTTCACTTCACTTCACATCGTTTCCGCAACAGCCTAAGTAAGTTTAATTTTTCTCTTTAGTTAGAGTTAATTAAGATTTAGCTCATGTAATGAGTATCTCTTATCAAGGGTACATGAAGGATGATACCCTTGATACTGTTGCTTATGTGGAACCATATATACATGATGTGTATGTGGTAAAAAAGTTAACACGCCTAAGTTTCGATATGACATGAAGAAGATTATGATAAGTTATGATGTTTTCATGAAATGACATGATAAGACATGATGGAAGGAATGGGTACAGAAATGTGAGGAATTAGGAATTAGAAGTAGAAGATAGTTCGCCATGCATACGAACGAACCAAATTTTTGCAAGAGCCTAATCTTACAATTATAGAAACTAAGTTATAATTGGTAGAATAGCAATAAGGAAGGAATAGGCTTTAAAAGCATATAGCCTATCACCTTATCTCAGGTGTAGTGATGACAAGGAATTTTTCCTTTTTAGGAAATGAATTGACACCATGAAAGTTAAGTTTCCTGATTATGGAATTTCTGCCCCATAAGAATAATAGTAAATATGGGGAAAAGATGGATAATGCCCTAGTTTGAAAATAACAACTAGGCAATGTGCCAATATGAGTTAGATATTGCCAACAGAAATTTGGTATATCATAAGAATGATGATGAAATTAATAAGGTTGAGATTGACAGCAACCTTTTAAGTAATAGAGATTATGTTATGATGGGAAGTTTTAGATATTCTCTAGAGCTATGATTATACCTTTATGCTTCAAAGAAAATGCTAAAGGCAAAAAGGAAGTTTTCTACTAGCTGACAAGTAGCTAGTTGAATCAAGTATGTCTTCTATTGCATCACTCGAACGGTAATATGTTTTCAATAATACTATTTATTATTGTTTTCCATGAATAATATGGAAAAGATTCAAAGAAGTTATTTTCATGTATGGTGCTTGATCTTATGCTTATTAGAACCAAGTCATGTTATGTTATGTAAAGGGCCGAATCCTTGAGGAATAAAGTTCCAACAAAGGGGCCATCATGTTATATAAGGGGCCGAATCCTTGAGGAATAAAGTTCCAAGATAGGGGCCATCATGAAAGGAAAAGGATTCTAATAGCACAAGATTAACATTGTACTAGAGGGTCCCCAGCTTCAGCTAAATTGAAAGAAAAATATTTTCAATATGATATATTCGCTGAGCCCTCAATTAAAGTTAAAAAGAAGTATCTTAAATATAAAGATACAATAAGCTTTTCAAGTATGGAAAAGTTATGATATGTTTTTCCAAATATAACAAGTTATATGATATACTTTCTAAGAAATTTTATGAAGATAGTTCTTGTGATGCAATATGAAAGAATGAAAGTATGATGATAAGTATGATGATATGATGAAAATATGAATGTATGATGATTGGATATGAAAGTACGATGAAAGTAAGCATGAAAGTGTGAAAGTACGAGGATATGAGGTATGAACTAAGATGAAATAGAAGTAAGATTATGGTTCTGTATTAAAAAAAAAAAAAAACATGGTTCCATTAAAGTATTAAAATGGGAACATGAATAAACCATTATGAATTAATAGTGTACTTGAATAAAAGTCACTTAGAATTATCAGAGTTGTCGAGGACGAAAATATTTTAAGGAGGGTAGAATGTAATACCCTGAAATTTCTACGGACTTACAATTAAAGGAATTTAAGTCTGTATTATGTATTTATGTGATATTTCATGAAAATTATGAATACCAATGTGAAATTCATAATTTTATCAGTAAATATTTGAGTTCTCATTTAATTAGTTATGAGACTCAATAAGTAGTTGTTTAGCCAGGTATAGGGCTTTTTGTGATAAAGGCATCACAAAAATTCATGATTTTATATTGGTCAAAGTTCGATCAAAAAGTCAAAGGTTGACTCGAGAGGTCAAAGGCATGACGATACAGTTATATGACAGGCAGTATGAAAAATATACTGTGAAAAACCGTTATTATAGACAAGATAAGAAGACTTAGATTCAAAATCACCATAGAAAAATCAAGCACACCAAGTTAGAAATAAAGGACAAAAAGGTTTCAAGAAATAAGAAAAATTTTTATACAGTCTGATTTTACATAGATAAATTTTGGACTGTAGTACAGTATAAAATACTGTTATTAGTGGATAACAGTATTAAAAATATATGTGTAGCAAAAAAATGAACTGCGTATTAAGGAATTAGCCAAACGAGGCCTTAGGTGATGATATCACCTCACCACAGATTTATGACATCATAAATGATTAAATTAACATAGAAAGAATTTTGGAATTCTCTAGAAAGTGGGTGAGGTGGCCGGCCACCTAAAGGGTAAAAATGTAAAGATTTTATCCTTAGGGGCTAAAGTGTAAATTTTAGAAAATTGATGATGTAAGCATAGTGATGTTATCAAGATGATGTCACAATGATGCAAAAACTTGTCTTGCAAGGCAAGACAATGGCCGGCCACCTAGGGGGCAAAAATGCAAAGATTTTATCATTTGGGGCAAAAATGTAATTTTTAGAAAATTGGTGATGTAAGTAAGTGATGTCATCAAGATGATGTCACCTTGATGAGGTAAGCAAGCTTTGGAGGGCAAGGCATGGCCGGCCAACATGACACCTATTGTGTGATATCCGAATTTTCTATGTCCACATTTTCTCTTAAGGAATTAAATTCACAATATGTTCATATTCGTGAAAAAGCTTAATTTCAAGCTTTTGATCGATTTTATGAATCCTGATGGGTCGAGAAGACTCAAATTTGATTTTTAAGTTCGGAAACGGACCTTTCAAGTCGAAAGGATCGAAACGGTGTAAAATTTTACGAAAGTCAACTTTGACCGAAAAAGTCAAAGTTTGACCGACAAAAAAGTCAAAGGGTTGACTTTTTGAGATTTTTCAAGTACGGAGCGGGATGAGTTCCGAGATGATGTTTATGAACTATTTAGCAAGAATAAGCCTTAAAACGTCCCTAGAATAATCAAGCACACCGAGTTAGAGTTTAAGGGCAAAAAGGGTTCGGAAAAATTTGAGAAAAATATTTTTCGATCCAAAATTCACACAGATAAATCTTATACTTCAATATGAGATAAAAATATTGTGTTTGAAAAATCACAATATTAGAATTATCTGTGTAGCACAAAGGAGAGCAAAAATGAGTTTTGGAAGGTAACTAGCTAATTGGAACCTAACTAAGCTAAACCATCACCTTAGTTGCATGACATCCTTTCTCCACCAACCCAAGTATTTCATGTGGCAGCCCCTTTTTTTTTAGTCGGCTGCAGCAGCAAGCCAAAGGAAAGAAAAAGAAAAAAAAAAAAAAAAAAAAAAAGAGAATGGGAAACACAAAGCCTTAAAACAAGGCAAGTTTCCAACAACCCTCACATTTCCTCTTGTCCATCTTTTCCCATGCATTTAATGCAAGATTTTTTCAGCTATCTCCTCCCCTCAATGGCCAGCTGCTGCAGCAAGAAAAGAAAGAAAAGAAAAGCATGGGTTAAAGCCTTGAAATAGGGACAAGCAACCAACTACTCTTGTCCAATCAAAATTCCTTCAAATTCCTCTTCATTTTATTGTAAAAAATGCAACCAACTTTTGTCTTTCACTCTTGAAAGTTTTCAGCCAAAACTCTTGCTCAAGTTCGGCAGCCAAGGGAGAAGAGAGAGAGGAGAGAAAATCAAGTAATTTTGAGAGTTTTTGGTCTTAGAGTGCACGGTTTTTGCAAGGGAGAGAGTGAGAGAAAGTTTGAAATTTTTCTTGTGGGTTTTAAGGGCTTTGTGGCCGAGAGTGAGGGAGAGATAGTGAGTGGAAAATCTGGAAATTTGGGGCTTTGACTCTTGGAGAAGTTCGGTTTCTTGAAGGAGCCATCAAGAGACCAAAACAAGGTTTTGGTGTTCATTTTTCCCCCTAGGTGCCGTGGGTTTTGGTGAGCCAAGGAGAAAAAATTTTTGCAACCAAACTAGCTTTGGTTTTAGGTAATTTCTCAACCCTAATCCTCTTTATTTTAAGCTTAACTCCAAGTTTAATTTGAGGTTCGATTGGGTTGTAAGGACATAAGTCCAATTTCGTTTTTATGCTTTAGATTTCGGTGTGTGCTTGATTTGCTAGAACTAGGGTGTTTGGCTTTAAAATCTTGCTTGACTTGTGTTGATTTTTGTATGGATTTCATGCTAGAAAAACTTAGGTTGTGTGTCCCCATTTTGTGGCTGATAATCTGCCCTAGGCAGCCAAGAGGATGCACGCTAGTTCGGGTTTAAAATGGTGATGCTTGTGTGGATGTATGCTATGTTAGAACCAAGCAACCCTAGGTTTTTGTTTTTAATTTTGGGTTGCATGATCTGATTAGAACGGTTTTTGGGCTTAATGGGACGTTAGAAAATGTTGTGTGTTTGAATCGTAGGCTCCCGAAATGGTCGGTCGAGTTAGATTCGCGAAATAGGACGCAAACCGAAAATAAGCTCAAAACTGCCCAGATTCGGTTTTAAACCTGACCAGTTTTGGGAAAGTGGAATTTTGAGGCCTTTAGAAGCCGAATGGGTTAAAACTCAAAACGTGAAAGTTTCTCAGAACAAGTTTTTCTAGAACGTGGACGGAATATCAAAATAAGGCTCCAAAGGCTTTCGTTTTTAACAAAACCCGTGGCTGATCCCTGGGCTCAGTTTCACCCAGATTTTTCGGGGTCAGCCGGTTTCCAAAGAAAAAAACTGGTGTCAAGGTAGGCAGAAATTGATTTTTCACAAAGCACGAAAGTTTTAGCATTTTTCGATAGCTACAACTTTCGTGAAGACAAGTTTTTCAAATTCCCGACGGATTTTTAAAATAGACGTGTTTTATGAGAGGTGCGCAAGGAATCCGAAAATTCCTTCACCAAAGTTTTACAAAGTGTTTTCAAAAAAATTGTAAAGTGTTCTAAACCGTTATTTTAACTGCGAAAACCGTTCCAAAGGCGGTTTTCGACCTAAAATGACATTTATAAGGAATTATTTCAAAGGTCGGAATTTTATAAAGAGTTTTACGGATTTTCGAGAAAAATCTTGTAAAAGTGCAAAAGGAAGAAAATGTGATTTTAAGTTAAGAAAATAAAAAATTTAGAATAAGAAGATGTATTTTTAAAATAAAAGAAAATGGTAATTAAGCCGATTACGGGCCGTAGCCGGGATTAGGACCCGAGTTATTGGGCTTAGGCCCAAAGGGCCCAAAATTGACAAGGGTTGACTAGTAGTTGACCAATTGTCAACTTTGGTTGACCCACAACAAGGAAGAGGTAACCTTAAGGGTTATTCAACGTAACCCTAAGAAATACCATAAGTTTAATAGGCCAAGCAAAATGGGTCAAGGCCATTGACCCAATATGCTATAATAGAATGGTAAGCCCAAGGTAGTAAAGAGTAATCCAATAGTAGATCAAGGAGATAATTAAGAGGTTATCCAACGTAGCCTCTTAAGGGATTAATCAAGTTCAAATTAATCCCCAACAATAAAATGCCCATTTGGACAAGTCAGTTATTTGACGGGGACATACAACTAGGTTGTAGTAGGTATGTTGGTTAGGGTACCAACATTCTACAAACAGAAACAAAACCTCACCCATGTCCTTTCTCAAACAGGAAAGGACTTGCAGCTGTACGTCAAGGCAGGACAGCAAGAGTGAGATTTTAGCCGGAAAAGAGGTAAGTACAACTCCGCCTACAGTATAGGCTCTAGTTAATGCTTACTAGAGTAAGATTAGATGAATGCTAAGAGTATATGAAATTGTATGCTATGCGATGATATGTCATAAATTAATTGCCATGATATAAGTATTAGTATGCCATGTTATTTGATGATGTATGGGAAATATGATTAAGCATGATTTAGATGTTCAGCATGAGTTAGAATTATGTGATATCACGAATGCATGTTCACTAATTTCTACAAGATAAATAAACTCAAGATTGAGTTAAGAAAATATAAGAAAAGACAAGAAGGCAAGCGAGCTTGTCGATGTAGTACCACCCGTCCGAGGTCGGGTAGAACTATGGTTTGAGTTGGACAGGGCTGGCCGCCCCAACCACTCCATAGTTGCGCGCCGGGTACAAACACCAAAGGTAAGGACCCTAAAAGAATGATAAGCAAAGAAAGTAAATACGAGTATAACTGGACTATGCATGTTTAGGCATTGTTAGTTTATGTTATTATGAACGATGTTATGTGATTATGAATGGCTATGTATGTTAAGTTAGAAATGTTTTTCGATATGGTTTTAAGTAAGTCGTGAACGAGGCAGTTGTACTTGCTGAGCGAAAGCTCACTGTCTTACGTCTATGCTGTAGGTAAGCAGCCTGTCAGCAATACGTGATGTAAGGTGGCGAGGCGTGGCGAGGCAAGCTGTGAAATCGTGGGACTTTATGCCGCTACGCGTTTTGACCTTTTTGAGTTTTTAAAATTATGTAATTATATTTTATCCAAACACCTTTTCTAAGAACACGTTTTGATTCGTGTATAAAAAAAAAAAAAAAATTTCCGCTGTGTTTTGAGCTAATTTATAAGTATGTAAGTAAGTAAGTCAGCAGTGTAACGGCCTGTGTAAGGCGGGTCGTTACATATTGGGGGTCAAAGTGAAATTTTTGATTTTTAAGGGGTTTTTATGCAATTTTTAGAAAATTTCTCCACCACTATAAATAGCCACCAAGGAGGTCGGTTTTTGGGCTGGGAAAAATTCAGAAAAACAGTCAAGCTCTGCCCTTTTCTCTTCTCCAAGAATCCGAACCCAAATTAGCCACTCAAAGAGAGAAAAAAATTGTGAATCAAAAGGGTTTTAGTGCTAGGGTGTTGGATTTTCTTCTAGTGACTTTAAGTGAGGATTTGGAAAATTTTTGGGATCATTTTCTGGACTAAGAGCCGGCTGTGAGTTGAGGGAAAAGTGAGGAAAAAAATTGAAGTTAGTGGTGCATGGTTTTGGTTCAAGAAACCAACCAAACTTTCGGGTGTCAATTGGAGGGCTAGAACCGGTTTTGGAGGACCTAGGGGGGAGAGGATTTTGGAGCCTAACCCTAAGATTTGCCTTGCTTGGATTAAGGTAACCTTTCCATAACCCTAAGCTCTTCAATTAAGTTTCAATTTAAAATTTACATGTATTTCAAGTTGAGAATTGTAAGAGCATAAGCTCAAGTTATTTTATTGCCCTAGATTGATTAGGTGTGTGCTTGATTAGATTTAAGGGTGGTTTGCTTATGATTTTGATTGATTTTTAGGATTGCATGCTAGATGCTTGATGTGTTATATGTCCCCTATTTTTATGTGGCAGCCGGTCCTAGAATTTCATTCTAGGTTGCTAGTTTTGGTTATGAAATGGTATGTGATGAATGGAATGGTGAGACAATCTAGAGCCATGCAAACCTAAGCTAGGTCAGTTCAGGGTTTTGGTTTGCATGGGCACGTTTGAATTGCATGATGGTTCATGAGGGACGTTAGAAAATGCTGCATGTGAGTTATTTAGGCTCCCGCATGTTCGGTTGAGTTAGACTCCGCGCAATAGGACGTAAAATGGAACTAACAAGGAAAACTACCAGTTCGGACTTGGAATTGCCCAGTTTTCTGGTAAGTGCAATTTGAGGCGTTTAGAGGCCGAATGGGGTAAAACGTAAAACATGAAAGTTGCCCGGAACGAGTTTTCCTATAGGGCAGCCTAGACAGATTTTTAAAATGAGACTCCAATGGCCTCTGTTTTTATAAAAATCCGAGACTGGTCTGCCCAGACTTAGTTTACACGACCAGCCAGCTTCAAACGAAAACTGACAAGCATACAAGAATAACCAGATTTTTCATAAAACACGAAAGTTTTATGATTTTTCAAGAGCTAGAACTTTTGTGAAGACAACTTTTTCAGATTCAAATTGGATTTTTAAACTAACACGGATTTCCAAAAAGGGTGCAGGAAACAAGAAATTTCTGCACAGGATTTTCTAAAAACAGTTAAAAAAAACTGTATTTTTCCTCAAAACCCCTGTTTTGACTATGGAAACTGTTCCAATGGCAGTTTTCAGCCCTTAATGATTTTATGAAGCCCCGTTTTAAGAATATGAATTTTTACAAGTTAAGTAAAGAGTTTTTGGGATTAATTTCCTCAAATTTTCCAAGTTAAGGAAAAATGAGATTTTTCAAGCTAAGGTTTAGTAAGTGAATTAATTACGGATGGTAACCGGAAGTTATATCCGAGTTACTGGGCTAAGCCCGAAGCCCAAAGTTTGACCCAAAGAGGGTTGACCTTAGTGACCAAATGTTGACTTTGGTTGACCAAAAGTTTGACTACGTTTGACCTTACGGGTTATCCAATATAACCCTAAAGGATACCAAGGTTAATAAAATGGGCTAAAACTTAGGGTTATTGATAATAACCCGATGGATTACGGATCAAGTAAAACATAAGCCCAAGGATAAGAAGGTAACCAAACAGGTTTAGCATGAGATGATATAGGGGAGGACATACGACTAGGATTGCTCATGGATGTTGGTTAGGATACCAACATCATATGTAATGTTTTATGGTAAGATAGGATAATCTTATCTTACACCTTGATTGAAACAGGAATAGGAACCTATTGATATATCATGTTGGAACAGTAAGTCAAGAACGTAGGACCTCAGGTAAGTACAAACCTCACCTGCGGTATGGAAAATAGTAATCTATTTTCAAAGTATGCTATGTATGCTATGCCATGATATGATGAAATGTTAAGCTAATGCTATGACAT
Source organism: Ficus microcarpa (assembly GCA_025413485.1). Classification (NCBI taxonomy): domain Eukaryota; kingdom Viridiplantae; phylum Streptophyta; class Magnoliopsida; order Rosales; family Moraceae; genus Ficus; species Ficus microcarpa. The sequence continues at coordinate 18,781,032 of CM046381.1, read as the reverse complement.
GTATGCTATGTTATGTTTAAAGAATGTCATGTCTTAAAAAATACCATGTTTTAAAGAATGTCACGTTTTAAAGAATGTCATGTATTAAAGAATGTCAAGTTTTAAAGAATGCAATGTTTTAAAGAATGTCAAGTTTTAAAGAACACCATATCTTCGAATATGCCATTTATACAAAAGTGTCATTTTTACAAAAGTGATATGTTTATAAAAGTGCCATTTTTACAAAGATGCCATTTTTACAAAACTGCCATGTTTTCAAAAATACCATGTTTTCAAAGATATCATATTTACGAATATACCATGATTTCAAAAATGTCATATTTCAAATAATGTTATGTTTTTAAAGAATGACATGCCATGTGTTAAAATATGCCATGTACATGTATATGATATGATATAGTGACATCATGAGGTATGCTAACTAATGTTAAACCACATGGTAAGAACACACAATTAAGGTGTCGTACCAACCTCCCATCAGGTGGAGGGTTATTCATGTTCAAGTTTAAGTTTATGTTTCCCAGAACTGTTAGGGACCTTGCAAACCCTAACTTTATCTAGAGAGCGCGCATCTGGTACGTACACAAGGGGCCCACATGTTAAAGAAAGATAATAAGTTCAAGTTAATAACTGATCATAAAAGACTCATAAATGAACATAAATGGTTCATGCATATGTCATGTGATGTTAACATGTTTTTGTGAGATAACGTCTGTGCTTACTGGGCGAAAGCTCATCAGATATATTCTATACTGTAGATAAAGATAAAAGGCCTGCAGCTTCACCCGGTGGGCTATGGAGACGATGCAGCAAGTGAAGGGTGGTATGGGATACCACTATGCATATTTTCCGCAAATCTTTGATTATGAAGTTTTTAAAGTATGTTTAAGTATCAAGTTACGTTATATATGTAATGTTTAAAGTCCGATTTAAAGGTTATTATGTGACCTTACAATCGGCATGACAAGTAATGGGTATTCATGATGAAGTTTACCCATATGCACAAGTTTATGTATGTATGTTATGTTTTCAAGTTACGATTTTAAAATGATGTTCAAAATGAAAAAGAAAGAAAAAAAATTTTATTCTGAAATTTTTTTCCCGATTAGACTAAGTATTAGATTTAGAAACTAAGTTAAGTTAAGTCAAGTAAGTAAGGTAACGGCTCCCATTCACGTGGTCGGCCCTACGTGGGTGGTCGGGGCGTTACAACCATCTTACTTATCATGTCATTCTTACTCTTATTATTCTTATAAGAGTTTGTGAACATGCTTCGTGATGCCACACATACTTAATTCTTAAACATCTCATAAACTTAGCATAGCATACCTCATAAACATGGCATAACATAATCTTGGCATAACATACCTCATGAACATGACATAATATAATCCTGGCATAGCATACCTCATGAACATGACATATCATAAAATCAATATATCATGGCATCACATTATTCGAACATACAACACATCAAACATCATGGCATACATCCTAACATGCATCATAGCATACATCAACATACTTAGACAAGCATCACAACAAAGCCTATGCTGTAAGTGGAGTTGTACTTACCTCGTTCGCTATGTCCAATAATGTGCTGCTCCCAGCTCGGACGTAACGACAGGCTATCTCCTGTTATTCCATAGACATAGAGTAAGGATTCCTAACCATAATTGAAAAATGTTGGTGACCTAATCAACATGCATAGTCTTAATTGTATGTCCCCTCCTAAACTTATATATGATACTTACTTGGTTACGACGAGTAACCTTAGAGTTTAAGGTCTAACATATTCAATTCATAACTTATTAGATTACATAGAGTAACCTTAGGTGCTAGGCCCTCATGCATACGAATAGGGTTAGGTTATCTCCCTAACCTTGGGCCTAGATCTCAGTATTCTTATTCTATAATCCATAGGGTTATGTTGGGTAACTCTTGAAGCAGTCAAAGTTCGGTCAACAAAAGTCAACCTTCTACGGATCAAACTTAATCAACAAAAGTCGACCCCTTATGGGTCAAACTTAGTCAACAAAAGTCAACCCCTTATAACTCGAGTATTTATCCCAGTTATCATCCCTCATCGTCATGTTTACTAAATTTTGGCTTAAAAATCCCTTTTTCCTTTATCTTTGGAAAATTGGTGAATTAAGTCCAAAAACCTTTACTTAACTTATAAAAACCCATGGTTCTTAAAATAAAGTCTCATAAAAATTATTAAGGACTGAGACTGCCATTGGAACAGTTTCCACATTCAAAACAGTGATGTTGGTGTAAAAACACAGTTTTTTTTCTGTATTGTTTTAGAAAATCCTGTGCAGGAATTTCCTGTTTCCTGCACCCTTTTTGGAAATCTATGTCAGTTTAAAAATCTAGTTTGAATTTGAAAAAGTTGTCTTCATGAAAGTTCTAGCTCTCGAAAAATTCTAAAACTTTTATGTTTTATGAAAAATTTAATTCGGACTCTAACGTGTTCATTTTCTTGGTTGAATCCACCTGACCATACATGAAACCTGGGCACGGTTAGGCTCGGATTTTCATAAAAACCGAGGCCATTGGAGTCTTATTTTGAACAACTGTCCACGTTACCCTGTAGGAAAAACCCTTCCCTACAACTTTCATGTTTTACGTTTTCCCAAATTCGATCTCTAAAGGCCTCAAATTTCACTTTCCAGAAAACTGACCAGTTTATACCCGAATTGGCAGTTTTCAATCTTAATTTCGTTTTACGTCCTATTTCGCATAATCTAACTCAACTGAACACGTGGGAGCCTAGAAAGCAGACATGCAACGTTTTCTAACGTCTCACTGTAGCATTCATGAGCTCAAACGTGTCCATGCAAACCAAACCCGAACTTGCCCTAACCTAGGGTTTTGCATGGTCCTAGGTTGCATTCAAACCATACCATATATTCTCATACCATTCTAGCAACCTAACTTACCATACTAAAACATAATTGAACATAATTAGGGGACATACAATTTATCGACCATCTAGCATGTACCCTAGCATCAACCAAATGTAAGCATAAAATTAAAGTTCATAAACAAAGCTAAACATCAAACCACCCTTAAAACCTAAATCAAGCACCACACCAAAACTAAACTAGGGCAAGAAATAACTTGAGCTTATGATCTTACAAATTTTCAACTTAAAATGCATATAAATTTCAAATTGAAACTTAATGGGAAAGCTTAAGGTCAAGAGTTTACCTCTAGGGTTTGGAAGTTGGTTCTCAAGCTTAGATCCCAAAAATTTCCCTTTTTCCTTGGTTGCCACCACAACCGGTTTCTCCCCTCCAATGGGGTTCGAAATTTCAGCCAGCCTTGTGGGTTTCTCACCCAAAATCCGGTTACTAGCCTAGCTCCAATTTTCCTCACTCTCTTTTTTTTTTTTTTTTTTTTTTCCTTTTTGGTCCTATGGGGTTTTGGGTTTAGAGAGAAAAAATGTGAGAAACCATTTTGGCATGGTTTAGGGAAGTTTTCCCAATTTTTCTGAGATAAAACCGACCCCCCCCTTGGCCCTATTTATAGCTGAAAAATAAATTATTTTTTTGATTTATTTTTAATCCCAAAATTGTATTTTGACCCCTAAAGCAAAAATATTTACAAAACACCCTCTATGTGTCACATGGCCGGTTATCCCCTTGCTCTCCAAGCAAATGATGACATCATCATGCTTATCTCATCATGCTTACATCACCTATTTTCTAAAAATTATATTTTAGTCCCTAAAGATAAAATCTTTGCATTTTCACCCCCTTAGGTGGCCGGTCATTAGCTTGCTCTCTGAGGCAAGTTCTTGCATCATTATGACATCATCTTGATGACATCACCTTACTTACATCACTCATTTTTCTAAAATTACATTTTAGCCCCTAAGGACAAAATATTTGTAATTTTCCCCCCAATAGGTGGCCGGCCAACTCACTCCCTTTCTAGAGCCTTCCATATTTCTTTCTACCTCATTTAAATAATTATGATGTCATAAATATGGGATTGGGTGATGTCATCCCATATTAAGGCTTGTTTGGCTTTTCTTCAGTATGTAGTCCATTTTTATGCTACACAGGTATTTCTAATACTGTTATCAACTAATAACAGTATTTTACACTGATCTACAGTTCAAAATTTATCTGTGTAAAAATGGATTGTGTAAAATTTTTCTTATTTTCTAAAGCCCTTTTGCCCTTTTATTCCTAACTTAGTGTGCTTGATTTTTCTATGGTGGTTTTAGATCCTATTCATATTATTCCGTCCCTAAAGACGGTTTTCGCAGTATATTTTTCATACTGCTCATCATAATACTGCAAAGTCAAACCTTTGACCTCTCTTGGTCAACCTTTGACTTTTTTAGTCAATGTTGACTTTTTTGGTCAAACTTTGACCGATATGAGATCACGTACTTTTTCGTTCCTTTCGACCCAAAAGGTCGTTTGCTAATCTAAGCAATCAATTTTGAGTCTTATTGAATCATAAGAACTCACAAAACTTGATAAAAACTCTTAATCGAGCTTTTTTATAAATACCTCCATGGCATACATTTAATTCCTTTGAAAGGAAACAGTAATATTGAAAAATCTAGGTATTACATTTATGCTAAAAATAAACATAAAAAAGACGACATGAATGTACTAAACTTATTTTTCTTCAGTATACTTTTAACTAAAATGATAGAAGAAGTAAGGAGGGGTTGAATTCAATGTTTAGGGGACAAAGTGCAGGTGGGCGTTCTCAAAGTTCAGGGTGCAAAATGTGAGTAAACTTAAAGTTCAAAGATATAGATGAGAATAATCCAAATATACATGTATAAATATATATGTACACAGACTTACGTGTCCTAAATCGAGGGATTGTCTAACGTGCGGGTTGAGAATTATAGTTGTAGGATAATGTGTTTTTTTAAGGATTTTTCATATTTTATGCTCCTTACTAATTTAGAATGAGTTAACTGGTCAGAATTTAAATAATTGGAAACGGAATTTAAAGTGTAACGTTCACTTAGCAAGATGTTACAGTTTACTAATACTTAACATAACGTTAAGTTAATACTGACGGAAATATATATCTATATATATAACAAATATCTATATTAAAATCAATGCGGAAAGTTGGAATAATAATGAAAAATACTAAAACTTAGCTCATATTTAAAGGTTTAATTGGAAATACCAAACCACATAGAAGATCATGACGACGGGAACAGTCTTGGTGAAAAAACTAAAATAATCTTAAAGACAACCTAATAAAACATTGGAAATAGAAAAACATAATAATCTAAGCTTTAAACGCTTGGAGTCATCAAAATTAATATAGGTTCATTCCTAGAAGAATCGTTCCGATAACTCGCTTTATTAGCACGCACACCTCCACGCCAGGCCACTTCTAATCCTAGACTTTTGAACAACAAAGTCTACACTTCGGCTTGCCCTCATGCATATCAAGATGGAGGCGAGAGTTGGCATATGACTGGCCATCTCTGCATCGCGAAAAGATGTTGATTTCAAACCGCATGCTTTCGTTTGATGGTCCAATAAATTGCCTCTGTAATTTCAATAATGTAAGAGCCACATGGCTACACAATTGTTCTGTTTCAAAGCTTGGTGCCTTTCAAAGTAAATATTGGTTGTTGTTTTCCAATTAAATCTTGTAAATTACTCTTGAAAATTCTTTAAAATACTTCTCTTCAAATCTCTACTTGAATATTGATTCCTTTTATCTCTAGATTTTTTGATATTCGAATCTCTACCATTGGAGTGAGACTAGTACCATGCAACAGGCAACAGACTCAAGCGTTACGTGGCGTAGGAGCCAAATCAGAATAAATTTCCGAACGAAATCAAGTGAGAACAGCCCAGAAAATTTTAAAAAATAGAACAAAATCACAGAGATCAAGAGGAGCAAAAGTTCTATTCCATTTTATCAAGCCGCCCAAACATCATACTTTTATAGGGTCATATACCGTGAGGAATGTTGATTACAAACTAGACTTTAGAAATTACATTTTTGGGGGATAAAAATAGACTTATTAAGCTTTCTATGGTCACAGTTTAGAGTAAAAAGCTTGCTTCAGAAATATTGAAGCAGAGAGAAACAGAGCGAAAAACAGAGAATCTTGTGAAGAGTGATTAGATGAAAGTTTTCCTTCCAACCTCTGGCTATTAAGATCATAAAACCGTCGAATACGACAAAAAAAAAAAAAATCCAACTTGAATCTAACTAAAGAAGAAAAAATGCAGTGGAAAATCCATACTGGAAATTATTTTGATTCAGCGACCCGGCTAGAAATATAAATACTTGACAACATGATCATTAAGGAGGTTCAAAATTTCAGTTACAAGTTCAACAAGCAATTCATGGTGGATAAAAATAATCCTCCAAACAAACTGAAAGTCGTGAAAGTAAAAAATAACATCACACTTGTACTTGAACACAAACAAAAGCAAATAATGTTCTGCTTGAATTCAGCGGAAATCAGATTTGACTTTTGAGTACTTTAGACATACTCAATTATTTAATTACCTGCAAATGTAAAGGGAAATATAAGATTAGTGTTTGGAGAAATTACAAATTGTGCAAGATTAGTGTTTAACGGAGTATCAAACAACTTACTTACGATCTTCGGCTGCTTTCTTGCTGGTCGAAGAAGTAGTAGCTTCCTCTGACATTGCACTTAATAAACATAAAAGATGAAACAAAAAATAATATGAGTACTTTCATACATGAAAAATATATTTATACACGCGCACACCCCCCCCCCCCCCTCTCTCTCAAGAAGAGTATTTTTAAAGTAGGCAAGATCACTATAAAGGAATGTTATATAAGCAATTGCTTACTGATCTTCAGTTGCCCTTGAGATACAGAAAAAGTGAGAGTAATAAAAATATGTGTATATATACATATATATATATTTTGAGAAATGAGAAATATATAATAGCATTTTGATGTAGATATAAAGATATATGCGGGCATGTTAGAAACTTACTCGTGATCTTCGCTTGCAGCAGTAGTTCCGGAAGTACTACCTCCCCCCTTTTCTATTAATAACCTAAAATTTAACGATCCATGAATATACACAAGAAATGAATTTTAAGAATATTGTAAGAATTCTTCATTAAAAGAATATCTAATAAAATTTAAGCAACTTACTCTTCGTCTTTAGTACCCACGGAAGTCTCCCTCTTACGCTACTTCGATTTCTGTTTACATGATTGTATTGGAGACTTACGGTAAATATATATTTTAGAGCCAGGGCAGGATAAGAAAGTTAAATAAATTTAGAAGGAAAAAACATGATTATGTTCAAATCTTCGACCAAGTAAGAGAAAAAAAAATTAGCAAAAAAAACTTAATGCCCTGTCTCATCTTTTGTCACGAATTTGAAATTTGTCATGAATACGGGCATGATATTGTTAACTGTCTCATCTTCAAAAAAACCGATAGCAGAGTGGGCGTGAGGAATTTTAATGCCCTGCAAATCATCCTTTGAGCTATTGATCTTGATCGAAAGATGACGAGTACTTCCTCAAAACTTTGATGCAGTAGTACTTCCCAACCAAACTTGACAAAAGCATACTTCTTTCGTCTTCTTGAGAATGATATCATGCAAAAGATCATGAACATGACACTCCCTAGCTTTTCCAGTCACATCAGATTCTGACACTTCAACCAACCTTCTATTTATCAGCTCATTCATGTCTTCTTGTGCGACATCTTCTAATGTCTTATCCTCCACTGCTTTGACGAAGCCCTCTGCGATCCATTGTCTAATCAACCTTCCGTTCCTTATAGAGTGACCGCGAGGAAACATGCCAAAGTAAAAAAGGCAAGATTTGAGGTAGTAAGGCAAGTCGTAGTAACTGAGGGACAAAATTTTTATTATACTATTCAGTTGAAGATCATTCTCCAACTCCGAACTGAGGCTAGCATGGAATCTTTGCCACTCGTGGATGGTCTTGTTTTTTCTTGATAGAAGACCAGCAATAACCACAATTGCAAGAGGCAGACCTTCACATCTTTCAAAAATGTCGCCCGAAATCTTCTCCAATTCCTTAGGACAGCAACCTCCAGGTCTGAAAGTCCTTTTACAGAAGAGTTCCCAAGCCTTTTCTACCGGCAAACGCTCCATGTCGTGAATGTGGACAGAGGAAAAACTTTCTCAAGACCTTGCCACTTGCATTTTTCGCGTCGTGATCATTATTCTTCCACCAACTTTATCGTCGCTTAAAGCATGTTCTATATCACCCCAGAAGTCTTCATTCCAAACGTCATTGAACACGACAAGATACTTCTTTTCTTTCAAGTACTCTCTCAACTTATCTGTGAGTTTTCCTCCATCCATTGCTTAAATTTCACTAGGTACAGATACCTTTGTTGACTCAAAAAGCTCTCTTATCAATATTCCCAAAAGCTCCTCTCTTCTGCATTGTCGAGGCACTTGAACCCACGCATGACACTGAAACCTTCCTTTCACAAGATCATAAACTTGGTGGGTAAGAGTGGTCTTCCCCGATCCTCCCATGCCGACCACTGGGATGACCGTACGTTGGGATGACTCATCTAATAAAGCACCAACCAATTTATCTCTAGCAGCTACAATGCCCACAAGCTCATCTTCACGAAGATAACGGGATGCCCCTCGAGGGTCATATGAAGTAACAACATTTTGAGTAGCATTACTTGTAGACCCCTGCTGAATGGAATTCATTAAGCAATATGATTTAGTTCGTTTGTTGATTCTAACAAGCCTGCTTTTGATGTTTTGTATCTTCCAGGCCAAGTCATGGCGTCGTTTTAGGCTTGAGCAATAGAAAGGTAGAAAACAAGCAATTTCTCGGGTATATTCAACAAAACTCCGTTGATTGCCCAGACATGGCTGCTCAGCCATGTGATGTCTGTAGTCCGTGATGACATCTTCTGCTTGTAATGCAGCTTCCCTTAGTTCTTGCACCCATGATCTAACACCGTCGCTTACGTTATCTTCTTCGGTTTCTGCCCTTTTATCAGCATCCTTTAGGACAGATAAGATGCTCCCCAGCTCACGTGCAATTTCCAGAACTTCTTCGTCAACTTCCTTCAACAAGCTCGCTTCTTCTGTCAATAATGCGGCCAGCTTGTCTGTAATAACGCCTAATACAGCCTCTGCCATTCTTGCTTACTTCAGTTGGTTGCAAGTACCAAGTTGTCTTTATTTACTAGGGATCTGCATAAGAGTTGATTCATTATTCATTAATCTTTGCAGTGGAGGATAAGACATTAGAAGATGTCGCACAAGAATACATGAATGAGCTGATATATAGAAGCTTGGTTGAAGTGTCAAAATCTGATGTGACTGGAAAAGCTAGGAAGTGTCGTGTTCACGATCTTTTGCATGATATCATTCTCAAGAAGACGAAAGAAGTATGTTTTTCTCATGTTTGGTCGGGAAGTACTACTGCATCAGAGTTTCAAGGAACTACTCGTCGTCTTTCGATCAAGATCAATAGCTCAATGGATGATTTGCACGGCATTAAATTTCCTCACGCCCACTCTGCTATTGTTTTTTGTGAAGATGAGACAGTCAACAATATCGTGCTCGAATTCGTGACAAATTTCAAGTTCTTACAAGCACTTGATTTCGAAGATGCTCCACGTCTAGATCAGCTCCCTGAAGAGATTGGAAGGTTGTTTGACTTGAGATATTTGAGTGTACGGGGC